>JANTQE010000002.1:952487-1439090 GCA_032988195.1 Arachnomyces sp. PD_36 | reverse complement strand
AGCCTCCACACTCCCTGCCGGGGGACGGACGGCATGGCCCGGGCCGGGGGCACAGGGAAGTGGAATTCTCGCCGTACCGACCCTCACCTCAACTCCCCAACCTTCCCCTCCCACCACTCCTTCCACCTAACAACCCTCTCCTCCCTCCTCGCCTCCTCCGCCGCAAAAACCACTGCATGACTCCTAACCACCTCCTCAAGCGTACACCCTACAAACTCCCCCTGCGCCCTCTCAACACTCCACCCATCCTCCGCCGCCTCCACAGCCCTTACAAACCCCCTCGCAAGCCCATAATCCCCGCCCCCGTGAGCCTTGGATTCGTCCTCAGGCTGCTTCGGCACGTCGTAGGTTGTCGTGCTGCGGGTGGCGAAGGAGTAGACGGAGATGGAGTGGCTGTCGTATGTCAATTCGCCTGTCGTACCGTAGACGCGTCCGCGGCGGTCGCATTGCGATTCTGTGGGGGCGATCATGTGGAATGTTGCTGTTTTAGAGGTACGGTTAGGGAGGTTGGTGTTATCTTCGTCATCGTCCCATTGGATGGTTACGACTTGGTCGTCGTTTACGTTGTTATCTGATTCGTAGACGCAGCGGCCGAACCAGGGTCGAGATGCGATCTCCGAGTCCGGGGTGGTTGATTTGTCGTAGTCTTCTGAGAGGATTTTGAGGAGGTGGGATTCTGCGGCGGAGTGGCCCGCGGTGGTGTGTATGTCTTCAATGTCGGCGGAGAGGATTTTTAGGGGCCATCGGAGTTTGTGTTTGGCGAGGTTGATGTCTCGGTAGATGTTTAGGGAACTGTAGATGCAGGAGCGTTCGGCGGGGCAGGTTAGGCAGTTTGTAGCAGAGCCCGCGAGGGCGGGTTTCCGCGAGCGCCGGAAGTGGGTGAGGGTTCCCATTGAGGAGATTGATTTGGGGAGGTGGTGGGGGTGGTTGAGCGGGGTGCCGGGCGGGGGCGAGCAGAGGAGCCAGAGGATGAAGTCGATGTCGTGGCAGGATTTGGTGAGGAGGGAGCCTACGCCTTCTGGGGTTTGGCGCCGCCAGTTTCCGCGGACGTAGCTGTGGGAGAAGTGCCACCAGCCTACGGGCTCGGTGTGTTCCAGGGAGACGATGTCGCCGATGACGGAGTCGGTGAGGAGGAGCTTGCGGAGGAGGGTGTTGTGAGGGCTGTATCGGAGGACATGTCCGATTGAGAAGATCTTGTTGGGCTTTGACTGTGGTCCATCGGGGAGGAGGGCGTTGTAGATGGACATGCAATCCTTCAGGGAGGTTGCCAACGGTTTCTCGCAGAGAATATGTAGCTGGAGGGGCGCAATTGCAAGAAGAATCTCCGCATGAGTCTCATCGAGTGTACAGACGAAGACACCGTCGACTCCGACGTGCTCGTCCCCTTCCCCAGCTTCCTTCTTCCGTCGTCGTTCTTGTTCCCAAGCTAGCCATTCTTTCCAATCGCCAAACTGTTGCCCTTCAGAGGGACTGCCCTCAGAGCCCCAGATGTATGT
Organism: Arachnomyces sp. PD_36; assembly: GCA_032988195.1. Classification (NCBI taxonomy): domain Eukaryota; kingdom Fungi; phylum Ascomycota; class Eurotiomycetes; order Onygenales; family Arachnomycetaceae; genus Arachnomyces; species Arachnomyces sp. PD_36. The sequence continues at coordinate 1,437,594 of JANTQE010000002.1, read as the reverse complement.
CTTCCCGAATTCACGCCGTTTAAAGTCATCTGTTTCCGCCACGGAATGGATGATACCGGAAGTGACCTGGGTGACGGCTCGAGCATACGCATTGCCTCGAGAACCGGCACCAATGACCAGAAATCTAGGTCTTTTCGACTTGTCAGCGTCTGCTTGGGCTTTTTGAATGTCTCCCATTTTCCAGTTTCTTTTATAGTTTCGCTTTCTCTGTTATCGTCTTGTTTTCGAGCCAGTATCCCAGAATGCGGGGGAGTTGCGAAGCAGAGCAAGGCGACAGACGAGGCTATATAACCATTCTCCCCAGAATTGTGCAGCCTGCAATGACACCGTTGTAGAATGGAGGAGCCTTGCGTTCGTGCTCCTTAACAGTGTCACGATCACTGTCCCTTGTTCAGCGGGGTGCGGAGTAGTGGAAGATGGTTAGAATTACGTTCTGCCTGATAGGATGAGTGAGGTCTTATCCACATTGAATTCATGCTTCTTTCCCCTCATAAACGAACGAAATACGACTGCAAATGTAACACTAACATCACCGGCTCGGTTCACATCCACTATCTCGCTTCATGAACCCTTAAAGGGGCCGAGGATTTAAGCGGAAGCCGGCGGTTACCCATTTCTATGTCTGAAAATAGATGTTTGAGGTACGATATCCGCGTACCAAGAAATGTGAGATATTGACACTCGATTTTCATACTATTTACTTCCCGATTTGCCCGGAATAAATTTAGCCTCCCTCTTTATAAAATATGGTACGGAAGGAGTGCAAGGGCCTCCTGAAACTACCGGAACTTGGTAACTTACACAAGTTAAAGAAGCTGCCTGGCATATACATATGCAGCGAGCTGAATCAGGGGGTCATCAGGCAACGAAATTAAGAGAACAAGTATGAAGCTGCAGAAGAACCCTCCCGAGCAATGGCATCCAGTACCTAGACCTCTCTATACCGGATTCGCTCGTCGTGATATTCGCATGAAGAGATCCGACTGCATCGAGACGCCGTAGTTAAACGACTTCATCGGATGAGCCGGGTTGGCGATGGTAAAATCAAACCGGCGAAGAAGCTGTTTAGAAAGTCTTAGGCAGCAAAAATAATGAGACAAACGAAGGGGATACGGCCACATACCTCAACAAACACCTTATTAAGTTCTAACAATGAAATCGGCTTGCCCAGGCAGCCCCATTTCCCTTGGCCGAAGACCAGCTCCACGGTATTATCCATCAGACGAAGCTTGTCGCCTGCAGCGTCCAGCCACCTATCTGGCCAGTATAGCTCCGCGTCGCCTCCAAAGACAGATTTATCCCGCAAGACCGCACGAGCACTCCATCCGACGTTTGTTCCTGGGGGGATACGCACTCCACATACGGTCCCCTCGGTATCTGAGATCCGAGGCATGATACCCGTAATGGGAGGCCAGATTCGGAAACACTCCTTGATACATGCTTGTAGAAAGGGGAGTTTTCTTGCTTCTGCGTCAGTAATCGGGGACGAGATACGACCACTTCTAACCCCGTTGTCGATCTCAGCTATCAGCTTTCCATAGATATAGGGCGATGTAATGATGTGGAGCATCCCAACCCGAAGGGTTGCGGCAGTAGTATCGGATCCAGCGACGCTTCGATATCCATGATTACCACGTCAGTCAGAGAATTGGCCACAGGAGGTGGCAGCTTCAGTCTTCCGGGGCACTTACATTTGAACCAGAGACTCTGCTTCTGCATCCTTCTGGCTAAGCCCATGGGCAACGAAAGATCCCAGCATATCAGGTTTACTGATCTTATTTTCACCATATCTCTCGGCGACAACTTCTTTAGCAATGCTTAACCAATGTCAGCAGAAAAACATCATTCCCTCACACAAGCTATACCAGGCGCGACTAACCCCATAATCTTCCCCAAGCCCACAACATCCCTAGGAGAAGGCATAAAAGCCTTAAATAGGCGCGACTGCAGAACATTAAGAAGCCAAGGTAACAAAGCGATCATCTGCATAAGAGGAAGCGAGTCCTCCGTCGTCTTGATATAATCGAATAGATCACCATCTTTGTCCATGAAACCAAAGGTGCGACCAAACGCGATAGTTGAGATAACGTCCAGCGTGAGATACTGCACTTTACGGGAGAAGTCGACGGGGCGGAAGCTTTCATCGGTTGAGAGGTATTTGGTCTCGATGAGACGGATGAGTTTCGCGATTTGGGTGTCGACTGATTTTTCGAGGGCGTGGATGCCTTTTCCGGCATACTGTCGAACAAGATTACTAGGGCGTTTTTTTATATTTGAGGTCGTTGGAACAAGGGGTATACCCAACAAGCCCAAAACTTAAAAGGAAGGAGATTTTCTCGTAAAAAAATGAGAGTAGAAAGGAATGCCTTACACCAGGAGCAAGCTTCGATCTCAGAGCGGCATGTAACTCATTATCGCGCATCGACAACGTACAATCTCTCGGAGGCTCCAATTGGAAACCCTTAAACCAAGGCGCGCGATCAAACTGGGATCTGACTGCCCACATGCGACGCACCTCAATTGGGTCGCCGCAGATCAGATAGTTCGGCGCAATGCGTACGAGCGGTCCTGTGCGAGATGTTAGCCATATTAAACCCTTAGAAGGATAAAACTGTGGGATAATAAGATGCAGGAGTATGTATCCAGGGCTAAGAAAAGCATTCTACTAGATACCATATTGCCCACAAACCCTCCCCAAATCCTCATACAACGACCCCGACCAAGCCCGTCTCAACATCCATATATCCGACCAAGCACACGACCATGGCCCTTTAACATGTCGTAGACGACTCCAAATGCGCAGACGATGAACAACAACGTAAGCGGCTACAAGCGCCACTGCAATGAGTAGCATGCCAGGTCTGATAGGCGATTCTTCAGGCATTATCTAGACCTTCGGTTGTTGTCAGTTGATGCATCGATCCTTCATGCTCAAGGATACGTATGATTTGCTCCGCTGGTGTTACCGATACCATGGTTCAGCAAGAAGTGCGCGGACCGCCTCCCGCTCCGAAACTTTAAAACCTAAACCTAAGAGGGTAAGGTGTGACTTTCCTCTCAACATGGTGGTTTACATTTCTTACTAAATTTGTGCTAATAATATCAAGAATTCTATCTCCGCCAGCACACGGCCTGGAACGGCAGTTATGGAAAAAGGACAAAACAAGAAAGCAACGTCACGGTCTTCAGAGCAATACGCACACGACACCTAGTAGTTTATATATAAACAATAAAGAAAAAGCGAGGAGTAATCCAAGAAAGACACAGTACCGATCCAAACACCAAGCCAAGCCAGAAGAAGCCAGAAAAAAAATGGGATGGAGAGGATGTTATATCTCTCTAGAGCGAGAAGAAGAGTACACAGGAGGAGACGTAAGACGTAGAGATGTGGGAACAAAAGACGGTGGAGAATGCGAAGAGTGCAGGAGGGGGTACTTTTCGCAGCCCTATTAAGTGGCCAGCAAATAGATTATCAGGGCCGGTTAGTGGGCTTGAAAGAAGGAAGAATGTTGTTATGAATAGTAGTAGTGGTAAGTATCCCCCGGCTCCTAAACACCGTCTGATCCTTCGATGCAGTGGATGAATGTTGGTTGTAAGAGAGAAATAAATATACATTTAGAAATAAGGTCGATGTGAGGCAGGTGATGTTTGTGTTCATTAGGCCTTCTCCTTTAAACTTGGGTGGAGAAAGGATCAGTTATTCAACTGGTCGCTCGCCGATTCGAGGATGTGGGAAATTCGGTCGATCCAGTATTGAGTTTGGTTCCAGTCTCTGGCATCGATTGAGTCGCGGATGGCGGGGAAGAAGGCCTCATCATAGCCGGACCAGGCTTGGGGGCCGAAGATTATGTGTTTGAATTGAGTGCGGTTGGGGATCTGTGTCGAGTGAAACATGTTAATTGGTTTGAACGGACCAAGGAGAAATAGGGGTTTACTTACACCGCCACCTTCTTCCAGGTCAAGAACGTGAGTCTCAAAATCCGCCATGTGGCTATTATGGCTCATGCGTTCGATCGCCATCACGTTGCTTTCTAACCCGCCAGAACCATATACTGTCTCCTTCCATTTATCACCCCATTTCTTAAATTTCTCTGCGTTGGTCTCGAACGTCTTTGCTGCTTTGTACAAAGGCTGAAGGTCGACTGTAGGTTTGTTGTTGTTGTTCTTTCCTCCGCGGGAATGCTTGTGGCTGCGGTTGTTATTTATAGATTTCAGCGGTGCATCGTTGGATTTAGCGTAGTCTTCGAGATCCACGATGTATTGCTCTACCGCGGAAGCGTAGGCCCTCATGTCAAACGGGAGGATGGGGCGGTCAGATAGCTCCAGGGTGAGAAGTGCCCATATTTGGCCCAGCACTTTGTGATATTGGAAAGTTGGATCGCCAAATGTAGACATCCAATCGAAACTGTCATAACAGCTGTGATAGGGGTATTCGTCGCCATAGAATCCGAAGTCAATACTCGAAGTCCCTGCAATATCCTGGAAGGCGACATAATCGCTGCCAGCACCAAGACCTTGGAGTTTGGAGTCCGTAGAATCCCAGAGGTGTCGAAGAGTTTCGTTAGTAACGGGGTCGGAGGTGCGGTCTAAGACTCGAAGAAGAGCGGTTTCGAAGATAGGGGAAGCGGATGCTTCGAAATCTGTTCCGCTAACGGCAACATCAACATTGAGATATGCGAAAGCGTTCCTTTGCAGTTCGTCCAAGTTATCCTCCACATGCTCAGTGGATCCAATCAGGTTGTATTCTTCACCGTCCCAACTTGCGAACTCGATAGTACGCAGTGGACGCCACCCTAGACTGCGCAGTTCTCCAAAGACTCGTACAACTTCGAGGAGGACAGAGGTTCCGCTTCCTGGATCAGCCGCTCCAAAACACCATGCGTCACGATGACTTCCGATGATAATCTTCTTCTCGTGCTGCTCTATCCCAGTAATCCGACCCAAAACATTGTAGATTGGCTGGCGGTTTACTTCATCCTGTATATTCATCAGGTTGACTTTGGGGGATGACGAGTCCCCAGACCACCACTCCCCAATGTCAGGAACCCCGCCTACCCAGTCCTTTGGGACCTTCTCGCCATGGCTTTTCAGCGCTTGCAAGAGGTTCTGGGCATCGCGCCATGCGATGGGGATACTTGGGATCTTGTTGAGCCCTTCGCTATCCTCTGGTGAGATGCGCTTCTTCTCGTCAGGGTTAGACGCGAAACCAGGGCTGAGAACATCGCCCACAACCCAAGACATCAAACTGACTGCGCCGCGTTGTACTCCATCCGCAGGCATGTAACGCCCATCTGGCCATGGAGAGCCCTTTTGAAACCCGTCTTCTGCTGGGTCAGAATAAAGGATACACCCCGCCGCGCCTGCAAGCTCTGCAGCCTTCACTTTTAACGCTCGGTCTCCCTGGGAACCGTAGTACCGAACTAGAGCAATCGATCCGTTTAGAGAAATCCCGCGGTCTTCAAGTAGCTTAAAGTCCTCTCGTGAACCATAATTTGCGTATACCAAAGGACCCGTAACATTACCCGACTTGGAATGTCCATGGAATACAAGAGTCTGTTCTCTTGGAGGATCGGCATAGACTTGCTCTTCGTCTATAGCGGCTTCCCAAGCCAGTTCGGGTGGATCCACAATAGCGACTCGGCGTCCACCCTCTTGCGGATAATTCAAATAGACATCAAATCTCTCCAACCCAACATGTTCCAATCCAGCCGCTCGAAATCGTTGTTCCATATATTCCGCCAGCGCATAATTCCCCTCCGTCCCCGCAATATGCGGATATTCCGTCACCACTTTCAGGTAATCCTTGATATTCGTCTCGTTTATATGGCTCTGGACAAATATCCGTACCGACTCGGGATCGTACATCTGGCCCATATTCTGCGCTCCGAGGGTGAACACATCCGATGCGAATATCAAATATACAACCGACATAATAATAAAGAGGCCCACCAGTCGTAGCATTAACGTGCACCCGTGGTTTTCCAGCAAGGAACCCGCCTGGCCGAATCCCCGTAGTGAGAAGTTGAATTTGGGAATGTATTTTCGTAAAGGTAGGTGTATTGAAGAAAGCGTTCGTGATAGGTTGGGAAACCGTTTCGATAATCGCTGTCCGAAATGATATCGTGATCCGGAAGACTCCCCCGGCTCCTCCACGTCCATCTGGTTCAATTCTTGCCTCAGTTCCTCAGCCGATCCCCGTGCGGAACTCCCATTCGACGAGGGAAGGAAGTCGAGACTCGACCGAGCCGACTCGACGGTTGGCGGGTGATACCCCGTAGGGTAGCTCGTAGATCCGGGGTAAGCGTCATCGTGGCCGTTATTCAGTAGCGTCTGTCTTTCGGCGTCGTCACTCGTTTCTTCTGGGCCGAGGCGGGATTGGGAGGAGGTCGGGCGGTTGGAGGTAGCCTCCTCGTAGGAGGGGATAGGGAGGGCTTCATATTTGGACTTTTCGTCGCCCATTTCCAAAGTTCGGATAGAGCTTTAGGCCTGAGCCCCGTGGTTTGTTTGAGGCGGGATAAGGGGGGACCCGGGGAACGGGGATGATATCAAGGTGGTCGAGAGGGATACGGGATCATGTTCTCCTGCCTGGTAGGGAGGCAAATAGCATATTAAGATCAGCAGTTAGTAGCTGTAGTAGTATAAGATAGAAAGAGCGCGTCCCCAATGCTCGTCTTCTGGTAGAGATCGTGAAAGTGAATGACAGACAGTGTCAGGGTCTTGAAGGGGAAATAAAGTATCAGGTCAAAGGCGACCAATCAGCGTTGCTTATGCAATTGAACATCGACAACGCTCTGTGGCAAAAAGGCCTCGACTCCATCAACGAGATGAAAGAACTCATTCACGACGACAACCTCACTGACCCGAAGATAGGTGCAATCTCGCAAGCTCAACGGCGAAATCAGAATGAACAGAACAGCTTCAATTGCTAGCACCGTTGGCGAACAACATGCGGTATCAACCGGTGACGCCTTAAACTCAAGGTCGCCAAGCCTACCACCTAGCTTCTACTTCGGAGACTCGATGTTACGCAAAGGTATATGCCAGCCATAGATCAATGCATTCTGGCTCCAAATGCCTCGGGTGTCTCTCAGTAACGATTGAGCCCGCGAACACAGGACGATCATCATTGACCCTAGCCATGGTTTTCATCGAAGACCTGAGCGGGAGTCCTCAACTTGAGAGCGCAAAAGTCCATCACTTCCTCGTGCTCAAAACATCCATCAGTATGATCCCGCTGAGCACTCTCCCCTCAGCAACTGAGTGCAGTTGCGCGATTTACTTGGTGGGAGTTTGCTATCTTGCACTTGCACTGGGTACATATCTTGTTGGCCCTCCAGATCGCTACCCTATTTCCTTCCCACTGGCTTGCTCAACGCGTAGAAACAATGTAAAACGGAGCTATCAAACTTATCAGCCGCGCTTTGCGAGAGGGGGACAACCGTATCACAGGTTCCGAGTTAACTCAGCGTCGTGGTGTCATTATAAGGTGAGAAATGCCGAAAACTCTTGCAAAGCATCCATGATAATGATATTTATTTAGCACATATGTATTTCATTCCATGCTACCCTTCTCCCTCCCTCACCCAGCCCTTCTCCCCCAAGGCCCAAAGAAGAAGTTAAAAAAATAAAGGAAGATCTCAGAAACCAACCAACCAACTAACCAAAACCTCCCTTCCTGTTAAACAAGCCTCCCTCCCTTCTACCTTTTGTAAGAGAGCATAAGAGAAGCATAATGAGGAGAGAGAAGAATGAGGTATGTGCAAAAGAAAGGAGAGAGAGAGAGAGAGAGACCGGTACTCCGTCGCCGAGACATAGGAAAGTATGGGAGGGGAGGGGTGTTTTGATTAAGCCCCGTATGAATGAATCTCTTGTCCTCCTCCGGATGGTTATCGCTGGTGCGCGTGCGTATGTATTTCGGTTGGGGCGAGCGATTCTTCGGTATGGTAAAGGAGGAAAGGGGAAAGGGGGAACAGCCAACAAGACTGGCGTAATTGTTGGGTGTTGCCGTTGATGTTCAAGTGTGCGTGATATCCGGAATGTCGCTTGCCAAAAACAAAATCGAAAGAAGATTAAAAGAAAGAAAGGGATAAGCTCGAGAGAAAAGCAGCAGAGACAATAAGAGTACTGAGTGAGGTTAATATTAACCAACAGAGTAGTCGTAGTAATAGAATTTGTTAGTCTCGGGACATAAAACATCCAACTAGACAAGTCAGCCAGCCAGTCCAGCCCGGCTTAGCCCCTACAACTCCGTATCATCATTATCATCCTGTTGCTGCTTCTTCGCTGCACCCAGAATACTCCCACCAAATGCATTGTCCGTATTACTATCTCCACCAGATCCAAGAACTTCACCAAGTCTACTGCTCATGTTAGATCCCATCCGGATCCGGAGGGCGTCGTCGTCTGCGTTTGAGAGGCTGGCGCGTTGTTTCTTTAGGGGGCTGCCGATGAAGATTGAGGGGTCGGTGGACTCCAGGGTTGTGGGCTCTGGGAGGCCAGAGCCAGGTACGAGCGGTGGAGCAGTGGTCTCTTGGGTAGCTGGTGGGGTGGATACTGAGGCTGGGGTGTTGGATTTGGATGCTCGTGCATTCTCGCCGTTCCCTGCCGGCAGGGGCTCGCTTGACGCCTGTCGTTTAAGCTGTAGATTCAATAGTTAGCATCGTATTCGTTCAGGGGTACTTAAAACCATAAAAATGTTGAGTTCTATTGCTTACCTTAATTTTGCGAACTCCCTCTGCGAGCTCGCCTTGCCGTCTAATATCGTCAGGAGATAGGAGTGAGTTTCCATCCTTGGATTCCTCAACATCCACCTTCCCTATTATCGGGTCTTCATCATCGTCGTCGTCACTGTCCATGTCACTCTCACTCCCTTTCTTCGAACCCTTTCTGTTCTTCTTCGGTGATTTCTGGTCGACATCTCTGAAGCCGACGAATCCGACAGCACCACCAGGTTTCAAGGGAGCGAGTTTCGAAAAATCTGTCTGCGTTGATCTTCGCTTCGCAGCTCCGGGAGTCTCTTTATCTTGCGCTTTAGGGTTGCTTAGAATACCCATCTTTTGGAGTTGACCTAATGAGAGAAAGTGATGTCAGTTAGCTATCTCATACTATCAATCACAAGGGGATACGTACGCTCTCCTCTATACATGAACGTAAAGATCGCATACGGCTTCTCCGTTGGATCAATCCCAGTAACAGTCTGCGTACTGATAGATTTCGGATCAAGCGATTTCGGTTTCGCAAAGCTCGTCGTGTGATCAATATCGGCATCATTCGACCCTTGACCATTCGTAGACTTCCCATTCGCCCCAGCGTCCTCATCGTCATCGTGTGCGTCAAACTGAGGCGCGTACTCTCCGCGCTTAACTTCCCCCGAAGCAACGACCCGGAACAGAGCCACCTTAATCTGTCCCGCGGTCTCGGGGATGGGATCATCATCGTGATCACCACTATCGGAAGAATCGTCGTCGGAGATATCTTCAAGCGGTGAGCGTTCGTCGTTCCCATACCGCAGGATATCCCTCTTGGCCTTCTCCTTCGAGTCATCCATATCGATATCGATATCTCCATTCTTCTCCCGGTTCTCTCGCTTTAACCGGCGCTTCTCAACCTTCTGTTTCCGCCGCTCAATCTTCGCAGCAGCGTCTTTACCTTCGAGGTCCAGCCCATTCAGCCACCTCTCCAGCCCAACCTCGCGGAACAAGAACTCCCGTTCCGCTAACCCACCGCCCTCAGATTCCGGTATCCCCACCCACCGCGAATTCACCCAAGTCTCCTCGCCCTTTCTAAGAAGCGTAGCAACCTCTTCCTTCTGCCTGCCATCAAAATAAATATACGCCGCAACCGTCTCATTCGACGACGCAGTCAGCGGCTGGTACGGGCTAATCGAATTCGCATATTTACCCCTCTCCCCAGTCTGACCGGGGAGACCACCGACGACCTTCGGTTTTGGATCCGGGTTCTCGGCCGTAGGTTTGGGGGTGGAGTAGGGCACATTCTGGCCTGACGTCAGGAGGGTGATTGAGATGGCGAAGGTGGATTGTTCGGGTTTGCCATCAGGTCCGTCGGGGATTTGGGGTGGGGGGACGGGGATGTAGCAGGCTATGCGTGAGGCGCGGGAGTGTCGCTGGACGGAGTGTTCTGGGAGGGGGCCGTTGGGGGTATGGATGCTCACAGCTAGACCCTTGAAGCAGGGCATACTGGGAGAGGTGCAGGGGTGGAGGTGGTCGAAAATTGGGAGAGGGGTGGTGCGAGGTTAGGTGTGCGATGGATGAATCAGACACAACCAATAGCTCAAGTAGTAGAAAGCCAACTAATAGAAGCTCGATCGGCTACAATAAGTCCAATCAATGACAGAAGGTGGGAGCCGTGTGCTTAATATTCTCCGGGTCGAGAAAAATAAGTTCGAAAATCCTGCAGAAAGGAAGCTGAAGCTCACGGCAAGTAGCGGTCCAACAACAACGCTTTCAACCTCGACATGTATGTGCCTGGTGATTAGGAGGGAAGCTTCCGGTCTATCGTATCCCCCAGAGAGCAAAAGGATAGCTAGCTTGTTCTAGGTTCGCTGTCTTCCCCCGACCCACATACAACCAAGGAATCCAAGGAGAGAAGGGAAGCCCAACAACAACCACCAACCCTCTCTCTCTCTCCACTGGCAGAGGTATAGACGTAGGGCTGCTGGGGGATTCGAAATCGCACAGTTGATGTTCGGGAAGGTGGCCAACCGTACGCACTCGCACTTTGTTTCGAGAACAATGAGCTGTTTCTGTTTGTTTTCTTTCAACTTGCCCGCCTTTTTCCATCCAACTTGAAGAGGTTCAAGAACGGTGAAAGGCGGTCATCGCACGTGACGTAGCTTAAAAAGTAGGGGTCTTACCTGATTAGGGATAGTGCATGATCGGGGATATCAACTGGGGAACTGCGATGCACGACAACTACTATCTACTCTTTCTTTACAAAATTATAACAATATCTTTGTTCTCAGAGCTTTGAAACAAAGAATATTATGGGTATCTTCTGAGGTCGTAATTACATTTCAGAGCTTTCGAAGCTGGTGGGCTCCTTTTTGTTTCGCAGCCCACTTTAATTATTTACCAAAGGAGACTCTTCAGTCATATCTCTTAGGGCTGTTGTTCTTGTAGTTGCCGTCCTTCCCGTTGGCGTTTTATTTGTTGTTGTTGTATCTGTATTTCTCGTTCCTGTAGTTGTCGGTGTCGTTCGTTCCTGTTGTTCTAGCCGCGATTCTCTGTGTTTCCTGTGGCTATCCCGATTGATCTTGCATCTCCCGTTGCCGTTGCCGTTCCAGTTGTTCCGGGGTTTTCCCTAACCACCATCTAACGAAGTGGAGCTCGTTGACACGCCGCTTGGCGAAAGGGTTTCGGCTGGAATTTCTCACAATCCTGATCTCTTCAGAGGTTCCTTGGTCATCGCCATGCTCCGCCGCCTTCCATGCCCCATCTTGCGTCGAGCCTAACACCTTGTATTCGTCCCTATTTTCCAGGGGATAGCTTCCGGCTGTAGTATGTTGACGGTCCTCATCCATAAAGACAAGGTATAAACCCAAGCCAATTGAGACGACGGTACTGAAACATACAATGCCGCTATCGATTTCGTCCCTGGTTAGCATAAAAAAGCTATATTTGCCGTGGTTTGATCTGAGTGAAGAAAAGAGGGGGGGGTATCGAAGGATCAGAAGGAAACAAACGTACAGTATGGCAAATTCCAGATTGTGGAGCTGTATGAGTCTTTCGCAAGAATTCCAGTAGCTACGCTTTCGGGTGCGGCCTGGGATAAGACTGAACATCGTTGGGTAGCGGGATTCATCAACGCCCGAGCCAGGAGGCCAGCTGTACCGGTTTTTACAACCCTCGCTGAGGTTAAGAGGTCGAGGCAGGTATCCCCGCTGCATCACAATGGCAGGAGCATAACATGCAATCAGGATGATCTGTCCGATTGTCCGAGACAACCACCAGGCGACGTACCCAGTCGTGCTTTTTGAATTAAACATCACAACTGTGGTAACCATGAGGACACCTGCCCAAATCTCTGTGAATACGGTCTGAGACGCACGCGCGCACGCCCAGAGTCAGAAATTGGTTTTGATATTCGTCATTAAGGGGGAGGGGGTGAGAGAACGCACAATACCAGCGGACAGTCGCGACGCGGGGATCAGGTCAGGGTGGTATGGAGGCTTCGATAGCTCGGGTATATCTTGAATATCCTCCAAAAGTGATACCCCTTCCAGCGCGGCTAGAATCCCAGTGGCCCAAACTGCCACATAGAATATATTCATTATTTCGAACATCGCGACACACGTGACGAAGCCTTTGCATAACCGGAAGAAGGGATTCATGTTTGAAATGAGTGGAGGGGTATCAAGGGAGCTGTCATCAAGGAGACCAGCGAGTAGGTAGCGATGTACATAAGCTGTACATCCAACACGAAGCGGAAAAGCGCGAGGGCCTAAATATATGATTTCCAATTTAAGAATCATCAAGATTCAATTCCAAAAAAGGAGATCGTCAGGGATAATCTCGTATTCTGAATGAGGCTAAAAGGGCTGAGCCGCTGTGGCTCAAATAATCCCAAATCACAATGGCATCACATTTAACGGTATTCGTAAGGCTGTTAGATAAATTCCTAGAGAGGAACACCTCGTAGCCACTGCAAGCCAGAGGGTGTTGATGATCTGGGGGAGCTTGTGGAGTGAGAAATAGAAGAAGTTCCGAAAGTGCAACAACATCGAAGTGTGTCTGTTGACTCGGGAATCAATCGATCGGCACCCCGTAAGAATGCCAAGACGACACATTCGAATAGTTCACTTTACTGTGGCAGTGCGGTCTGTGATTGTATTATCAGTAAATCAGTAATGTAATTATTTGAGGGACTGGCGGGTTTGTTAATAATGAGAGGGGGATATGATATAGGAGTTCGTATGAATCCATCTGGTTGTCATTCGGCAGTGGCATAGTGTAGCCTAACTTCATTAATTGACAAACAATGACAAATGGAATCCATAGACAACAGGTACATGTATAACTAAGTAAGGTATAAAGCGAACAGAACAAACGAGAAGGAAAGCGAAGAGAGAGAGATATAAGAAGCATCTTGAACATTTGTATTAAAAGCTCCCACGCACCTGACCACAGATAGCTTCGTACCGTACATGAGCACATACACATACAACATACATAACCATCTGCCATCAGTAAAACACAAAGCAAAAAAAAAAGCCATACAAAAAGAAAAATTGCAAACGAAAGTAATTCGGGGGTATTTGTTATCAATCCATCTCATCTATCTATTTAGTAATGCTCTTACTCCTCTTCGTCGAGCCAGCAACACTCTGCCTGCGCACTTCCCTGATGAGATCCTCGTCCTGAGCCAGTTTCTCGAATTTGTACAGGGGCTCGAGGTCAGGGACCTTGCGGCGGAGGACGAAGCGGTTGAACCACCAGGGGAGGGCCTGGGTCAATTGGTAGCGCACGTGTTTCGATGTCGGGACTGCGAAGATGTAGTCTAGTTCTTCGAGGGTGCGTTGTTTGGTCTCGGGGACCCAGAGGAAGATCATGCAGAAGGCGGTGACGTTTAGGAAACTATGTTTGGGTTAGTCTTAGCAAGAGGTGGTTAAGGGTATGAGTCTGGGGGTATAAACTTACGCGTAGAAACCGAACGCTCCTTGGGGTGTCATAGCTTTAAGCATACGAGGGAAAGTGATGGAAAGAACGGCAGCCCAGCCCAGACAGGTGGCGACAGCCCAGGACATTCCAACCTCTGTATAATATGGTTAGCCGCTGCAGGATAGATAGAGAGTATCAAGATGAAATGACCACTTACCACGATGGGATAGAGGGAAAACTTCCGCAGAGTAGGTGAACGGCACCGGCCCTTCACCAGGGGAGTAGAAGGCAGCGAAAAGGAAGATGAAGAAGGCGATCAATGGGAGATGAGCAGAGCTATCTGCCGGGATCCAGAAACAGAATCCAGCCGCCAAGAGAGTCCAAGCCATCTGGGGGAAGGTGAAAAGCAACAGTGATCGCCGACCCCAAGTATCAATGGTCCAGATAGCAGGGAAAGCGAAGAGGAAGTTCACAAGACCAAAACCCCATGAAGCAAATAGAGCCCCAGTTGGAGAAGCATTGGCTTCCTTGAAGATCGTGGACGAGTAGAAAGCCATGATGTTGATACCGCACATTTGCTGCGCCAACATGACAACGCCAGAAGCAAGGGTCGCACGCCTAACTCGGGGGATGGTGAAGAGCTGGATGAAACGGGTGACATAGTTGCTGTCGCCAGCAGCCTCCTGCTCAATCTTGATCTGGGCGTACATGTAGTAGAGATCACGGGCAGCCTGGAGGGGAGAGTTTCGTAGGCGGGTCAGGGACTTGTATGCATGTGCGATCCTGTTCTTCTTGATGTACCATCTGGGACTCTCGGGGCAGAAATAGACACCTCCCAATAGTGGGACAGCGGGGATAAACGCAGAGGCCAACTGGAGACGCCATGAGATATCACCGGTGTCTTTGACAGCAAGGTTAGCACAGAACCCGAGGAAGATTCCGAAGGCGGTCCATCTATTAAGAAAATTACCGGATTAGTCAAGTTCCACTCGAGGCCAGGAAGGGCGGCTGACGAGCCACGAGATTATAGGTGATACGTACAGTTGCCAAGACATGACCAAACCACCTCGAATGGAAGCGGGGGTGTTTTCAGCACAGAAGATAGGAGCGGTAGAAGCCTTAATACCCATACCGAGACCGAGAAGCAAGCGGATAATGAAGAGCTGCTCCCAAGTCTGGGCCAGCGCGGAACCGATAGGAGTGAGAAGACAGAAGATGGCGGAGATGAAGATCGTCCCACGACGTCCGAAGTAGAAGTTGACGGGATCGGACAGCCAGCATCCGCTATACACGGGTTAGAGATATTCATAAAACGTAGACCACAGTCCGCCAATGGGGTACCCTACCAGACAGCCGAAGCAATGTATGGACCACTGTTGAACTAGTTAGCATTGTCGACCAAAAAAGAATTCAATAAGATTGCTCAAATGGGGAACGTACGCATTCACAACACCAACAAGCCACTGGTTGCGGCTGGCGTTGGGATCATCCTGCTCGGGAATGCCAAGGGCATCTGGGAAAGAAAGATTGGCACCATTGGAACCAGTTTGATCCCAACCCCTGAAAGCTATTAGCAACTGTCCCATCTCGTCAGGACGTACGCCTCGAAACTCACTGAACAGCGGCGCCGAGAGAGCAAATGGCGATGGTGTAGTAAAGAGCGCGTGGCTGGCGCCATTTGTGGAGGACTTCGTTACGGATGGACTGGATCTCATCTTCGGTGATGCCCTCGACGGACTCGAAGTTTGGCGGGTCTTTGGCGACCAGAGCACCCTTCTTCAAGAGATCGGTGATGTCCGTCAAGTTGTGCTCACTGGCGAACTCCTCGACATCGCGGAAGAGTTGATCGTTGGGGATATCGGCCAAGGGATTCTTGATCCTAAGGCACAGGAAAAGGTATTAGTATCCCCTGGAGCTAAGGATCGAATTGCGCGGAATTTAGTTAAATACCTTGCGGAAAGGTTGCGGTTCAAGTCAACCTGCTCAGCATGACCCTTCTCCTCGGATTCAACGTCCTGACCAGAGCTCGCACTGTAGACGTGGAAGGAAATTCATTGTTAGCCCAAGTACTCGAGTAAAACGGCCACACGCATGTTTCTCCTCGGAGACCAACCTGTCGCGGGGCTTCTCGTCGCCAACCTTCGTCTCCTCGTGAACGACCGGAGTCACATCATCCTTGGTTGGATTGTCGGCCATCTTTGGCAGCTAGCTTGTTGTGAGGTGTGCGCTATGAGTATGTGTGACTCGAGGGGATTCTCCAAACACAGGCGTCACTAGAGAGTCCCTTGTGGATTGACAAAGAAACACACGAGCGAGAGAGAGAAAGCAAGCAAAGAAAAGAAGGGATAAGGTGGAGGGGGGCCTAAGGGAGGGAGGAGGGAGTTATATACGCGAGGGAAGGAAAGTCACTTTAGCTGTGGCAGAGAGAAGAGAAGAACAAGTTGCCGATCACGTTATGGATTGTTTATTACTCTTACTCGCTGGTTCGGGTCTCCGCCTTGACCACGAGGCATGAGCAAGGGCTGACAGCCCCCGGAATGAGCTAGACAAGAGGGTACGCTTGGCGGGAACCGGGGGAAGGGGGGGAGGGGTGACTGTTGGAACTGGGGGGAATGACGGGGGAGAAGCTCAGCCTAGCGGAAGGATCAAGACGGTCTCCATATATTCTCTCTCTCTCTGTGTCTCTCTGGGTGTCGCTCATGGTCTAGCATTCTTTCGTGAAGACATCAAATCTCTTTCAAACGCTTGAACCCTTGACCAATTCAGCCCCATTTCCATGCCTCTTTCTTTTTTAACCTTTTTCACACACTTGCAGACACGAAGACCCGAGAGCGATCCTTCTGTCAACCCTGCCACTACCATCATGCCCAGAAGAAAATAATTTAAGCGTTGAAAAGCAAAGAAAGGCGGCGGGGACAGGTATCGTAAGGGATGAAGTCTGAAGTTAAGAGACTAGAGCTGAGAATGGTTTAGTGTTGTATGATTCTTACATTAATTACATTAATTACCAGATCCCTTGATCTCCATCACTGCCTCTCTCTCGTTCTCCAAGAAACTCCCAAGAACGAACAAGCAAATGTCAAGTCAAAAAGCTTTTTACTCCACATTCTTGGTTTCCGATTTCTGGAGACATCAAAAGGCTTAATTGAGGCAAAAGAATCAGGAATCAGCCTTATCCCTTGAGAGAGAGACTCGATGAAAGAACCTGAGTGTTCCAGTTGCACAGCAAACGGCAAAGAGCAGATGGTTCTATGCAGGAAGACAACCGCATCTCTTTCTCTTTCTCCCTCTCTCCGAAAATTACGGTATCAAGTAACCATTGTCCCCTGCCCCGTAGTGCTATGCCATTGGGTATACTCACCGAAACCTTGTGTATCTCTGTGTATCTTTGTGTATCTTTGTCTGTACGGCGTGCCCGAAAGAGGAAACTGAACTTTGGGGTCTGCCTTCGTTTCTCGCAGCGAAAAAAGAGAAAAAGATGCTCCTGCAAATGAAAAGGGGCCACAGCAACAACAACCAAAAATAGGACCTGTCAACTTCTTCGCCTTCAGGCTTCCACCCGTTGAAGAGGCGATCTCGATCCCACGATCTTTTTCTTTCTTTTCCCAGCCTCTTTCTCTTTTCTTCTTCTTCTTCGTCTGCGTACCCCGTATTCGTACATAACCAAAATTACAAGCACGGGACCCCAGTGCCAAGATCTCGGCGACTCCCTTGGCTTTCCTTGGCGCCAAAGACATCCTTACCACGGTTCAAACAGCGCTTGCCATGTCGATCCACATTAAAACATCTCGAAAGGCGCAACAAGCAACAGGGTCACAGCAGAGAGAGAGACCAGCATGTCAGCCCGAACGAATTCCTGCTCGCTTCCGTCCTCCCGTTTCATACCGTAGCTTTCCCACTGCATATGAGAAACCCGTGCATAATCATCACGCGTCCGCCGTTTTCTCAAGTGGCTTGCTCCTCCCAGGTTGGCCTTGCGGTCGAGAAGAACGAAACCCTCAAGCCACGACATCCAGCAGCCACCCTATCAGAGCTCCTCGGCTGTTGCTCAGAAGCCCCAAGGCGGGGATCGTTCAAGGAAAGGTTGGAAAATATACGAGTTTTCCTTGGCTTGACGTCAGCCAATTCGACTCCCCAGATACCCCGAACAATGAGTTTCGAGATATCCCGTAGAAATGATTTTGAACATTCCGAAATCCCAATGGACTGGATTAATTATCTCGTTGTCAACGGTGGCAAAGGGCCGAGAAACGGCCCACTCTGGACGTTTGGACGCCGTTCGAAAACGCTCAGCCAGGGCGTCGCTGTGTGGGATTGAGATGCTCAGTTGACTCCAACGCTTCGACCCTCTCAACATGTCTCCGCATCTCGCTGACCCTCCAGTGTCCACCACCACAACGCTCACCTTTGCCTAGAATTATCAATGTGCATTCAGTGACCTGTCAACCCCAGCCACAGAAAAAGCCAGAGGATTCGCCACAGTTTCGAACCTGGCACACCTTTTGCCTCCCTCTGAGCCGAGAAGGTTCGGTCGGCGACTACTAAGTGGGCTTCAGTTTGAGAATGTTGCATGGGCGCAAACCATGACAGATCTCTGTATCGGGAACCTTGGAGATCCATTCTCGTATTTTATTTGGGCTGATGGGAAAATTGCCCCGCCGACTGGCTGGCTTTCATCGTGAAATATGTCGCTAGGTTATCCCGGGGGGATTTTGATATCAGAATGTTGAGCATCGTGAAGAGAAGCGATAATATTATGTGAGACGGCATGCGCCTAGCCATCAATTATTCCAGCAGTGCTCAAAGCGTCAGCATTTGATTAAGGTTGAAGATTGTGTTGGTATTCGGCCATCGTGTCTGAAGGGATTTTTGTGGGCACTTTTCTGATCCGTCGCTCGAAATTTCCCTCTCATTGCTCGATCTTTGCTCGGTTACCCATTTTTTCCCCTCCTCCTCGCTGAAGATTATCAGGTGTGTCTCCATTATGATCAATTTTCCCCGAACCCCAGAGAATGCATCTTTGGTTTCCAACGACTTCCGAAGCCAAGGCAGACCAGAACGACCGCGAACGACCACATCACATCTCGTCTCCCTTGCGTTGAAGACATGTCATACCCATCTCCCAAACTTCAAGTTCACAAAACGTTTTATAAAAACCTAATCCTTCCGGTGAATTGAGCTAAAAACAAAACCTTCACCCCAAGGAACAAGCTAGCGTCCCCTGATTCTAGGTCACACGAGTCGCTGGCGGCAAACCGAGCTTTCTTTTCTTCAAACGAATGCGCCTTGCAAGGGTTCCCCTTTACCCTGCCTGGACATCAAACGACGGATACTCGACTCTGCACAACAAGCTTCTCCCTTGGGCGGTTCCAGCGCAATGCGCTACTGTCCCACGAGTGATGAAAAGCTTTTTTTTTTCCGTCTCGCGTCTTGCATGGGTTTCTGAATCCTGACCGAAACAAAAAAAATCTAATCTCGAAGCTTGAGGGAAAAGATCGTTACCCCTGATTGACTTCCCATTAGTACGCCTTGCATGTACATCCGCTGTTTTGTTGCCGGTGGCCGAATGCGAGTTGATTTGTGCGCGAGGCGCCTTTTCTTCTCGGGAGAGGCAGCTTGCTAATATGGAATACGAGTAGGGCAGAGTTTTACAATTCATCCTTCTCGTCTTTTTGGAAGGCTTCGAGAAGGGTCTGGATGCGGGATTGTGTCTCGTGAGGGTTTTTCTCTCACATCTCTTGTTATGGTCCTTTGGGGAGGAAGGAATTATTTTCCCCCTTTATTCTTCGCTTCGCTATATTCTTATTGTAGCTCGTTGTTGCTTCCCATCCAAAGAAGCAAGAGATCAGATGAATCCCCGCCATTTTACAGAGTGAAGGATTCCCTCTCTCTCCTGGGAGATCTCGCTTCGTTTCAGATCTTTTATCATCAGACAAAACAAGCGAGCGAAGCTCAGCCACAAGCTTTTTTCTTCACTGTCCCAGTTCGCACGTCCCGACTCCCGAGTTTGGCGATGATGTCTTTTCTCCTTTCTTTGCTTTTCCCCTACCCTTCCAAAAACTACCTAATTATCCATGGATGCTTTAAAGCTTGTGGGAGTGCCGCTCCTTTCCATGGGTAAGCCCTAGGGGTAGGGTATTCTTAGCGACCCTAACGACGTTTTTCCAAGGTCTATGTATATATGCCGGGACCTTATAGGGGGCTAGTAGCCGCTAGGTTCATCATCCTTCTGGGATATAATCTCCTGGATGCAGGTGCGCTGCTTGTTGCGCAGGATTGCTTTCTAATATCTCGTTTTTCTCCTGTTTAAGTATTACTCATCCATCCGGTGAATTCTTTTTGGATGCTGTTGGTTTCTTGAGGGACAGTCCACCACAGCGAGGATTGATTTTTCTGCTGAGTGATGTTTTTATTTTTATTTTTTATTTGCATACTACTGATGGAGTAGGATATATTCACTGCTACTTGAGATGAAAGAAGTTCGCTTTTTCTCTGTCCCAGGTCCTTTATCCTTATCTATACCCAATGTTGCTCTCTATGGGTTTTACCTAGGTTGATGAAGGGAAGGAGAAAGTACCATTTCTCATTCCCATTTTTTTCTCTCTTCCCAATCACTTTGATGGATACAGAGGTCGCCCCTCGACCTACCTAAAACCACATGGTGTGGGAGTTAGAAGGTTCAATGAAGCCTAGCCTATTCGGAGCATGGGACCGATATCTGCTTCGACAGAAAATTTCGCCACCTCACCGGCGCCATGAAGCAGAACCAGCCACTGCAGGTTTCGACCCGCCAGGATTCAACCACACGTGTAATTCTGATGTTCCTCGATTCATTAAACTCGGGATGGTTCAACTTTTTGGAATCTGATCCTGTGTTACTAACCCCCCGTTCTGGTCTCCCTTCGTTGGTCCCTCCTTGTTAGTCATACGTCTGCTATTCGTGATACGATAAAAGGACTCGGGAGCCGAACGGCCGCTCGTTGGCATGCCTTGGTTTCGGGGAAAAGATGGCTCAAATAGCAGGCGCGCGATACGGCATATAAGTGCTAGGGGGTTCTCGGAGGGAGATTGATTCGTTGGGGAAAATACTAACGGTAAGTGTGCAACATTTCGTTTCCTTGACCGCTCGTTATTTCTCTAGGGTGGAAGCTGACGCCAGATATCTAGGAAAGCGCGGCCTCTACGTTACTTCCAGAAATCTTTCATCCGTATAGATGGAACTGAGTGTTTTAGATAGAGCTATTCGCGCGCTCAGAGATGGTCTATCGAATATTTTCAAAAGCGACACTCTTCAATCATTTGTCTTGATAAGAAGCGGTATATTCTAGCAAGATGCCTAAATTCCACGAGAGGTGGTGGGATGTTGCTGGGGGGACCCTGATGGCGAGCTATGGGTGGAAGGATTCGGCTGGAAATGCCTTTCGCCAATTCTATTGCTGGTGTTGAATTCGAATAGCAACGAGGCAGCTGCTCACGCTGAGATCAAGATTTTGAAGTCCTTCGCGACTCGGGGTTCTTCACCCATCCCGTTAGTTATATCGGGATTTCAAAGCCAGCTTGTGCGGAGGCGCGAGTATTGATGTTCGGGAGTCGAGGTTTTGAGGGTAGTATATTAGTAGTAAAGGCCGTTTTGAAAGCAAGATAGAGACTTTAAAGATGGAGCATCACGTTTGAGGGAGATAGACCTGTATATAAGAACATGAGCTCCAAAGAAAGACGCAGAGCCGCCCGCGAGGCTCTTTTATGTTGATAAGGGCAAGCCTACGCACTATACCTAAATAAGAACACTATACCCGATTAGTGCAACTACCAGGGGATGCCAAGAAAAATGACGTCTCGGGTCGAATGTTACGCTCATCATCCCACTTTGTGACTTTCAACTTTTGCAAGTTGGGATAAAGAGAAACAACCTCCCTTTCTCTCTCTGCCCTCTGGTCGCAACCTATTCATACTCAACAGTACCTAAGTATAGTTATACCACTCCCCTCCTAAGAATTATGACTTCCTCCAAAGAAGAAGGGGCCGCAGTTCCCCCGTCGAGTCGTGGCTCCTGGTCATCATTCCTCAAGGTGAGTGCCTGGAACAACAGTATTACAACTACTAAACCCAACTAACAACTCTCCAGTCAATCGCCTCCTTCAACGGCGACCTCTCCTCCCTCACCGCCCCACCATTCATCCTCTCCTCCACCTCCCTAGTCGAGTACTCCGCCTACTGGGCCGAACACCCCGAGATCTTCATCGCCCCCGCTTCAGAGCCTGATCCCGCGAAACGCGCCCTCCTAGTGCTCAAGTGGTTCCTGAGCACGCTCCACCAGCAGTACTGCTCCCGCAGCGAGAAATTGGGCAGCGAGAAGAAGCCGTTGAATCCGTTTTTGGGGGAGTTGTTTATTGGGAAGTGGGGGGATGAGAAGGGGGAGGTTGGCGAGACGAGGCTTATAAGTGAACAAGTAAGGTGCGTTTTTTGGTTTTGGGGGGAGTTGTTTTGGGGTGGGGGTTTTGGGAGAGGGTTGGGTCTGCTGACGCTTTTTTGATAGCCATCATCCGCCTGTTACTGCGTACTCGATTTGGAATGAGAAACATGGAGTCGAGGTAAGTTGTCAAACAGGAGTGCGAGTTTGAAGACCGATCTAATTTCGCCCTAGTTACAAGGATACAACGCCCAAAAGGCGTCGTTCTCGAGTACCATCCAAGTTAAACAAATAGGTCATGCGCTCTTCAGCATAAAGGCACCAGGCGACGATTCTGGCAAGCGAGAATCCTACCTCATCACTCTTCCATCACTACATATCGAATCACTCATATACGGCACGCCATTCGTCGAGCTTAATAAATACACCCAAATCGCCAGCTCTACGGGCTACATGGCCAAGATCGACTTCTCCGGTAAAGGATGGCTGAGTGGGAAGAAGAATACGTTCAATGCGATTCTGTATAACGAGCGCGAGGGAGAGAAGAAGCCACTATACACTGCCGAAGGCCAGTGGTCGGAGGGTTTCGTCCTCAAGGACGCGAAGACAAAGAAGCAGATCGACAAGTACTCCGTCAAGGAGAACAAGACCACGCCACTCACCCTCGCCCCTCTCAGCGAGCAAGACCTTTACGAATCCCGCAGAGCATGGAACGATGTCGCCACCGCGATCGAGAAGGGTGACATGGACGCAACTTCGGAAGCGAAATCCAAGATCGAGGTTGCGCAGCGCGAGCTCCGGAAGGTTGAGAAGCAGGAGAATCGCGAGTGGAAGAGGAAATTCTTCAATCGCGTGGATCCGAAGGAGGACGAGGCGTTTATGAGGTTGGCTACTATGCTTGACCTTACTGGTGGGAATGGGAACGGGATCGATACCGATAAGACGAATGGTGTTTGGAGGTTTGATAAGGAGACGGCTAAGACTGCGGTTCCGCCTTACCATGAGGAAGGAGGGAGAGGACTTGGTGTGGAGGATAAGTCATAAGTCTGGCCTTGTGTAGAGAGGCAGCTTATGCCTTGGTCCTCTTTTTTCTTCTTCTTCTGGAATAGGAAAGATTCATTTCTTGCCCGCTATTTTTTTCCCAAGCTTCTCGAGTTCCGCTGGTTATACTTATATCTTTACGTTCAGATTTTTACTCCCCCTGACTTGGTTTATGAATTGTCGAAGCTCGTTGCCGTTCATTCTCGGCTAGAGCCATCCATGCGCGAGAGATCACTACAATTTCTTCCTTTTCTGTGTACACCTCTTAAACCCAGACCCAGACCTGAATACATTGCGGATGTACTAGAAGGATAAACAAGCCCTAAAACACACTGGCAACGGCAACCCCTTATACTTCTTTTCGAGTAGATACTTTCGCCTTCTTTTTATCATTCTTTTTCTTTTCTCATTTACATTATCTCTTGCTTATCTTCACGTTCTCAATGCCTTTTCTTTTTCCCTGGGGTTGGAGTAAGATGTGGTGGGTGTTTTCAGAGCCGATGATGTTCAGACGATTTCGTTTCAATTAGTTTATCTCCTGATATATACAAGTACAGTTATAGTTACTCTCAATGGATATAAAGAATTGTTTTTTGTTAGATTTGCTGGCCTCCAGAAGTACGTACGCATCGCCCCTGCAGGAGACCTGTACTTTATTCAGTAGGAGACTTTTTCTCGCGGAATAAGCCCACTCAAAGCAATCTTGTCGCGTTATTAAGTCTCGGTCAACGGGGTTATATTAATGGCTAAGTTACATGCTAGGGGCTTGGTACATAGGCTAGACCAGCCCTATGAGCGAAATGAGCAGATTGATCAAGGATGGTTGGTAGATAGATATAATATCTTCATAGATTATTGTAGAAAGAAATTGATTATATATAGCTCTTTATGCTCCCGGTCTAGAGGTAGATCCAAAGAAAACGAAGGAAGGCTATGGTAGTAGAGGGGGAACGTGAAAGGAGACAAACTAACTGTGTTCGCAATATGCTCTTTCTATATATAACTCCACGATGACTAGTGACAAATGCCCATTACGATTAGGGAGACTTGAGGACAGGAAATATAGAAAGGAAATATAGGAAATATATGCAGAACAAAAGAGGTGAAGGAAACCAAAACCAGGCCATCGCTCAACCACCCAGACAACACCAGCACGCAGATTTTTATACTCACTTTCAAACAAATCCCAAGAACGGGCAAGAACAATCACCATACCCTCCCCATCCATCCTCATTACCTCCTCAAACTATCCTGCATCCTAAACCCCTCACTCTCCTCCAAATCCGACCCAGCCTCCAAATCCCTCCTCTTCCTCGAATGACTCCTCCTCCTACTCTTCCCCTTCCCCTCCTTCCTCCTCTCCTTCCTCTCCCTCTTCTCCTCCTTCTCAGCCCTCTTCTCCTCCTTACTCTTCTTCTGAAACTCACTCCCCTCCCCCACAAGCACCATCCCGGGATGCACAACGTTAAAAACCACAAGCGCGATAATCATCGGCACGGCTTCGAGGCAGTAGAATGCCGCTTCGCTGGTTGCGATGGAGGTGTACATCCCGCCGGAATATTCGACGAGACGGTAGATGATGCGGATGGTTATGCAGGCTAGGGAGATGTAGAGGGTGTAGAGGAGGCGGCGCCAGGGGACGGTGGGGGTGGTGGTGGCTGTGGAGGTCGCTTCTAGGTGGGTCATTTCGCGTTGGAAGCGGGCGGCGAGGACGGCGAAGAGGAGGATGAACAGTTGTTGGGCGCCGATGCCGCCCATGTCTGTGGGTTTTGGGTGGTTAGATGGGTTGGTTGGTTGGGGGGATGAGGAGGTAGGGGTAGAACTTACAAATGTTGATACCGGTTTTCACAAGCTCCGGGTCATCGTCTGAGGACATGAGACTAGACGAGGACCCTTGGATAAGGAAGGAGAATATATCCAATGAGACGAAGATTAGGGTTAATCTCCTTGCTGAGACGCCGAATATTTTCTGTTCTGGGATCAAGAAGAGGATCATCCGTCCCATGACCATGTAGACGAAGGCATTGAGCCAGATGGGAGCGAGGATAATGAGCAGCTGCTGTGGGATAAAGTGCCAGAGACCGTATATTTCCTTTGCCGAGACGGCTCGCATGGCGAAACCGGCGGTTTCCCAGGAGCAGGAGAGGATGATGACCCAGCAGAATTTCTGGGTGTAAATGGTTAGTATTCTGGTAGCAAGGCGTGGTCGGAGGGATAGAACGAACCTTCCGGTAATGGAATGCCTGGTAGATGTGTGCCACCGTCGCTAACCCGAAGAAAACAGCGAAGGCGACAGCCGCCCCGAAAGACGGGCAGTACGTCCACGCGAGGTCCTCCTTTTCACGGTCGATAATACATTGGTTGCCCATTTTCACAGTCTATCTCCCTCCAGTGTCTCTCTCTCCGATATGCCTCGCTTTTCTCGACAACAATATGATCAACGGAAAGGAGTGGACGACGACAAGACAAGACAAAAGAAAACCGCAAAGGCTATATGAATAATTAGATAGATGGGTATGAATGACTTAAAACAAAAGAACCGAATCTCTGCTTCCCATCTCCCAGGATACCAGGCCGGTATAAGGACTATATTATATATTCCCCAAAAACAACATAAACGCAAGAAAAGAAAACATAAAATCACAATAGAGCCCGATAAAACTCTACTGCGCATAAGGTACTTCGTCGAATAGCTACGCTCTATTCACGTCGTGGCTCGCCTGATCCCGAACGCGTCAGCAGGAAAGTACTCGAGTACGGCGTATACACGCAGTCATTCGGGAGGAGTCTACCGGGCGGTAGACAGGGGGGGCAGCATATTCCGGATTCGATTGTGGATATATCCCAAGGACGTCATCACGATAGGTCCGTTGGCATAGGGAAGAGAAGTTAAGCTTCTCTCGTTTGGGAGACATTGCCCTTCCCCGTTCGTTCCTGAAAAGAATGGACGATATTCAGACGAAAATAGTTTTAAACTTGATGCGGGAGGAGGAGCTGATAGGCTGTGCTGGAGAGCACCAAGGCGTATCTTCAGCGTGTTCGTATGTAAAGGATTCCCGCCGATGATCAGCCATCCGGGCGATGGTTGGGTATGAATCGAAGGCCTTAAAATTCTCCAGCCCTAACTAAACCCATCAAGCCCTGAAAATTAGATCCTCACCCACCGCCCATCCAGTTAAACCCGCGCCGCAAACGACGACGAACATACGAACACGAGTTTCTGTGGGGCTGAGACTCTGCAGTTGCAGCCCTTTCGTCGTCGTCCCCCTGTTCGACCACGACGTTTGAGTACGGGGCACACAAGCACTCATGCACCCGATGCTTATTACCAGATTTTATCTCCGACCTTACTCTGTCGGGATGTCGGGTCCAGACCGGGACCGGTTAAACGAGGTGAGATGTTAGTTGTTGATGGTTGAGTTGAGGCTTTGTTGTTGGCTGTCGTCGTCGTCTATACGCGTGGTTGTGATTGGTCAATTAGCATGAGGGATATAAATAGATTATGTCTGGGGTATCAGCTATCATTTCATCTTCAGGGAATGAAATGAAGTCTCACAACAACTACTCCATGGTCAGAGCTGGATCTAATGCCGAACTAGAAGAAGAGAAGTGCGGAATTTATAAGAAATTCTTTCAATTCCGTTCATACATGAAAAGATGGGGGAGAGACAGAGAAAGAAGCTCTGTTCATCTACTATCCTACCTTCCCTCATCCTCATCCTCCAAAGCATTCATTCTCCCTTCCATTGCCTACCACCATCAATCAGACTTTGTTCAAAGGAAGTATAGCACGAACCGTTGTGTGTGTGTGTTCTTAAATCATTCATTCCATCTCATCGGGTTGTCCAGATTTCATGCGAGAGAAAAAATATGAACCCAGTCGCCCCGAAAAAAAAAGGAAACGAAAAAAGACTATTTGGTACACAGAAGAAGAAGGAAAAGGAAAAAAATAGGAGAGTAGGTAGAAGAAACAACATTTCGAGAGATGAAGATAATGAGAGAGAGCATGGGGAAGAGATTTTTCGTTTCTTTTTAGAGAAAGGAGGGGGAGGCAGAGAGGGGATTGAAGGAAGGGTAAGTAAGGAGGAAAGAGGCCGAAGAAAAAGAATAATGAACACCCCCTATAAAACAAGGAAGAGGCATGACTTTGTTTTCTCCCATTTTGTTAGAGGAAAAAAAAAAAGATTACACATTGATGTTTTGCGGAAGAGAAGAGAAGAGAGAGAGAGAACCCCCCATCCAAGGCTCCGCCCAGATATTTTTGTTTTTCCCATTTCAAACCCCCCTCAGAGGAACGAACCCACTCGTCGCCGCTGGATAATTTGATTTAAAAAGAAAGAAGGAAGAACGCCATGATTCCCTTAATGACCGTAATTACCTCCCCAGCCTCCTCCCCGTGCCGTGTTCCCGTGATAGTTGTTAACGAAGCCTGCGCCGCCGTAGTTACCGTATCCGCTGCCTTGGTGATGGCTCTGGCTGGCTGCCACTTGGTGGTGTCCACCGAGGCCGCCGAGTCCGCCGTACTGCTGCTGAGGGTTGAGATGGGGGTAAGCACCGAAAGCTTGCTGGCCTGGTTGCTGTTGACCCTGCATCGGAGGCAAGCCAGTCTGCCCGGCCTGAGGTTGTCCTGGGATGCTGTTGGTTGCGGATCCAGGGCGGTTAGGCTGAGCGAGAGACGGGCTTGGGCCACCGGCCTTGGAGGTTTCGAAACCCTTGGTAGCTTCCTCAGCGCTGACGGGTTGCTGTTGTCCCATAGGTTGGTTCTGGCCGAAACCTAGACCAGACTGGGCACGTCCGAATACATCTGGCATACCGGCGAATGCGCTGGTGCTAGCTGTCTGCTGGCTTTCCGAAGGTTGAGCAGACCCGGTGCGTCCGTAGGCGGCTTCACGGCCTGGAACAGCCTGGTTGAATCCACCAACGTTTGCTGGGGAGGAGGAATGCTCATACGAATAGCCGTGTTGCGGCTGTCCATACATTCCACCCTTTCCATAAGGTCCGTACTGGCCTCCGTATCCGTATTGGTTGTTGTGGGGGAGGTATTGTTGTTCTTCATATCGTCGTGCGTCATCAAACATTGGGCGGTTTCTTCCATACTGGTGTTGTTGGCCAAGCTGATTCATGTACGAAGCAGCGTAGTGAGGGTTCGAATAGTATGGGTAACCGTAACCGTAACTTGCGCCATGCGCTCCCTGCTGTTGTTGCCCATGAGGCATGTGCTGCTGAGAGGGAACTTGCTGTTGCTGAGTTTGTCCGGGAAGAGTTGGGTTGGGTGTGTTGTGCCCGCTGTTGGGAGCTTCTGCGTGGCCGTAACGTCCGGGAGGTTGGCTGGTGGCAACCTGGGGTTGAACATCAGCTCCAGAAACACCGAATCCACTACCAATTCTCTGCTGCAGAGCAGCAGCTTCCTGTGCCTGGCTATAAGCACCGTAGTATTGTTGGTACGGGTTGCGTTGCTGGTCGGCAGCGTAGAACGAAGCGTAATCACCGCCAGTGGTGGCAGTGGCCTGGGTGTGGATTGGAGCTTGGTTGGAGAACGGTTCCTGAGCCTGTTGCTGGGGTTGGCTAACTTGCTGGCCGAATGGGTCATATGCCTTCTGCGCTTCACTGTAGCGGCCGAAATCGTTCAAAGAAGCTTCAGCAGCGGAAGCAGCCGGTGCTGGAGGTAGCCCTGGAGCGGGACGGGCAGCAGGCGCAGCCTCCATTGGAGGTTGAGCTTGAGTCGATGGTGGCAGCGATGCGCGGGGAGCAACGGGAGAGTGTTGCGGGGGTTGCGCACGAGTCTCAGCCTCCTCACGTTCTTGCTCAACGCTCGCATCTCCAGCCGATCCATTCAATCCCATACTTCCAAATTGGACAGCGGCGCGGTCAACAGCATGGTTTCCTGGCATCACCACAGCCTCTTGTTGTTCCATCACACGTCTCTGAAGGTTGGCAGGACGACCAGTCCCAGCCGTCGCTTTGTATGCGCTCGCAGCGTAGCCTGAAACGGGACGGGTTTGGGGGGTTGCGCCGCCGAGGACACTGTTTGGATCTTGGGTGCTTGCTGCAGTCGCCGTTGTTGGGATGGATACATCAGGAACGCGGTTGAGGTTTGTTTCATTGAGCTCGTCATTCGAAGGTGTCACGTCTGCGGATGGCTGCGAAGGAGGCTTTTGAGGTGTCTCAGGGGGTTGGACAACTTGTTCTTCAACTGGAGTCTCAATAGGGACGGGGACCGGTTCGGCAAGCTTCTCCTCAACCACGACGGTTTCAGCAGGAGGCTCTACAGGAGGCGCAGCTGGTATCGGCACTTTCTTCTGTGGAGGTGGGGGAGCTGGTTTCGCAAACAAACCCGCCCATCCTCCCTTCGAACCCTCGGGTATGATACTGCTCTTGGGTTCTGCCTTCACGTTTTCTTTATTAGTAGCATCATTAACACCCGCATCCCCAGCAGCAGTATCACCATTTGCAGGTCCACCCCAGTCAGCTGATGTCTTCGCAGCAGCGGGTGTTTCCCAAGCACCAGGTTCTGGCGTCGCAGCTGGTCCACCCCATTCGCCAGCGGGATTTGGTGTCTTCTCGGTACGAGTACCATTCGTGTGGGCGACAGCACCTCTTCCGCCACCGCGACCACCACGACCACGATCGCCACGGGCGCGTCCACGACCTTCAAATCCACCGCGACCACGGCCTCCACGAATTGCGGATGTGGAAGACTCTGCTGGAGCAGGCTGAGCATCCTTTGCCTTGGAACGGGACCGATCGGTGTTCTTCTTCTTTACTTCCCCCCACTGCGAAACATTACCTGCGATCACCAGTTAGCTTTAGTTAGGATAAAACGTGACATTGGCAGCAGTGGAGTCGTGGCATTACCCTCAGTTATGCGCTCAGCAGCTTGTGCCATATCACCGTCGGCATCCTCCAATGCGAATACTATGTCTTCATCCTTCCAGTCTGGGAACAGTTCCTTCAACATGGGCAAGCTCTCGGAGTACTTCTTCTTCAGGTGGCCAATGTCTCCTTCATCTTCGAACGCGGTCGTCGCGGCGGTCTCCTGGCTGTCAGTCTTTGACACCCTGCTTCCACCGCGTCCACCTCTCGAGCTGTATCCACTCCTGCCACCGCGAGTTGAGCCTCTGCCACGAGAGCCAGTAGGCCTTGATTGAACCTCAGACATTGCTGTGGTTCGAGTAAATCTGTGATTATAAAGAGGAAAAGGAGTAACGTGTCGAGTTCAGAGAGGAGTAAATAGATGAAGTCGGATCGCGAAGAGAATTTTCGAGCAGGTCGTGAGGTTGACGAGGCGGAGTTGTGTTGACAAAGGGAGATGGTTCAAGAGAAGTGAAAAATGAGTTGAAGAGACGACGCAAAAGAAAAAGGGTTTGACGGGATGCTCCCTCTAAGCGAGGTCAGCACCAAGACCGCTACAGATAGACCGCCAGAATCGACAATGAAGAAGCAGAAGGGGAAGAGTTGTTGTTGGAGAAGAGTTTTGGGTTGTTTTGAAGGAGGAAGAAGAAGAAGTGAAGTTGAAGTTGTTGGAAGAAGAAAAAAAGACTCTCTCTCTCTCTCTCTCTCTCTCTCTCTTCTAGGGTTCGAGGAAGGCAACTCTCTCTTCTTCTCTCTATCGGGTTTACTTTTTTACCTGAGGAGGCGCTAAAAGTTTGAACTCTCCTCAATTAAGTCACTTTAACGTACGGATGAGAGTTTGTTTGTTCTTTGGGATATCAAGAGTTTGGTTTATTCTATTTACTAGTATCGTGGTGAGAGTAGAGATAGAGAGAGAGAGAGAGCGTCTTTCGTCTCTTCCAACATCCATTCAAGGGAATTTCCCACATTTCATGTCTCACCACTTCATCACTAGATGATCAACACAACAAGCTTGACATCATCAACAATATCTTGGATCTCTTGAGCGCAAGCACAATCCAGTCGGTGGATGGTGTGACTCTTTCCACTCCCCTTCGTCAACACGACGATCGATGCGATCTGAGATACCCGAGAAACCATGAAGTCTACCTCGATCCTCAGTCTCAAGTCCTGGACTTCAAAGATCCACCCCCCATTACCACGTACCCCTCGCGAGACCGAACAGCTCCATGCCGCCCTCACCTCCTCCTTCCGTCGCCAGCTAGATCAACAGTTCCCTCCCGTGCAGTCGACTCCTAGCACAGGTTCACAGTCGCGGATAGGCCCCAACGATGGCCAACCACACAGTGCACCACGCTCCTCGGCTCAGTCTACGGACAGCCATATGAGGAATATCCTAAACCACCCCCTCTTCAGCCAGGCCCCGCCGAGAAATCCGTCGTCGCTTAGCAGAGAATCCACAAACACACAGCTCGATAGCGATGGGCGCTTAGCGAAGGAGCCAATGGCGTCTTTTGATAATATGGTTGCTTTGGGGACGGCAGACTACGTTACGGTTCGCCGATGCCTAAAGGCCCAGTTTGCGTTGTCGAGCGCTTCGTCGAAAGAGTCGATCCGTGAGCAGATGAAACGATCGGGAGCTGGTTCTCGGGTTGTCGCGTGGCTTTGGGCAGCCGATTCGGAATCAAGAAAACTGTTTTTCGGCTGCCGAGCTACAATTGCGCTTGTCATGAAGTTCATGGCAGCTGAAAACCTCCAGCGGTTGGTTTTTATGTGGTTGAGGATGCTCCAAAAGAATGATGTTGGGGGTCTTTCCGGTGATTTAGAACCTACGGAAGCCAGAACACTCCAAAAACATCTCCTCTCCGAACTCGTGGCGGCGGAAATATCGTACGGAGGAGGGATCGTATCAGCCCTGGCTTATTATAAGGATGCCTACGAACTGTTATCTGACCCCAATGTGCCAGTCCTGTCCAACGAAACGTATCCGGGTTTACGATCCGCAGGATATTATCTGGCTCGATGGATTGTGGAGCATAAGGGTAGCCCGGAAGTCAAAGCAATCCCCGTGGAAACATTCGACCAATTCTCTCAGATAGCTAACCGATTCACTCGCCGGCCACAGTTATGGTCTGCTTCCATCCAACTCTGCCACCCAACCCAGCCCACCTATAAACCAATACTTGCGTACCTCAAGGAACAGTCTTCTAAAGATCACAGCTCCTGGTCTCCCCAACGCCGTGAGATTACACTCAACGTCTCTCTCGGAGCTGCCCAACTATCGTTGACCCAAGAAAGGTATAGCGATGCCACCTGGCTCGCGAAGTACTCGAAAAAGTTATTACCAGATGAGCAACAAATTAAACAACAACTATCACCTCGCCTAGCTCCCCAGCCTTCTACTGCACAGGAGGATCTGTTGAACCGGTTGGATTTAGCGTTGAGTTAGACTAGCCATGCCATCCACGATGTACATATTGGCGTTGAGCGGTTCATACTTTTGGCGTTCTTTTTATGTCCCTTTTCCAGGCATGGTATGTACGTGGGTTTATTATGATATCAATCACAAATATATATGAGATTTACGATACCCAGACAGTTCCTAGTTTGCTCACCCCTCGAGGGGTAACAGAAGACTGATTGCTAAAGACGAGTTGCCGGTTAGGAATACAATCACGGTGCGAGCACTTGAGATAGAGAGCCATTCTAACAACTGCAGCATTAATCCATGAAACAGACAGATTTTAAATCCAAACAGACGCAATTCCACTTCGCTCATCTCTTCTATCCTCTCACTATTACAGCTGCTCCCGTCTCCCTCCCCTTTCGACGTCTTTCTTCGCCTTGACTTTCTCTCATTTTAGCGTTTTCTCACCATCCTTGTCTAAACTTCAGCCCTGGAACCGAACCTCATCAGCTTTTTCGCGACGACAACCCTCTCTTTCTCTCACTTCTCACTCTCACGTCTTACTCTCACTTCATCCGTTGTATACCTATCTCGGTCGAAAGCGCATGATCAATACATCAATTTCATCCCGTCAATCGCGTCCCCCTTTTCCTCAATCGTATCGAATCGATTTATCGATCTTACTTAGCTCACGCGAACGGACGGACGGGTACCTTTTGACGTCATCATTCCTTCCTTCTGAATTCCGTTCAGTCGCATCGCTTTTCTGCAGGATGACTGAGGGCTTGGAGAACGCGGTGCTGGGTGACGGTGAGTTTACTTTTCTTACTTGAGGCAATTGGCTTGATTTGGTTTGCGATTTCGTTTTTGGATGAACGCGAGTAGGTGTTGAGGTGTGAGATGTGTACCCTTGACCGTTGCGAGCTCGGGATATCTTACTGTCGCTCCATTGATGGGCGCGATGCATGTCAGGTTTAGTACGTTTTGCCATTGGCAGTAGCTGATACATCTATTTTGAGTACTATAGCCCCTGCGCAACCCGTTTCCACAGCTCTCGAAGCTACGATTGCGCCTGAGCAGAAATCACAAGAGCAAACTTCTACGGAACAAACCTCTTCAGAGCTGAAATCTACAGAAGAGCAACAAAAGTCTACAGAGGAGACCGTGACAGAGCCAAACGCCTCAGCGCAGAATGG
This sequence comes from Arachnomyces sp. PD_36, assembly GCA_032988195.1. Taxonomy (NCBI): domain Eukaryota; kingdom Fungi; phylum Ascomycota; class Eurotiomycetes; order Onygenales; family Arachnomycetaceae; genus Arachnomyces; species Arachnomyces sp. PD_36. The sequence goes on along the minus strand of JANTQE010000002.1, from coordinate 1,404,072 downwards.
CAACGGCGTGGTTACGGGTCCTAGCGAACCCCAGGAGGCTCAGGACCAAACCGAGAAGTTACCAGCCGAACCCGAACCCCCCGTAGAAGAAAACGGCGACAAAACCAAGGACTCCTCCGCACCCAGCAACAAACGCGAACGCGAACACACGGACATTGACGACGCAAGCGGCGAAGACGACGTCCCCGAAGAATCTGGGGAACCCTCCCCCAAGAAACAAAGGACCGAAGATGCCCCCGCCCCGGCCCCTGCTGCTGCTGCTGCCAACGGAGAGAAAAAACGCGGACGCGGAAGACCCAAGAAAATAGCGGGATCTGTGGCTACGACGAAAGCTGCGCCCAAGGCCCCATCCGTACCAGTCGCGAACGGGAATGGGAATGGCAATGGGGAGAAGAGGGGACGAGGACGCCCGAGGAAGGGGGAGGAGAAGACTCCTAGGCCTGTTCGGAAGGCGGCGAAGCCGTCGACTGTTGGGGTTGGGAGTCGGACGAGGAGTAGGGCTACGGCGGGGTGAGGTGGTCGTGGTATCTATCTACCTGCCATTCAACGATGGAAGGGGATGGTTTTAGGGTAACGATCTACTTTGGATCTCGGAGTGGAATATTGGATGAATACGCGCAGTTATCCTCCATCCCTATATGTATTTGTTTTTGCCTCCTTTCTCGTTCAGATCGACTGCTCTTCAACATTTCTCTGGACTACGCTTTTATACTAGTTTCCTTTGTTATAGCTTGGGTGGTCTACGTCGAAGCGCAATTGGAGATAAAAAGAATAAAGAATGGAATAGAAAAACACTTACTCCCTACAAATTTCGGCGACGGTCATCCTCAATACTCTTGTCTTCCCCCAGGGATGAAGGCTACGAGGGAGTTGATTGATCTAGCAGTAAAGGGCTGACTGGGTACGAAGCATCATCGACCATCAATTCATAGAGGCTTTTGTAGGTATCTGAAGCATCCACTTGGTTTCCATGTTTCACGTCTTCGTTCAATATATTCAATGGGATGAGTCGTAGAGTCAGTCTCTCTCAAGGATTTGTCTTCGTAGGCACGCAGAGTATTCGACGCCGATAGCTCCCAGACCGAGTATTATTTTCGACGAGAAATTCATGTATTATCTGTCGAGAAAGACTGACGTTGACCCATGCCGGTTTATATAGTAGCAGTCGTAATGGGAGGCCTGTGGCGTTACGATGGATCGCTTGACTCCGGATGTTGAGATAGGCATAGGCCGACGTAGGCTGAAAGATTGTTTTGCAAACGGTAATTCTTTTAATCGTTTACTCTTCGGATTATTTGTGAACCTCTTCCCTCAGGGTCAGAATAGCCTACATAATTACCTTGGGATGCTGCGAGTCTGCGACGGAGAACGGCTATCTCAAACACTGCACAGGATCTACAACCAAGATCTCGCCTCACCTTCCCGAGGGCCGATTGGCCTAGTTTGTATACAGATTCCTACGGAAAAAACTCCGCAACAGCCCAGACGCAAACAAAATACCCCGATTCGCTCCTTAAACCATTCCCCGAGGAATATTCGAGAGTCCGGAACGAAAGGAAATGGCTCAATGAGTTAAAAAAAGAAGCTACTTATCCAGTTCTCATGCCCGACAAACCCGGAACCGTCGCCGCCTATGCGGCTGGGGCTTCCCTAGCTGCAGTCACCCTCTTCTACGTCTTCGGACCCACCTTCACAATCGATGGCGACGACGCGAGTACCTCCGGCCGGAAAAAGGGCGTAGTCGGCCTCTTCAACCCCGCGAATGACTGCTTCATCAATTCCGTGCTCCAGGCACTGGCGGGACTCGGCGATCTACGGCTATACCTTATCCGCGAACTACATCGGAGGGAACTGGATGGGCCGGAGGTATACAATGCGTTTCCACCTGGAGATGATGTGCTGAGGGGAAAGACGCCTGCGTCAGTGCATGATTTGCAGCAAGCGCTTGTGACGAAGGCGTTGAAGGAGATGCTGGATTCGTTGAATGAGCGGCCGATTTATAAGAAGACGATTTCGGCGAAGGGGTTTGTGCAGGCGTTGGAGGTGGCGTTTAGGACGAGGATTAGTAGGAATCAGCAGGATGCGCAGGAGTTTTTGCAGTTGGTTGCGGAGAGGTTGTGTGATGAGTATCATGCTGGGGTTAGGGCGAGGAGGAGGGCGATACGGTCGAGTGTGGTGGTGGGTGAGGGGGAGGACGGTGTGTTGGAGCCTGTGGTTAATTTGACGCCTGATGGGGATGCGGAGAGGCCGGGGATTACGGTTCAGGGGGAGGGTGGTGGTGAGGATGAGGAGGTTGCTTCGATTATTGATTCGAAGTTGAATGATATCGACAAGGAGCTGTCGTTTCCGTTCGAGGGGGAGATGGAGTCGCAGATTGAGTGTCAATTTTGCCATTTCCAGTACAAGCCGAATCCGACGACATTTGTTAATCTTACGCTTCAAGTTCCACAGAAGAGTTCCACGACGTTGAGTTCGTGTTTTGATGGGCTTTTGAAGACGGAGTATATTGAGGACTTCAAGTGCGATAAATGTCGGCTTCAGTATGCGTTGGAAGATAAGTTGAAGGCGAAGGAGAAGGCGAAATCTGCGTCGGAGAAAGAGAGGATTGAGATCGAGATTTCGAAGATAAAGGAGACGATAGAGACGGACCCGGAACAGTCGCCGGAGGGTGTTCTTCTACCGGACTCAAAAATGTCTCCGAAACGCAGGATTGCAAGACATATGCGCATAACAACGTTCCCCAAGATCATCGCCATTCACCTATCGAGATCCATCTTCGACCGGAGCAGTTCTACCAAGAACGCGGCAAAAGTGTCATTTCCCGAGCGCCTACCTCTCGGCAGCATACTAGACCAAAAGTGGTACAAGTTATTAGGGATCGTGTGCCATAAGGGTAGCCACAATAGTGGTCACTATGAATCTTTCCGACGGAATCACCTATACGCTCCATTTTCCACCCCAGACGTCTTCAGCTCCTACGCCCAGAGTAAATCAGCTAGCGAAAACCCGTCATCGGCCCCGAGCCCGATGATGTCTGCCACAACCAAGAGACCGACGGACCTGGAATCAAGTCCGCTGAATATATCATCTGTATCTGGAACCTCATCGCCCACCGCATCTACCGCCTCCTCCTCGCACGACTCCCCAACTTCAACTCTACCAACACCTCGCTCCGCCCCTGGATCTTCTCATTCAAGCCAGCCAGCCCAATCCCAAGGACCTACTTCAGCTCCCCGCTCCTCCTTCCAAAGCATCCGCTCCAAAACCTCCGCAAAACTCTCCCCATCACCAGCACAGGCAGCCTCGGATAGCGCCTCCACGAGCATACTCCCCAACCGGAATAACTCCAAATCACCCACCCCTCAAAACTCAGAAGAAGGAGAGAAAACGCGTTTCCCGCGGCGGAAAAAGAAGCCGAATGAGCGGTGGTGGAGGATCAGTGATGAGAAGATCAAGGACTGCAAGACTTCTGATGTTCTGGGGATGCAGAAGGAGGTTTATTTGCTGTTCTATGAGATGGAGAGGCCTGGGGGTGGGTGATTTCGGTTTGTCTGCAACTTTTCGTTTTTGTAAAGCATATACATATTTTCCCGTCGTTTTGTGTCATTGGGTTTGGGAGAGGATTCCCTCCATTTGTGTTCTTGTCTTTGTTTCTTACTGCATTCTTTCTGTTCATTTTTCTGAGTGTCATATTGTCTGTCTTCTACATAGAGTGATGCATGCATGCATGGCAGCTATTACTGGTTGTTTTTATATTTAGATCATCGTCGAAGGAACGGCGGGCTGGTCCAGGCGGGTTGCATATATCATATCATTACATAGGTCTATTCCCTGGTACATACTTAAATGGACAAGAAGTATTGAGTGCGGTGTCCCTTCGAGTGTCCCTCGTGAATCTGAGCTGTTGATTTGGATTTAACTTTTAAGGTTATTTGTTAGCGTTTGAGCTAATCTGCCACATGGCAGGTACCACACTCACTACATTTGCACCTTCCCCCTCCCAATTTCTATTCAACTAACAACACCTGGCCATCACCTACCTCACAGATCCTTTTCACTTCAATCCATCCGAGCCTTCAAGCAAGTAGAGCCACCCAAGAACTTGATATCCCTCCAATACATCTACTTAGGGGACTGTTGGGATCCGGGAATATGGATATACTATTGAGAAAACAGTCTCGTCTTCAATCTCCAGTCCCGTCAAGACACCAATGGCGTTTGACTTCAATGTTTCCGCCCACAGAAGCATGTATCCGTCAAAGATGGTTCTAGTCTTTTTCCCTCAAAGAAAACATTTCTTTGATGTGTTTGTCTTTATGTAGAAATCCGGCAAGTTCTACATATGGGGAGAATTTTGATAATTGCTTTAGTCTCTTGGGTTCCGGGCTTTGAACGCTTCTTGTTCAAAAGCAATGATTACTGTTTCTCTTCTGTTCTAGCTATAACTTTCCGTGGATAAATTCGATAGCTGAATGGTGTTTTGGGGGTCTATTCCGTGAGATTCTTCCGTGAATAGAAAGTTCACTAGTTGCGTGTCTGGTTTAAAACCGGCTCTTATATGTTTGGTGAATGTTCATTTTTTGCTTACCACCCAACTGCCCCCCATACGAAGGGATACAAATACGTCTGCCTCTGCTTCTCCTAACAATCGGCTCGATAATCTGTCCAGTTTGCCTGGATTTACCTGGAAAGACCGCACTCTATAGAATTACTCGCAGTCCCTACACACGAGCCCACAACACCCTTCAGCCATGGATTCTGGGTTCTCCTCAGCACCCCATCTCCCCAATGAAATCTGGATCCTAATCATCCGCAATCTTGTTGACGACTCGAGAACTCTATCGACCGTGAGAACACTCGGAAGAGGTATAAATAATATTGTGTTATCAGAGCTGCTCAGGAGAACCACCTTCAAAAACTCGAAAAAGAATGTTCACGCAATGGCACATCTTCTGGAATGGGAAGGAGCCACTGACTACGTAAGAGAGCTAGTATACCAAATAGACCGTAAGTCTGAACCCCCCTGCCCTTGGCTTCTTATTCAGAGCATGAGGTAGAATGATACTTCACGATTGCGGGAAACTTTACTGACTAAATCACCTACTTCTAGCGCCTAATCAAGCCGACCTTCTAGAATGTGAAACAATCCGTTCAATACGCCATGAAATATCTAGCGTGGCAGACCTGAGAGTCGCCATCCAAAGCAGCCTGTTCTGTTCAAACTCAGAGCAATCCTTTGGGTCTCTGCGGAAATTAACAGTCAGATTTCCTGCACATTATTCACACTCAAAACCGCTCCCTAAATCGGCGCATTTGTACGGCCTACGCTTTAATGATGATTTCATCAGCCTCTTCCAACAGTACAGATACGCAACCTGCATGTATTTCAGGATGTATATGGAGCTACTATCTCGATGGAGGCGCTTGGATCCATTGACCTTGGAGTTACTAAGTATTCAGTCGGTCTTCCGCAAAAACCCCAAAGCGCTTATGCTAGATATAATAGATCTTTCTCCGTACCACTGGTCCGCCCTGGACCGCGATGAGAGGTTGATTATACCAGTTAAAAGCTTACGGGTCAAGCTAAGCCCGGGACAAATCTACTGGTCCGAAAATAGGGTGCAAACCCCGAACCAAATCGCGTTACACTGGGGCGAGTTCCGAAGCAGACTTGGTTGCGTGCTTAAGCGTTCCTTCCCCGATGTCGAAACCATGCACCTATGCGGTTGGTGGAAGCAGGACAAGTATCTGTATTTGCGTTATACAGCTGATATGGCGCTTGATATCTCCTCATTCCAGCCCTATGGCGGACGAACACCGTCCTTCACCGACCTCACGCTTGAGGATATCTCTATCCATCCTTCTTCTGTTGGCTCTTTCCGCAGACTTCTAGTGTCGATGGGATTACGAATGCTGAAATTGAAAAATTGCATACTTGTCACTGATATCCCGGGGAGTCGTCCATGGAAGAATCTCTTCGAAAGGGCCTCTCAACAAGAAAAATCGGATGGACAATCTGCAAATGGCGCCCGATCAGTCTTTAATCTCCGAATAGAATCGGCGGATGGAGTCGAAGGATGCCCGTCTGCGTTTAGGTGCGCTTGGCCTGGGCCGGGTGAGGGCGTGGCGCGTAGCCCACACGGTTGGGGGAAGGGGGAAGTTCAATGCGAAGAAGGGGCAGTGGAGGCGTATTTGGAGTTTCAGAGTGTTTTGGCTGGTCGTGGGGTCTATGACTAGGGGGCCTGGCAAGAATTTGTACACGGGACTTAGTATCGCTGTATGATACAGGTTGTCTTGATGGTTGGAGTAAGAGTTTGATTCTATTTTATTCTTGTCTTTGTCTTTGGCTTTCTTGTTTGTTTTCTTGTCCGTTTTCTTCAAGGCGAACAAGAGTTAGGATGATTGTTAAAAGGGATTTTGTCCTTGAAAATATGTGCATAGATAAAAGTTAATCATTTACATGAATAGACCGGGTTGAATAAAGGTATGATAAATGGCTAGAGCTCCCTTGTCCCTTAGAAAGAAAAGGTGGAAAGCCCTCACCTGGCTGCCCTTAGTTGAAGAGCTCGACAGCATCGAAGATCTGTAAGAACATTGTTAGCGCGATTGCCCCAAAGATCGCGAGTAAGGTAATAAAGAGCGAGAGAGAAGCACGTACGAAGTTAGGACTCAAGAACGTATCCCCACTACTCCCCGAAGCAACCGAAATAGTAATCGTATTCGTCCCCTCAACAAGCGTCCCCTCCGCAATATCATAATCATAAACCTCACCATACCCACGATACGCACCACGCGTGACACCTCGCGAATCAATCTCCGTCGGAGCAGCGGGTGGGTCAAAAGCGTCGTCGTTGACGGTAGGTTGGGGACGACCACCCGCGAAGGCTAAAGTGGTGCCGATACGTAGGGTTGCGGCGCCGAGTTGGTCGGAGGTTAGGTCGAATTCGACGGTTACGGGGTTGTTGACGGAGGCGAAGACGGCCATGGGGAAGTCCGTGCTTGAGGAGGTGCCGACGGTGTAGGTTAGGGGGCCCCAGTCTTCCATGCGGGAGTCGGAGGGGTGCATGCGGAGTTGGTTTTCGGCGTTGCGGAAGCCGGTTGGTCTGTATGGGGGGTTGGGGGTTAGGTTTTGTTTTGTTTTGCGGGGTTTATTGGGTAAATTATTAGATGATATTGGAGGGGGACTTACTGTCCGTCCCATTCGCCGATTCTCCAGATGGTGTTTCCGGTGGTGATGTTCCCGGCGATGTCCATGTTGGTTGTTGATCCAGCGGAGACGGTGACTCCCTCTTCGGTGCCGACGAGGTATTCGACCTGGTAAAGGTTCATGGTGTATGTTCCTTCCTTCATAAGAGGGGAGGTGTATGTGTCTCCATCAGCGTAAGCCCAGTATTGCGCTTCTTTGTTGAACCTAGGTTTTTTGGTATCAATACTCTGAATACAGGCAGGAAGAGCTGATCAACCCTGATCTTACCAGTGAACCACAGCCTGAGCACTGCTGTTCGCGAGAGAAATAACACCAGTGACATCACCACGGTCACTCTCCCCAACAAAACCTTCGACGCCAAGGTCACCGAAGAAAGATAAGTCCAAGTCTGCGCTTGGGGTTTCGCTAGCGTCGGTGAAGACCATGGCGTATGGTCCATGCAGACCCATGCGGTACTCCTCTGTTTGGACATGTCCTGAGTTCTATACCGATGTGAGCAAGCTATATGATACAAAAGGGAGAACATGGAACCTACCATGTACCAGTAGAGAGAGTTGTAATCTCCACCATTGTTAGAGTTAATATCCCTAAAGAATGGGCCACCAGAGGAGCCCTCGTACGCAGTACCGGGCATGATCATGCAAACACGGATGCTATCGCCAGAGACGCCTTTGGCCATAAGGTTAGACTGCAGTTCATTTATTTCGTCCCATATGCTATCGACGACTTACAGTGGATCTGGTCATCAATGAAACGCTCAGATGAATAGAACTTGCTGCGCGTCTCGCCATCGACCACGAATACATCGGAGCCCTCGACGGTTTCCGATGAACCGCCAGTGTTCGAAACAGCTCCGAAGGGCTCCTCGTTGGGCACAACGTCAGCCAATAGACGGGCGATGAATCGAAGCTCTCCAACTTCGGGTTCTACGAGCAAAATATCAGTATCTATCTGGTAAGGGTATTCAATGTAATAAGCGTACCTGCGGAGGTATAAGTCCCCATATAGATAGCGTTATCCCCACTCCGCGCAACAAGGTACTGGGTCAACGTCTCCGTCACACAACTAACCACAATATAATCGCCTTGAGCCGGATGATATAGTCAGTAATTGAAGCCATCCCGAAAGCCTAAGCACGCTCAAGTTAAAGACGACATACCATCCTGAGTCGCAGTTACAGTGGCGGAGCCCAGTCCAGATCCAATATGCGAGCCTTGGTCGGGATACTGGAGTTCTGTGTCCGAGAAATAAATGGAAGTGAGGTCGCAGCTTCCCTGGTTCACGGAATACACCAACCCAGCACCAGTATCGACGGTGAAAGCACCATCAGCGTCTGTGAGGCCAAAGGCAGCATAGGCGGCCTCAACCCAGAGAGGGAGGCAGAATAGTCCTAGTCGGGGTAACATGGTGTATTCTGGCGCAGTTGACAGTGTATGGGTGATTATCTCGTGGTAAACCCCAATTTACAAGTCGGGGGTGTCGGAGTGCTTTATATAGGAAAGAGTTCATATAAATGAAAAAGGCAGAGCTACGGGCTGACGGTGTCATAGGTGGATCTCATCTGGAATTGCGGGGCCGGCGGGAGCAGGAACAGGAGTCAATATAAAAACGGGCAAGGTTCACAACCCTGAGGAGATTTCTTCCTGTGGAAGATCTGGGCAGATATGCCTATGCAGTCTCTGGGTAAATGGCACGAGCAGTCACTCAGAGAATGAATCAACACCGAGATCGAGAACGACTATGTATTAGATTACATCTGGGGGAATTCGCTCCTTTGACCCGTGTATAGCTAAGCTTTTTCAAGCTTTTTCTCAAGTAGGGGCCCCAGAGCATCGTCTGTCGATCTCGTCAGTGTGCATTTCAGCGCGGGGTACCCCTTTGCATTTCTGGAGAAACATGGATATGTGTTTATTGATCTGTTCATTGTTCAGTGTGGCCTTCGGTATAGAGACATAGCGAGATAGACAGACCCCTGAAAAGAAAACCTCGCATGGCGAGGAATCCCCACGGGTATCATGCTCAATCCGATCGTTCTTCTCGGGATAAGAGGCAACGCAAGAAGGGCCCAGGCACGACTGGAATAGAAGGGCAAGCCGAGTAAGACGCAGTGATTGATTGGCGGCAAAAAGCCACGTTTGAGATTCATTGTTTCTGCGGATTTCTCTTTCGTCGTTTGATAGTTTGGTGTTTGGAAGGGTCAGTGTTTCAGGGCTGACTCGGTACAAACATCCAGCGAGAGGGCTGCAGGGGTTTGAATAAGGGGTCAATATTCATGCTTAACTGAATCAGGAACGGGCTTTCTCTTTGTAGATCGGACATTCCATTGAAAGAGTACGGAGGAAAACTAGAGAGAAAGAAGAGGGGAACAAAGAGAACCAAAGCCAATATCAGATGAATGGAGGTCTTTGCCTGCTGTCGAGTTGAGCGTTCGTCGACCCGGTATGCTTATATAATATCAATCTTTATTCCACGTGATCTCGAGCACAATGGTCACGTGGTTGGCTTTGAGCAGGATGGATTATCTTTTTTGCGACTCGGTTCTTTGTATGAAGCGACAGTGGATGAGAACTTGATGAGAGCCAGTGCAGATGGCTTTCCACTGCCCATGGTCTGATAAAGCACGCAAGCCTTTGTGAGACTGTTGTACTGGCCCTTCAGACCCGAACTTCTCGGGTCAATGTCGTCCTCAATGGAAGAAAATGGAAGAAATAATTCCTGAGTCCCTTCGCCCAGGCCGTATGTGGGACAACTGAGCTGTCCCTGGGATCAGATGAGGGAATACAAGTACGTCTCGCTGTTACTCCTTATCTCCGTGATGAGACAGTGCTTCGATGCAATCAGACGGCGATGGAAGCTAGTCAAGGCTCTCCTTTGAGGGCCAGACAGCATTACTCGTACAAAGCCTCGCCCATTTGGAAGCCCGTATAATGGCCTTCTCGTTGGGTGAGTTTCATGGAACCGTCCTCATGCATTTCCCACCGGAGAGCTCTTTGGGAGCTATGTCCATCGTGGACGACATCGCGGGAGATGTTCGTCCATCTCCCTCTTTCCCCCTCCTCCCGTCGAGGAACCCCGTGGAACCCACTTTCCCTTTCTTTTTGATTTAGCATGCTGTTATTCCGAAGGAAGACGAACATCACTTACCTCCTTTGCCTTTCATGCGGGTTTTTATCAGTCATGGAAAATGCACATCCCTCAACAAGTCGGACATTATCGGGATGACGTTCCTTGACCAAGACTTTGTCCCTCTCTCTCTCTATCTCTCTACATCATCAAAACTCCACCGAAAAAAGAAGAACCGAGACCGAGGATCCCAAAGTAGTAATTTTTCTCATCGGGTGTTCCAATTGTTCCGGGTTTCTTCAACTTTCGATCTTTTTTGTTGATCCACGGTTCGAATGATTCATCTTGACTTCATCTTCATCATCTTCTTCTTCTACCAGAGTTGAAAAATATCTTGGATTGTTTATCTGTAGGACCAACAGCTATTTCAAGGTCAGTTCGAGTCCCTTTTCCTGGAGTTCCTGTTGCTTGAATGATCCCTGTTTAACTAGAAAATACTCATCGTCTACCCCTCCATTTGTTTTGATTGTCCGACGATAACCCAGAACATAAAAACCCCACCTTCACTCCCCTTTCTATTACCTCACTCAACTACCATCTACTTAAACAAGCCAACGAAGACGGAAAACTGAGCAGAAGTACTTTATACAGCATAATCTTCAATTGAATCCTACGAAAATGGGTTGCCAAGACGTTCTATCCCGCAAGTCCGGCGTCATCGTCGGTGACGATGTGCTCAAGCTCTTCAACTACGCCCACGAGAAGGTCTTTGCCATTCCCGCAATTGTAAGTCACAGAGCCCTCATTATCTCTTGAATTAGCTGCCATTGAATGCTATGGTCTTTCTTGTCTGGATTCTAATTGTGTCTTCTTATGTTTAGAACGTGACTTCATCGTCGACCGTCATCGCATCTCTCGAAGCTGCCCGCGACAAGAAGTCGCCACTTATCCTCCAGATGTCCCAGGGTGGAGCTGCTTTCTTCGCTGGAAAGGTACGTTAACGGGATGGAATAGTCTGGGAGGGGATGTCCCTCTTCATGGGAGTAAAGCTAATAGATGATTAGGGTGTCTCCAACAGCAACCAGGAAGCATCCATCGCCGGTGCCATCGCTGGTGCTCACTACATCCGCAAGGTTGCTCCCGCATACGGCATCCCAGTTGTTCTTCACACCGATCACTGCGCGAAGAAGCTCCTCCCATGGTTGGATGGCATGATGGATGAGGATGAGCGCCACTTCAAGCAACACGGCGAGCCCCTCTTCTCCAGCCACATGATCGATCTTTCCGAGGAGGCTGTGGACTGGAACATTGAGACCACCGCCAAGTACCTTAAGCGTGCTGCCCCCATGAAGCAGTGGCTAGAGATGGTGAGTAACCTACTAATACTCCAAGCAATGACCCCACCCTGCTAACCGACGCCATTTGTAGGAAATCGGTATCACTGGAGGTGAAGAAGATGGTGTCAACAACGAGGACGTGGACAACAACTCCCTATACACCCAACCCGAGGATATCCTCGCCATCCACAACGCTTTGGCAGCGATCAGCCCGTACTTCTCCATTGCCGCTGGCTTCGGTAATGTCCACGGAGTCTACAAGCCCGGCAACGTGAAGCTCCACCCCGAGCTCCTCTCCAAGCACCAGGCCCACGTCAAGAAGGAGACCGGCTCGTCCAAGGACAAGCCCGTGTACCTCGTGTTCCACGGAGGATCCGGGTCGTCCAAGGAGGAGTACAAGGAGGCCATCGGGTACGGAGTGGTCAAGGTCAACCTCGACACGGATCTCCAGTACGCGTACATGACGGGTATCCGGGACTACATGCTCAAGAAGCAGGACTACCTCAAGACGGCGGTGGGCAACCCGGAGGGCGAGGACAAGCCCAACAAGAAGTACTTCGACCCCCGCGTGTGGGTGCGCGAGGGAGAGAAGACGATGAGCGCGCGTGTGGAGGTTGCGCTCGACGACTTCAACACCTCCAACCAGCTGTAATATGTGTTATCTAAGCGCGGCAAAAGCGGATGACGACAATTCGATGTGTTTAATATCGGAAACAAATAGCAGGAAAAAAAAAAGACAAAAACAAGCAGAAACAGATGAACAGAGAACAGGTTCGGTGGACGCTGACCGACCAGTACCTGGAACGCATTGAGTAAGTAGTTTTATCTATTTATTAGTAAATGACATATTATATTCCGATCGTCCGTCGTCTCTCGTCTTCCGTGTGTCAACCAGGATCAGCCTGTCTTTATGTACGTACATCTTTCCTGCAGGTAAGCAAGCGCGTATAGACGGGTTCAGGCGATGATTGCGTGCCTGCAGAAAAAAGGGCTGAGTCATTGCTTGATCCTGGGTGGTTGATGTCATTGGCAGGGAGATGGTGATTATTTATGGACACATCATTCTTTCTCTCTTTCTCTCTCTGTGACAAGCTAAAGTGATCCACATGTCTCAGTACTGGAGCATCGGAGAGAGCATTGGAGGAAAGAGGAAAAGATTGAAATTTGATGTCTTTCTTTGAGTAAGGATTCAGTCAGCACGGCTGAGTTTTTGATTGTTATGATGGAGGTTTCAAGTGAATTGTTTAGTCGAATCTCCTGTCCGTCACAACTCAACAGCTCTCTCTCTCTCTCATTATCTCTGTCTCCCTTTTTGTCTCAAACTCGAAAAAGATCCACCGCTGACTAACCCTCTCAACGGCTTTTTTTACCTTTTCTGGAACCGGAAGCGGGAAAAGTCTAGACCAGGACTAGCGTAACTACTAGTTTAGTACTAGTGAAGATCCTACTGCCCATTTCTAGACTAGTGTGGTCATCTTTTCTTGGCACTGCTGTCTCTCCATTCTAGAACTTCAACATATTTTTCTCTCCCTCACTTGCTCACTTGCATCTTTCGACTTTTGGTGTTGCTGTCTTTTTTTCATATAGATTTTTTTATATACTTGTTTCTTACGATTATTCTTCTTTTCACTCGTTTTACGGAGAGGTATTCTTTCGTTGATACACTTCTTGAACTAAAGAGAGAGGGACTGTGTGCTGTCGTGCGGGATCTACTTTGGAAGCATGACCATGCATCCTCTCTAGTTGTCCAATCGATCCGTATTTTTATTTCATTTTATTCTTCACTCGACAACACCCCTCGTTCGTGTCGACAAGTTTTCGGGGTTGAGCTGGGAGTTGTGGTGCCGCTTGTTGACATTTCTGGAGTGCATCGAAAAGGATACGGTTGCGTCAATTGGAGATAGAAGGGGGAAAGCTATTTAGGGAGAGATCGTGGTGGAGGAAGCAGTCACGATGGATAACGAGAGGGATATCGAGGCCCTTAAGACGCTGATGCGACGGGAGGCTGCTGGGGATCAGTTCCTGGAACTCATTCAGAACCCGTTCAAGTCTGCGGTTTGTTTTCCCCCTTCCTTCACCCTTTGCTCAGGGGGATCATGGATTATATATACTGATACGTGACACAACTCTCCAGTTCCAAGTCAACGCTGTCTGGGTCTCCCTAGGAACATACATCGGAATCACCATCGTTCTCGCCCTCCTCTTCTCCCTCTTCCGACCCCGCAACTCTGTCGTCTACGCTCCCAAAGTCAAACATGCCGACGAGAAACACACCCCTCCCCCCATCGGCAAGGGCCTCTTCGCCTGGGTAAAGCCAGTCATCAAAACGAAAGAACACGAACTAGCAGACATGATCGGCCTAGACGCAGTCGTCTTCCTCCGCTTCGCGAAGATGTGTCGGAATATTTTCCTCGTGCTCAGCGTGATCGGGTGCCTGGTTATGATCCCGATTAATATCAGTGAGAGTGATGAGTGGATGACAAAGGGTCTGTCTGCGTTTGCGACTATGACGCCGATGTATGTGTTTTCTCAGGCGCTGTGGAGTCATGTCGCGTGTGCGTGGGGGTTCGATATCATCGTGGGTTACTTTTTGTGGAGGAATTATAAGGCGGTAACTCTGCTTCGGAAACAGTATTTTCAGAGTTCGGAGTATCAGCGGAGTCTGCATGCGAGGACGTTGATGGTGAGTTGTATCTTCTTTTATTACTATCGAGGGTGGAGTAGTAACGAAGATCTAGATCACGGATATTCCCCCTTCGTATCGCAGCGATGGGGCCTTGCTTCGATTGACCGACGAGGTTAACCCGACCTCCATCCTACCACAAACAACAATTGGCCGAAATGTGAAGGAGTTACCAGCCATGATTGCGGAGCACAATAAGCTTGTGCGCCAGCTAGAAACCGTACTAGCAAAGTATCTAAAGAGACCGGATCGTCTACCAGCCCACCGCCCAACCATACGACCCGCAAAGAAACACAAGTCAAACTACCAGGAGGAAAAGGTCGATGCGATCGACTATCTCATGGATCGGATCCAAGATCTCGAAGTGAAGATTAAGGATGTTCGGGAAACTATCGACAAGCGAAACGCCATGTCCTACGGTTTCGCGAGTTGGGAATCAATCGAGAACGCTCACGCTGTGGCATACTCTGCGCGGAGAAAGCACCCGCAAGGAACCACTATCCGCCTCGCCCCTAGACCGAATGATGTGATATGGGAGAATATCGGGCTCACGAAGAGCGCTAAGAAGTGGAAACGTTTCATAAACATGATATGGGTATCTCTCCTGACCGTGGCCTGGATCGCGCCCAACGCACTGATTGCCGTCTTCTTGTCCGATCTGTCGAATCTGGGGTTGGTGTGGGATACCTTTCAGACCTCGTTTATTCAGAATCCGAAATTCTGGGCTGCGGTTCAGGGTATTGCTTCGCCGGCGATAACGTCGCTCATTTATCTCGTTCTTCCTATTATTTTCCGCCGCCTTGCGTTCCATGCTGGTGATACTACGAAGACGTCGAGAGAACGGCATGTTATTCACCATCTTTACGCGTTCTTCGTGTTTAATAACCTTGTCGTATTTTCGATCTTCTCAGCGGTATGGGGTTTCGTGAGTGCTGTGGTTGAGGCGGAGAAGACGGATGAAAATGCCTGGGAGGCTATTCGGCATGGGGAGTTCTATGTCAAGGTCATGACCTCTCTCTGTCAGATCTCGCCATTCTGGGTTTCGTGGTTACTAGCGAGGAATCTCGGTGCTGCGATAGATATCGTTCAGGTCGTTAACCTGTTCTGGATATGGTTCGTTAAAACATTCCAATCTCCCACGCCAAGAGAGAGGATTGAGTTGACGGCGCCACCGCCATTCGATTACGCGAGTTATTACAACTACTTCCTCTTTTATAGTACGGTGGCATTGTGCTTTGCGACCCTGCAGCCGATGGTTCTTCCTGTGGCAGCGCTGTATTTCGGGGTGGATGCGTGGTTGAAGAAGTACCTTCTGATGTACGTTTTCATCACCAAGACGGAATCAGCTGGTCGATTCTGGAGGGTCCTATTCAATCGGTTTATCTTCGCTATGATTCTCTCGAACTGCATTATCGCACTGGTTGTCAAGGCACGGGGGACCTGGACTATGGTGTTCTCTTTAGCGCCATTGCCGTTCCTGGTCTTGGGGTTCAAGTTTTATTGCTCGAGGAAATTCGATGATGACTGCCATTATATTACTGGTAAGGGGCTGAAGGATCCGGAGGCCGTTGTGTCTGCGAAGTCCTCGAAGAAAGCCCAGGAGCGACTTAGCGTGAGGTACTGCCATCCAGCGCTATCGAAACCGCTGCCAACACCCATGGTTCACCAGAAAGCTGTTGGAGCGCTCAAGGAAATCACGCGGGGAAGGCTGAACGAATCCGGCCGTATATCAATGACGGACTACACGGACATCGCCTTACACCCAATGTCCTCCACACAACCCGGCCGAGCAAAGGAACCCTCATCCGACGCTCCCTTCGAAGTCGTCGGAGAAGACCAACTCGACTTCACATATTTCCGAGACCGCGCTTACTTCCGCGACGAATTCGGCGGCGGGCTCTACGGTTCGGATGACATAATTTCCGAACGATCGGGTACGCCTCGCCCGGGATTCCCATACTCGTCCGCAGGCTCATCGCGCGCATCATCACCTTCAAACTCGGTTGATCTCCGCACCAAGCGATCCCAACAATTCGATACCGCGTCCCTCTCGGCTATGGACCACCCCGCTGCTCTCCGACCCTCGTTCTCCCGTGGAGCCAGCGAGACGGATATTCCCGTTGGTGGTGGCGCGGGAGGAGGCGGAGGAGGCTTCTACCAACAATCCAACGAGAGCGAGAGAAGACTGCTAAGTAACGTCCAGATGCCTCCTGCGGCGGAACCGTATAGCGGGCATAGTAGTAGGAATCCGTCTTTCTCGCTGGATCAGTTTGGTGGTGGTGGTGGTGGTCGGTATGCGGGTTATGGGCCTGCGCCTGGTCGACCGGATGATGATCATGATGATGGAATGACTTCTTATGACTATTATAGGGGGAGGAGATAGGGGTGTTTTGTTTGTTTGTTTGTGCGTGCATGTGTGTGTGATTTATATCCCGATTTATTCGGTCTGCTACTGCTTTTCGGGGTTTTGTTTTTTGTTTGTGTTCGATCTTTTTTGCATGTTTGGTTTTTTGCAGGAGCAAGATACATAGGTTGGTTCATCTATACATATTTACATACCGGAGTGCTCGTTGGTGTTATTTGGCGCTCTCAGGTTCTCCGTCTCTCCCTCTCTCTCTCTTCTTACTCTCCCTCTCACTCTCACAGCAAGGAAAGGAGGTGGCAGCATATAGGATTCCGGGTTTCCTTTTTTTCTGTACATTTGCTTTTCGCACTGCAACTTATCTTTCTCTATGTTCTTTTCTGCATGCATGCATCTTTTTTTCTTTTGATTAGATATATAAGTATTTTAATGTCTGATAGAATGCGAACTGGCAACTACTTTTGTACTGTACAAATAAATGATCGAGTTTCTTTGCGTCTTTGATATCCATCACACGACCACCTGCAAGCTCCAAGCTTGAATCATGCTCTGTCACGTGTCAATGTTGATCAAGGGGACGATCAATCAACTCCAACCTGTGCCTCTCCTTCATGAACAATGCGAGTATCTCTCGATACTTAACGCATTTGAAATAACTGCTGGGAGGGAGGAAGTCGCAGAGACGAGACAACTAGAGATACTCGAGATACGACAGAACTTATAAGCCCTCCCTCCACTTCTATTCCTCAAAGCAAAGCAAAGCAACTATACCGTACATGACCACATATGTCGTGGTACTCCCTCCTCCCACAACAACTCACCTCCCTCGAGTCCTGGCTCGTCCGCTTATTCGTGCGTCCCTTTCCCTTTCCCCCCAAATACCCCCTTTCTCACCCACCCCTCTAACCACCCGCGCCCTACTCTACAGATCCTCCTCGGAACCCTAACAATAATCCCCTGGCTCTTCCTAATCCTCTACGATATAATCCTCTACCTCTGGCGCGCCGCGACATACGAGATACCCGTGATTGGGGGTCGGGCGAGGGGGAGGAGGAAGCCGAGGGCACCGAGTTTGAGTGAGAGGGGGGGGAGGGAGGGGGATGATGATGGGAGGAGTGGGAGTGGGGTTGGGAGGAGGAGGAGGGCGTGGAGTTTGGGGAGGGGGAGGGGAGTGGGAGTGGGGTGGAGGGGTGGTGGTGAAGGGGATGGGGATGGGGATGGGGATGGGGATGGGGATGGGGGCGGGTTGGTGAGGAGAAGGACGGTGGGGGTGGAGAGAGAGAGGGAGAGGGTTAGGGACGATGGGAGTGAGTGAGTGATGGGATATTTTTTTGCATTGGAAACATTTGGAGCGTTTGGGATGGGGGATGGGAATGGGGCGTTTTTGGGACTGGGGAATATGGGGTTTCTTTCTATCGACATATCTACAATTTTTGCTCATCTGATCAGGTCCGGTGTTGTTTTCGAACCTTGCATATTTCTTGTGCGACTGCGACGCTTTTTTCGGATCTGTTTCTCGGTATATATTTTCTTTCACGTTTTTTTCGTATGCCTTGCTATCTCCGTCTTCCTTTCTATATCTCCTGACCTCCCTTGATAAGGGTCCTTGGGTTTTTTTTCGTTTGTTTGTTTGTTATCTGGTGGTACCAGATCTATTTTCACCCCTTTTTTTTCTGGCTTTGCCTTCGGTCCCGTGAGCTGAGGTTGTGTCCAGGAAGAGGACCCTTTCTGTGCACAGTTTGGCCTCGGAGGGGATGTTTTGGGCAAATACTCCTTTCTGCTGAGCGATTCTGTCTTCTCTACGCCTCGCCCTGGCGCACGAGAAAGCCCATGGAAGCCCTTTCGGGTTGGCCAAATGGTCGTGTAGCATTTTGAAGCTTCCCAGAAGATCACGCATCCATGTTTTTATGTGTACATATGCATGGAAAGCAAACATTTCTTCTACATATCCGTCTACGACGAAACGCCACGGGTTGCGTGTTCCTTTCCCAACACGCAGAACTCATTAGACGGAATTGCTTCCCATTCGTTCGATGCGGTTTTTTTGTGCGAACTATTACACAGTTGGGGGATTGGGGGATCCGGGGAATTGGTCCCTCCGATAAACACGTTCCTGTTCAGGGCTGCTACTGCTGCTGCTGGTAGCCTTATCTGGGGTGGACGGTTGTGTTTTAGATGCCTTATGGGGATTGATGAAGGGCATTTGTTTCCCTCACCGCATGTTCGGCTTCTAGGGCATGTTTGCCAATCAGTATGCTTCTTTTGGGGATTGTTGTTGTATAGGCAGGGCGGGCACGCCCGATACCCCCTTTTTTCCCTCTTTCTGCCCTCTCTTGCCTCAACGAGGTTGCAGTTTCACCGCAGAAGATGAGTTGTTAGTGCTATATCAACAATCTCTTATTTCGGCTCGGGGGACTTGATAAAATAGGTCAGTCGGCCGCCCCATCTGGTGGGACAGGAATATCCTCGCCTCGTCCCGGACCTTATACTTCAACCGGGCATATCCATACCCGACTCCCGAAAATATTTCTCTCTCCCTACTTCAAACCCCACGAGATATATCATGGCGAACTTCCACCACTACGACCCAAGACTCGACGACGGGTACAGACCATCTCTGTCACCAGGATCTAAACCATATCGAATGGATCACCGCGGGATAACAGCACATGATATCGACGCTGCGCTCGAGCACGCTCGATACGGTTTGCATGCAGAGCCGATTCCGGGCGACGGCTCTCGATATACCCTCGGTGGTAATGGAGTACCAGTTCCACTCCCGTCAAGGGCACCGTACACGAGTGCGCGATTTGATGATAATGGGAATAACATTCCTTACGGAGGGAGTAATAATACTGGGCATAACCAACATCAACATCAGCAACCGCCTCGGAATAGTATCCACCATGAAATCGATCTGAATGAGACGGTCCGAAAGACGAATCTGGCTGTTGCGTTGGCGAACCATAATATCAGCCATCGTGCGCAATTTTCTCAAATCCACCCCATGATGTGTCCGGATGGGAGGTTCCCCGTGGACTTTCAGATTCCGAGAACGGTCGAGTCGGTGAAGTTGTTTGATAGTATGTATGCCCCACTCACTTCCTCCCCATTCCTCCCCTACCACTTCTCCCCTAACGATTATTTTTCCCAGATACCCAACTAGACCGCATCCTCCAAGCCTACCGCCTCCCCTTCGAGAACCGAGTCCTCCTCGCGCTGAGTTCATCGCATCATCAACATTCACCTCACCACCACCACAGCTCGAGGGGTGGAAGTGGAGGTGGGAGTAGGGACGGAGGTGATATTAGTTCGTCGCGGATGCGCCAGATCAAACTCCAGGTTCTGTTTGAACATCTTGGTGCGGTGAGGATTGTGGAGCATGAGAAGTTGAAGAGGGTTGCGTTTGCTTAGGGCTCTCGTTCTTCTTTTGTGTGGAGTTTTTGGGGGGGAGGAGGGTTTGGGTTCTTGTTTATGATTATTGTTTTGATGGCTGTTTCTTTTGCTTTTTTCTCGAAGTATGCATGTATGCTGGATGGGGTCTTCTTTTTTTTTTTTTTTGGTGATCTTGAATTCTGGTTCTGTTTATCATCTACGGTTTGATGTCTTCCCCTTCACCTCCCAAGAACTAATTGTTTACAGGGCATGTTTCTCGGTTGTTCTGAGGATATTTGCTATTTTAATCTTTCAGTTATTACTCTCCGATTTCTCTTTGCATCCTTCAGTTCTCGGGGGACCGTATGACTGGCCTTTTTTTTTAAGTCACTGAGTTCGGGCAGGCAATCAGAATGGAAAGTATCCAGTGGTTAGACGAGAGCGAAGGCTACATATTCTTCAGGGGTGCGATGAATTTCATGACACTGGACGGCGTTGGAGGTGTTCTCTTTTAAATTAATATAACCATCTATTCGTTCATCTTGACGCTATGGTTGTCTAAGTCTATTTATCTATTAATCGCTTTAAATGCGTATATACATGCATCATCAACCCCTTGCCACCAACTTGCTCAAGATATGGATCCTCCGCTCTCAATAGTGTGAGGTACCATTCACAGCAGGCGATCGGACCTTGTCTACAGAAGAAATCATTAACAATCGCTCCCGCTGTCCAGTCTCAGCCTCAGCCTCAAATGCGGCACCAGAAGAGTTTCGCCTGCTCAGCAGCGCTTCCCCATACTGGACTTCTCGCGCACCCGCCTTCTTCAAGAGCTTCTTTTCAGAAGAATTTGAAGGTAGATCGTCCAGAACGGGAGCTCGGAAAGCCAACGCCGTGACGACGGGATTCAGAGAGGTCCCACGACCTAAGGTCCAGAATCCGTAGAATGTAGGGACGACGAGGATGGTGCTGAGGAACATTATTCCCACGCTTATACCTAGGAATAGGTACTTGGACTCGTAGATAAGGACGGTCTGCTGTTTTGGCATGGATATGATCTGGGGTTCGGGGAATGCTGAAGCCGGTGTTTTTAATGGGTCGAATGATTCGTCGGTGGGGTTGTCGGCGTTGTAACCCGAGAGACGTTCGAGGGTGTTATTGTGTGCTGCGGAGATGGCGGAGCGGAACATGAGTTCGTCGAGGGTGGCGAATATACTGGGCGAGGGATCCTGCCATTGGAGGTTGAAGTAAGAGTCTTCGCCTACGTCGTCGGCGTCGAGGAGTTGCATGGCGAGGGACCCGGACATGTCGAAGAGGCTGCGGGTGGAATTTGAGACTAGACCTTTGAAGGTTACGTTGGAGCCGACGAGGCCTTGGACGGCGGTTGAGATGCCGCTTAGGGTTTCGTAGACTGGTCGTGCGTAGGGCATTGACGTGTTTGAGTAGTCTGCGAAGAGGCCGATTTGGCCGAAGATTTTCCAGGGGTTGTTGGTTGGGTCTTCGAAGCCGAGGCTGGTGGCGATGTCTAGGGTGTCTCTGCGTTGGTTTTGGATGCTGTCGGGGACGTATTCGCTGTCTCCGGAGAGGGTGATCGTGTTCAAGCTGAGGGCTGATGTTGTTGCGGAGTTTGAGGTGGTGTCGTTGTAAATTGTGATGGGGTATTTACGCGTAGCGGAGTATAGTTTGCATGATTTGTGTACCATATTGGACATATATTGGCTGGCTGATTCGTTTTTGAAAGTTTCGGTAGCATAGGACACATTCAGCCAAATGAATGGTTCATCCGCGGGAATGCCCTCAGGAATGGGATTCACGTCGAGTGGTGGTTGTGATACCCATTGTAGGGAAGACGAATGACCCCATTCTAAATTTGTAGAAAACACCACGCCTGGGTGGGCATCGGTTATCTTGAGACCATCCCAGCCAAACCAGGTCCTCTGAGTCTGAGACTCACTACAGTCCCTATAGAAGCCAGCGGCTTCAACAAGACCAGAACACGTGCCCTCGCAGCCGGAAAATTTGGCCGCACTAATGGGCTGTTTTGTGTTATAATCTTCCAGTACACGGCGGAAACTCGGGGTGAGCAATGACAGCTTCCCAAGCATGATTGCTCCAGATCCATTCCACTTGCGATAACCGGTCTGACCGTACGCCAGATGCGCCGCCACGGTTGCGTTGACCTGCGCGCCTTCGGTATGAATTGTGGCTAAGCGAGTAGAGGATGCTCGTTGTAAGAGCGGCCCGTCGACCACTACTAGTGAAACTGCAACGCAGGCAATGCTGATCCAGTTAAGATGTCGTCCCGCGAAGAGCGCAGCTGGGAGGCTGGTCCCATGGTCCCAATAATGCTGTAGTTTCCCCAACGTCGTCCCTCGAACGGCGGACACCCACCACGTATAATCCAACCCCTCTGAGAGCGCGGTTCTCAGGCAGATGTTCGCGGTGGCCGAGAAAATGGCGAGGAGGATGGATGGCCTCATCGGCCGGGAAGCGAGAGGCCATGTCTCAATAGGCTGTCCGTTGGAGGATATGAGGACTGCGACGCACCCAAGGATGGCCGCCATCGCAAGGAGGAGGCATCCCCCACCAAGCAACGGGAATCTTCTTCGAAAGCCCGTTTTCCAGGAGGATGAATGTCGATCGAGCTCGGCATATTTGGGTTCAGAGTGCCCCGAGTCCGAGGGTGGGAAATCGGAGGCCCTCTGCATGATAGAACGTGTAACAAAGTTGAAGCCTTTGACCTCGAGAGGTTTCTGCTTCCTCAGAAGCGACCTCCGCCGGTGAAATCCAGTTCACGGCCTCTTCAATCACCCTCTTTCCCGTTCTCACGGACAACATTTTGTTTTCGGTCTTAGCGCCGGAGGCTCGGTCGATGCTGCAGCTTTAGCTTCGCCGACCTTGAAATCTGAAAGATCATAAGTCTGATTTCAGATCTGCCACTTTTAGGGGCCACACTAAGTGCTGGCTTCTCTCTGGTCTGTCCGTCCCCAGCGCCGAGCGGCCGATGAGCAAAACCAACCAAGCACACAAATTCGGTTCCTGTCAGCCTTACGCGAGGCTACCGTCCCTAGCGCGAACGGCGCGAACGGAATGCCTCGTTGAACATTTATCAAAGGAACCGAAGCAAAGTCATAGCAGATATTAAGTGGATAGAACTTTTCTAGTGTCCCCCCATAGCTCCGGCTGGGGTACAACTCGTTGAAGCATGGGATTGATAATGCCTGGCGGAAGTTGCCTTCTGTGAAGCGGCGCAGTCAATGCGAAGCCTGCGGTCACAAAGCGCCGCAGCACTGAGCAGTAAAAGCGGCGATGTCCAGGGCCAGTTGTATTTCGTCTTCATAGCGAGTATTAAAGGTTGACCATTATTCTAATACACGCTGCTGTCATCTTGGGGCCAAAAGATCCCGTAAATTCGAAGGATTGAGCGCTTGTGTTCCGTCGTCGAGCTTTTTTCAGGGGCAAGAATCCCATCGATAGCTATCTCGATTAGGAAAGTCTACCCGCCGCTTAACCTTCTCCGCGTTTTCTCCGCATCCTTTCTTTCCTTCGACTTCAATATCAACGACAAACCTTTCAAAGTCTCCGACGAGCTTCATTTCTCGCCAACTGAGAGCTCTACCGTTCCTTTCGTCCACTTCTAAATAATACTAGCTGTTGCCAAGGGATCTCCCCATCCTATCCAGGGAGAACGACCTCCACATCACTAGCCATACGCCCTTCGAGGTATTCCAATCCACCTTATCCCTTGATCTCTCTTGGTACACAGTTAGATGCTAATATTGCCGTAGGGAGAGCACTGATCCAACTATCAGAAACTACTTCTCTGGCCTCTTCATCATGGACGACCTCGTCCTAAAGTTCTCCCAATGGGCGGAGAACTCCCCGGCCTTCGCCCAGGTGAAGACCATGGTTGACGAGGTGACTTCGAGCAACTCCAATATCATTATGTTTTTGTTGTTTGTATTTGCTGTTGGAGTGCAGATCAGGCAGTTTGTAGTAGGTTTAAATCTTTTCTTCTCCTTGACTCCCGCAACTCCTAGGTTGCTGCTCTGAGAGCTTTGAAGATAGGAATTTCTCGGAGAAGTATGATGCGCAAATCGTACACTGTCTCCTCTCTCTATTCTGCCTATATACAACCTCTTTTGAGTTGTATCTATGGTTAATCTCATAAGTCCACTCCCATACTACCTATCGTGCACGTTATCTCCCAGTAGTACTGGTATCTCACTGACACCCTCCAGGTCGGACCTAAGAACCTTAAGAAAGGGTCAACCTTACCAGCGCCTGGGTTTCCTGAAGTGGGACCCCTTATGACCTTCAATTGGGAAAAGACAGAGCC
The DNA here is from genome assembly GCA_032988195.1 of Arachnomyces sp. PD_36. Classification (NCBI taxonomy): domain Eukaryota; kingdom Fungi; phylum Ascomycota; class Eurotiomycetes; order Onygenales; family Arachnomycetaceae; genus Arachnomyces; species Arachnomyces sp. PD_36. The sequence goes on along the minus strand of JANTQE010000002.1, from coordinate 1,379,706 downwards.
GTTGAAGCTCAGGCCCTTTAAGCCTAAGTATAATATGACAATGTGTATGCAACCATCTTACTTTTTTTTTACTTCTTTGGATCTATGCATATGGATTGGCCGTCAGTTTGCCAATGTTGATACTTTCAGCTGGCGAGCTTGAAATGCGTGAATACGGCCCTGTGACCGTTGTGCAATGCGCGCTCTACTCCGACCCTGAGGATAATATACCCTCAAGGGACCGGGTTCGAACGCATTTCCTTCCCAACTGTTCCCCAACAACCAAAATCCCTCTCCCGGTGCTAACAATTTTCTAGCTCTCGAGACTCTCAACCCCTCAGAACTCATCCCCATAGACAAGACATACAAAGAGCGAATCGAACTACGCCGAGAACTATTCAAATCAGAAAACCGCCGCAACGTCGTAGGCGTCAACGACGACGATGACCCACGAATCCGTGCCGCTGTCTCCGAACTCTACACCTTCATCATGGGAACGTACCTCCCTGGCAGGTACCCGCAAATGTTCAAAATCCACACCGTAAAGTATGAACAAGGCGCCTCATCAGTGTTACACAATATGGTCACGGGAGAAATCTTCCCAACGATAGTGTCTCCAACCAAATCAACAGAGGGAGCTCTAGAAACGCTAGGATCGAACGTTGATGAAGATCTCCTCATCCTTCTTCCAGAGGAAAAGAAAGACTCAAAAACATCCAAAGACAACAAGGAAAACGACAGCGACGACGACGTCACCAAATATAGGCTCGAAGCCTTCCAAGCCGCTTTCCCCTCCGGCTTTGACCCCGCTGTGAAACTAGGAAACCGCCTAAACATCATCCATGGCCCAGTCCCGGGTTACGAAGAGAAATTAGGGAAGAGCATGGATCGGTACTTTGGTAAACTTGAAGTTGGGAAGTATGTAAAACGGTCGAATTGGAGTATTACTACCGATGGGGGTCAACTGTTCTCTGCTTTCAGACCATTGCATGGGCATGAAGGAGAAGCATTGGAGGCCCGGAAGTTGGAGAAGTTGGATGCTGAGAAGGTATTGCCGATATCCATTTCGTATCTGCATTCTGAATTGAGGTGCTAATGCATGAGCAGACACATCTCCGCTGTGAGCGCCAGACACTTCACCGACTACCAAAATCCAAGGCACTGGTTTTCGGTATCCATACGTACCTTTACCCTATCCAGGAGATTAAGGATGAGGGATCAGGTGAGGAGCTGATAGAGGCTACTGAAGGTTTGGCAAAAGGGAACAATCCCGATATTCAGCACTACAAGCTTGCGCCCGTTTGGAGCGACGCGTTGAAGACTTTCATGAGAGAATGAAGGAGTTATGATAGAGGGTAGATACCAATACACAGGTGGATTTTTATTTTGATATCCTTTTCCCCATCTGTCCTGTGAAAATATGCTGAAGAGGCTATTGCCTTCTCTTTTTCGATTTATAAGATCCCTTTCCCGGATATATACATCTATCTTAATCGGTCGACCACCTTGATCAAATCTGCAGTGACACCCATGGCCGTAACATGGCCACCAGCTCCACTTCCCTGGACAATCAATGGCTGCGCTCCATACCTCTCGGTATAGAAGCTAATGATGTTGTCACTTCCCTTCAACCCTGCAATGGGACTCGATTTATCAAACTTCTCCAGTCCAACCTTGACCTCCTTCTTCGCAATATCCACGCTCCCAACGTACCTCACAACCTTCCCTTCAGCCTCGGCTTCAGTTTTAATCTTCTGCATTTGGTCATCGAACTCGTGCAATCTGCTCACGAACTGAGCTGCCCCTTCGCTGCCTTCGGGAAGAGACTCCAATTCCTTGGGAACAAGGCTCTGGATAGGGAACGAGCTGGGGCTCTGAACATCAAGACCAGCAATACGTGCCAAGATGGTCAGTTTACGCGCAACATCCATTCCGTTAAGATCATCACGGGGGTCAGGCTCCGTGTATCCCAACTCCTTAGCCTTCTTCACAACATCACTCCACTTGGCAGCTGGGCCATCACTGCTCACAGGAGCAAAGGTGTTGAATAGGAAAGATAGAGTTCCCGAAAAGACACCCTCAATTCGCGTGACTTGGTCCCCCGTCGCGACGAAGTCCTTCAACGTCGAGATAATAGGGAGACCGGCTCCAACGGTACTTTCGTGGTAAACCAACGCATTGTTGCTCGCTGCGCTGGAGAAAATATCCTTCCACAGACTCAAGTCTGAGGAGAAAGCCTTCTTGTTAGGTGTGACGATGCTGATTCCCTGCTTTAGGAAGAGGGGGTATGAGGATGCGAGTTTTGGGTCGGAGGTGTTGTCGACGAGGACTGAGGGGCCGGGAGCTTTGGAGAGGTAGAAGGCGATTTCTTCGGGGGATAGGGAGCCTGATTTGGTGAGGGAGGAGTTTGAGAGGGCGGATTGCCAGTCCGTTGGGACGGAGGGGGAGTAGGAGGGGGCTGGGGAAGTGAGGGTTTGGCTGGAGCGGGCGAGGAGGATCAGGGTGGGGGGAGTAGGGAGGGCGGAGACTTGGGAGAGGACGGCTGATCCGACGCCTCCAATGCCTGGGTTAAGAGTTAATTGACTGTTCCTCCTCTTCGTTGTTTTGCTGGTGGAGTTGATACGAGGGGAACTAGAAAAACATACCGATGACTCCTAGGTAGACGGTTTTAGCAGACATGATTGGATTGGGTGTAGATGAGGGTTTCTAATGCTTTTTGTCCCTGAATCAATCTCTTCTATATCAATTGCCTTGATGTATAAACAACAAAGAGTTGAGAGAAAGAGAAGAAAGAAGAGAAAGAAGAGAAAGAAAGAAAGGGAGGAAGGAAGAGCATAGGGGAGTCCCTCCGATAGCGGGGCATGATGTGATGATTCCCTCTTTGGGTCACTTTTTAGGGCTTTGCGGGGAGAAAAACAGTCTAACCACTTTGGGCCGGAGAGCTTCAACTTCATCGCGAAGACGAACAGCTCCACGAGTATCGACTCTTCAACTCACAACCACTTCATGAAGATAGAGTGAGTTAACCAGACAAGTCACCATGTCGAACAACTCCTCATCCCTCTACGGCATCTCACGCCCAAAAGCAACCGCCTCAAAAAAAGACCTAACCTCATCCTCCACCCTCGCCTTCACAACCCACCTCTCCTCCCTAATATCAAAAGACACCAACCGCCCCGAATCCTCCACCTCCGGCTCCAGCACCCGAGCTCGAGCCCGCCCCTCAAAATCCAAATCCGACATCTTCTCCACCCACAACAAGAACACGCATAAACGCGCCGCGGCAGATCTATCCGACAATGGAGCACTCTCGCAAGTCCACCAGCGGGTCTCAGATATCGGCGAAGCGGACGCAGCTACACTCCATCGCTCAAAGCGGAAGATGACCGAGAAAGCCAAGCTATACGCAGATTTAAAATCCGGAAACCACCTCATAGACAGCGACGACGACGAAGAAAGCTCCACGAGTAAACACTACTCCGCCGCCCGCCGTGGCGAAGGAAACAGCCTCGTCGACTTCGACCGCAAATGGGCCGAAGAAGAAGATCGCAAAGCCCGCAAACGCCGAGAAAATGGCGAAGAATCAGACTCCAACTCGAACGCAGCACCATCCGAAGCTGCTAACGACTCCGACAACGACTCCTCCACCTCCCTAATCGACTACGAAGACGAATTCGGCCGTTCCCGTCGCGGCACAAAATCCGAAGCAGCACGCGCCTCACGCTTAAAATCCCAATCCAAATCCAACCCCTCCGATCCCACCCAAGACCCTGCCCCGACAAACGCCCGCCCCTCGCGCCCCTCAAACCTAATCCACGGCCCCACAATCCAATCCTCAGCCTTCAACCCCTCCAGCATCCCGGGCATGTCTTCCCTTTCTCAAAAACGCGACCGTTCCCCCACACCCCCGCCAGAAGTACACTACGATGCTGAAGGCGAGGTACGGAATCGTGGGACGGGGTTCTATGCGTTTTCGAGGGATGAGGGGGTTAGAGGGGCAGAGATGGAGGAGTTGATGGGGGTGAGGAAGGAGACGGAGAGGGAGAGGGAGAGGGTTGGTGGGAGGAGGGGGGAGAGGGAACGGAAGAGGGAGGAGAGGAGGAGGGAGGTTGAGAGGGTGAGGGGGAGGAGGAGGGCGGAGGTTTTTTTGAGGGAGTTGGGGGAGGAGGGGATTGGGGAGGGAGAAGAGGGTGAAGAAGGAGAGGGAGATGGGAAGTGATTTTTTTTCTGGCTAGTAGTGCTGGTTTGGTTTTGTTTATGTGCATGATACCCCCTTATTTCGTCGTACTATCTGGAGTTATTATAGCTTCGTTGAATCTAATGGAACCAAGAAATGAATTTAACTGAATTCTATTGTCCCAAACTAACAAGGAGGATTCGATGAAGAGGAAAGAAGAAAGAAAAAGAAAAAAGGAGAAAGGAAAGAACGATAGCTTGAGGAACTTCTCATACTCATCGTGTCAAAGACGCTTAGTCCATGCCCGAAGATCCAACATAGGGTGTAACCCGTGACAAAGACTGTAGTAGTGAATTTCGTCTAAACTGTTTCTTGAATGGGAATTGAGAACATCGTGGCTCGTTTATAAGCAACATTCTCTGGTATATATATCACTGATCCTTACTTTGAGCACGTGGTTCACTTCCTTGTATCGGAAATAGTCAAGTGGCCCTGCGATGTCATATATTGAACTCACTCTCTCTTACTCACCGTGATCACTTGCGAAGTGACGATGCTGCAAGCGAGAGCAAAAGTCAAGTGTTTATAGAGAACTTCTCGAACTTCCCTCCATTGCTGGCCTGTCCATACATAATCCCATCCACATACGCTTCCCCAATGAGCTGCGTCGTAGTCCGAAGAAATTTTCCCCGCCCGAAACGCAGGATAAACGGCGTGGGAGCTCCATTGATAATCACTACACAATCCCCAGGCTGCATATCTGGCGGCCCCATGCCCAACCGCCTGGCATAGAGCGTGGTGAAGTACGTTCTCCCATAGTTGGACGAAACGAGATTCATGAAACAAGAGAGTACAAGGCGCCGCTCGTTCGGAATCGCAACTGACCATTTTCCCACGTCCTCTGCGTTGAGGTAGTTGTTATAGTCCACGTACGCCTGCCTCATAATATTACAAAAGGGCTCCCCAGCCCCCTCCACTTTGGGCATGTAGACCAGCATTTGGTCCGTGAGCAGGGTTCTCCAGTGCGCGTCAGGGATGTTACTAGAGCGACCACCGTCACGATCATCACATGCCTCGAGAGCGAGGGCCAGGCAACTACTCTCCCATGTAGCTAGGGTGGACCGGGAAGCAGTACACTTGAGGAAGCGGCGAGAAAGAGTCTTCTCGTTGTCGTCCAGCGAGACGGTGTTGGCGACGTAGTCGAAGCGGAATCCCATTAGTCGGAGGGTATTTGAAAAAGGGCGCAAGTACAGACTTTGGCGGATCATTGGCCCCTCAATGGGGGTGCCTGCCCGGAATCCCAGACCAGTGCTTGTTAGGGCCGTTCCGCAGGTGGGTGTTGGGGCATTGAAATTTGGGCACCATGAGGGGAGTTTTGGGTGCTTCGAGTGGGAACCGGCCAGGGATAGGAAGGCCAGAGCGTCATCACTCTTTAAAAAGAGAACTTTGCAGAATTTCTTGTAGGTTTTGTGATAGTCTCGCTTGCTCTTTTCCCTGTAGTCCATGATTGGTTCGACTGCATCCCTAAGAGGGCGTCGAGCCAATCCCATGAATGCCCAGACGCGATCGACAGGTTCCGTGGCATTCCGAGAGCGGCCTGCCTCGAGAAGAACGAGCAGCTCTCTGTCACTTATGCCCCTAGAAGGTGGACGTCTCAGGGTCTCAAGGCTCCTAAGAATTCTCATGTTTCTAGCCCCGAACTCAATCAAGTCCTTTGGAACACCAGGAGACTCGAGACACTCCAATATATTCAGATCCATAAGGTTCACAGTCAACTCCTCGAATAATTCCCAATCAAATTGCCGTCTTCCGCAAAGGAATATTCTAGATCTGGGCAGGAGTACCTCCTGAACAACCCAGACCCTTGTGAACCAAGGCCTTGCGTACATATGCCCCAGAGCACGCAACAAACGGGCGGTGGTTTCCGCGAGGCGTGGGACATGCTCAAACGGAAGTCGGGACATACCAGCCTCGAGAAGGTCTTTCATCCACTTAGCGAGTTCGGGCATACCATCGATGAGAAAGTCGCTGTCGTTCACCGACGGCCCTAGATAGATGATCACCTCTGCGGCTCGAGCATATATGTCCCCCATCATCGCCACCTGCGCCGCCTTCTCCACGTTGTCCTCCTGATTAATGCATACCTTATCGATCCATACCTTGAGAGTACTCCCACGAGCCAAATAGATACAGTTCAGAGCAGAGTGGACATCCTCCCCGACCGCGAAGCTCTCCCCGTTGCAGAGGAAGGGCCTCGTTGAGTCGTGCGTCCTGTCCCAGGCGTGGGAAATCGCGCGGTAGGCGGGACAATCGTCCATGTCGTATGCCTCGATTTCGACGAGGGGCATAGGTCCGCACGCGACAATCGTCATGAGTCGTATTTGGCGACTCCGTAGTCGGGAGTACTTGAACCCAGTCCGTATGGCGTTGTACGGAATTTGGGATCGTGGTGTGGATCCTGGTTGTGTTGCTAGTGGTTCCGCGAATATTGGTTCCGTGTTGGCAGGGATGCGTCCGACATAACGAGCCCTCGATAAGTCCGGCTCGACGGTAACTTTCACATTTTTGCGACCATTACCGTTGACGGCTTGTTTCCATGGCATCCCTGTGGCATCTTCGAATGCCAGCTGCACCGAAGATGGTCCTTCCCCGTTATCATGGTGCTGAGGCCCACAGCTTCCACTAACTCCCGATTTGTCGTTCTGAGTTTCCACCTTGGCCAGATATTCCCGCCACTGACTCTCTGGGTTAGAAGACATTGTGAGAGTATGACGATATGCCCGGATAATGCGTGATTTGTCACTTATAGACGGGCAAATACACGGGAATCAAGACACATAGGAGAGTACATCTCATGGAGGTGTCCGGAGAGGGCAGACCGTATTATATTCGTTATTTTCCGGATTTGCTTAAACGCCTGAGCGCGGGTTGAGGTATGAGAGCAATTAACAATCCATTGACCCTTGTACTCGACCAGCCTACGTCTTCGGCCACATTCGGTACGAGCATGGGATGGAGCAGAATATCGAATGATGTGTATAACCCTAAGAATGTACTCTCTTGAACTAGGGAAGCGGGATAGCCAGCTTTATACAGGAGTTGACGCCTGACCAGAGGGATCTGAGCGCTTTGGCGGAGGCTTGCGAGTCTGCGCCACATATCCTCCGTAGTTAGCTATGTTTATCATACTGGAATTGGGAGAATGAAGATGCCTTGTCAATACCAGAGACAACTAGGCCTCTGGCGTGAAGGGGATATATGAATGGAATGGATAAGGTAGAACATAATTGAACAGGTAAGAAACAGTGGTCGTTCTCTTCTTGTTATATGCTAGTTCAGGGGTTTTCTCAGGCAGTCACTAATTAGGGCTTGCAGAAGAGACAGGAGCGGATAAATCTATAGCCGATTCGTATCCGGAATAATAATGATCCCAGTATGAGTATCGACGACGAGATTCGCAAAAAGCGATGACGAGTAACAAAATGATGATTCAATCATGATTATTTTCGATGTCTCGCTAATCAACACAATGTATACTATATTCCATTTAGACTCCCTGAAACGATCCATGCTATATAAACAGCAGAATATAAGAGTCCCACCAGTATCTAACCCACAGGCAGATATTAAAGACAGAACAGAAAGTAAAAAACCCGTTTTAAAAACAAAACACTCCCAACAACCCCCTCCCGCTCTATTAGTATAACCCAAAAGATAAATAGATAAATAGCAAGTAAGAAACGAATCCCAGGGACTATGCCATGTACCCTTACAAACCAACCCCTAACCACTCCACTCAGACTCTCTCTCATTTCACCCTATTCCCATTCCCACTCCCACTCCCACTCCAACCTTTCCTCCCCCCACTCGAATAATCAAGCGACCACAGCTTCTCGAATGCCTTAGACTTCGTCGGAGTAGCAGCAGTAGCAGCATTGGCAGTCGCCCGTTGCTTACTACTCGATACAGGCGAGTGCTCTGAAGAAGCAACTGCGACGACGCTGGTGGATGCGGAGTGTTGATGTTGGTGTGCGGTACGCCGACCTCGTCCACGTGCCGTGTCCTGTTCCAAACACACGAGGGGCACTCAGTATTTTGGTCTTCCTTCTTCACTGGGGGTATGGAAGGGTGGTGGTGGATGGGCCAGAGGGAAGGGGAGGAAGAACATATGGGGCAAAGCATTATCAACACCGACGTGTGAAAGGGCAGGCAGGCAATGTAAGAAAAATCAAGGCCCCAATAACAAATCTCTGCGAACCTCATCGAAAACCGGATCCTCCTCTCTCCTCTGCCCCCGTCCCTGCTCATCCCCTTCGGCAGGCTGCACATTATCCCCCACAGACTCCTGCGCCTGCAACGATGGCACCCCGGGAATCACCCCCGGAACACCTTTCTTCGAAGTCGAACTATTCCGTCTACTATCTAGGCTCTTCGTAAGTGTCTTTGTTGCACCGCCGCCGTTCGTGGGACGCTTTAGCCGTATGCTCCCCTTTGCGTCGACGTGTGCGGAGGCCACGGTACTTTTGCCTAGACCGGGTGTGCTCGGTGCACCGGGTTTTTCTTCAGAAGCGTCGATCAAGTACCAGTGCAGGCCGTCGGAGAGTTCGAACGGGTTGTCGTCGTCAATAGAGGCGCCCCCGTCGCTAACTTCACCGATTGAGCGGCGGTCGTGGTTGAGCCCGTTGCCACCGTTCATCGATTTAGAGAGGTCGACGACTCGTTCTTCGACTTTGGAGATGCGTGCTAGTAGCCAGTCTCTGGTTTGGAGTTTGTGCACGTCCTGTTCTCGGAGGAAGTAATGCGGTGCACCAACGTTGAATGCAGCCCAGGAGCGGGTAGCTTGGTTGCGGGTTGGGAGGAACAGGGCTAGGTCGCCCTCCTTGAAGGACCGGTATGCGATCTTATCGTGCGCTTCGCTCTGTGCGCGGTGGCATTTATCTCGGTATCCGCGGGCTTCTTTCTGCCATTTACGAGCTAGGGTTTCGATGTCCTTGACTCGCTTGACGACTGCATCGCCGAATGCGTCGAGGCTGAACTTATCCAATGAGTCTGTAAACGCGTCGAACTTCCTCGTCTCCTCGTCTGGATCATCACCACTCATCCAATGTAGCAGTGCCCGATCCTGAGTCAGCGTAGCAGAACCCGATGAGATCGCACTCTCGCCAAGCGCAGAGCTACTACTGACTTTCGACGCTCTCTGAACAAGCATATTCCCATCCTGCCAGACGATAGTAAAACCCAACTGTTCCAGGATCCGACTCAGTCTCTCCACATGCGTGAAGAGTTTCTGCGAGATATGCCTAGCACGAGATCCTCGAGCTTCAAGTCGGCTATTAACTCGTTGTTCGGTATCCTTTAAGTTCTCGACCTTTCTCTTCCAGACGAGTAATTCGTCCTGGGAGTTGTGAGCGTGGGTGTCCACGGCAGCGAGTTTCTCGGATAGAGTTGCAACTTTTCGCTCTTCTTCAGCGACACGTTCACGGAGTGCACCGGAGCCGGTTTCTCCAGCAGCAAACTTAGATCGCAGTTCACGGAGTTGTTTCCGCTCATCTTCTTGCTCTGCTTTGACGGTGGAGAGCTTCGACTTTTCTTGCTCAAGCTCATCTCGGAGTTCCGTGAGTTCAGTCTCTCGCTTCTCCTTCAGCTGTTCGTTTTCAGTTTCAAGCTGCGATAGCTTCTCTTCCAACGACTTGTTCTCAGCAGAGAGTTCAGCAGCCTTGTCATCCGAGCTTCTTGCATGGATAGCGAGACCTTCAGAAAGTATCTCAATCGCACGCACAAGACTAGAGAAGTCTTCAGGGGCTTTCCCTTCAGGAGAGAGATGCATATGCGCAGCTTGCAGCGCAGTTTTCTGCTCCATCCCCAACCTTTCCAGCTCCTGGTTCCTATTCCGTAGAGTCTCAACCTCCTTGCTTTGGGTCTGAACCTGTTCCGTCAGGTTATTCGCCCTCTCCTTCTGTAATGTGTAGTCGCCACGTATAACTTCAATCTGGTCATTGATCCTCTGCATCTGCTCCGAGGCGTTGGAACCGGTATTCTTAAGTTCAATTTCGAGCTGCCGTATCCGTTCCTCAGCATCATGCTTATCACCATCACGACCATCGAGCACCTTATCAAGTTCCTCCTCCAATTCTTCAACCCTGATTTTCAACTTATCAGACTCGGATTCTAGAAACTTGCGTTCATCATCAAACTCCCGCTGCTGAGCTTCTAGATTCCCCATCAGATCCTGCTTCGTAGATTGAACCTCTTGCATCTTATTCGTAGTAGCTTCCTGTTCAACGTGCGCTTCCTTTCGAAGTCGAGAAACAGTCTCCTTTTCAGCAACGAGTTCCGCTTCTAGGGCGACGATCCTCTGCACCAAGGCCTTTTCTTCGGGTGCTTGGTTCGACGACATACGCCGAGAAGAGACGGATGACCTTCGTGACATTTGGTCTGGGCGAGGAGAAGCTGGGGATGTTGGCACTTCTGGTCCAAAATGACCACTGATAGGACGGCTGATTTGGCTCTGACGGTGAAGCAAGTCCTCGAGTTTGCGGATGCGGCTGTCTGAACCCTTTAACCTATCTTCGAGTTTTGTCTTTTCGTCCTTGAGACTGCGTACCATGTCGTCTCCACGGACCAATAGGGAGCTACGTCCCATATCGAAGACGCTTCCATGCTTGAAGGCTTTTGCTCTCCGTCTTTGCTGCCTTGATGGTGCGTCTAGATCTTTGAAGTATTGCGTCAGCTCCTCGGCGACGGGTTGCATTCCGTTATTTGACTTGATCTCTTCGATATATGATTCGACATCTTTCCGGGTGACTTCTGGCCAGTCCGGGCCATGGCCTTGTAAGTTGACCTCCACGCCAGGAGTGCTATCGTCGGGGAGTGAGATAAAGTCACCCATCCCTTTAAGCCACTTCTTCCGTCGTCGCTGCTCCTCGTCTCTAAACAGGGCCATCTCTTCGGCGAGGGATAACGAGTCTGCCTTCATCTTGTCATTCCATTCGTGACGACGGACAGCTTCGATGAGGAGGGATCCATAGATGACTGGCATCTGAAACACGCCGTACAAGACTTCGAAGACGTCGCCATCGACATCTAGATCCGCGATTTGACCCTGAGCATTGGCCAGTCGTGATTCGATAGCAGATATAGTCTGCATATGGCTAATAGCAGCCCTCATAGCGGAATTCCGCTGTTTAACCGCCTGTTCTAACGCACCCTTAATCTCAAACGTAATATCCATCAACGACGGCAGCAATTCCTTCGTATGCCCCAACGCCATCCTCGACACATTCGACAGCGTCTTGGAATTATTCGGCAGCCCAAGCACATGCTCATAATCAGAGCTAACCTTCTTCGCAATCGTCTCCACCTCCTCCAACAACGTACTCGCATCATCGAGCGGCGGCGGCTCCGCATCATCTAGCAACGCCCGAGTTTCCGACCCGATATCCCGCACCGTCTTCTCAACATCATCCATCCGCCTAGCAAACCGCTGCGAAACACCCGACGCCTGCGACCCAGCCCTCTTCACCTCCTGAACATCCACATACTCCTGCAACGTGCCCGCAAACTGCTCCTTCTCCGTCTTCGGCGTCGACGGCCGTCGCAGGAACGAGAAATTCTTACTCGCGGGTATAGACTCCAATTTCGTCAGGGCCCGCTGCCACCCGTCCAACGCTGACCGCTGCTCTTTCAGCAGCTCATTCGCCCAATTCTGCGCCTCGTCGAACTTATGCTCTAGACTACCCACATGGGACTTTAAATTCTCCAACGCCACGCCCACAGCTCTGTGGATGATATCCGTCCGGTCGTTCTGCTCGTGGACGGCGTCGTTGATGGGGGAACATTGTTCCGCGAGGTTTAAGGCCCAGGTGCGACGGCCCATGTAGAGGGTCCGCCATGCTTGGAGGTTGTTCTGGTCTGTGAGGGTGTCGGGTGGGTTTTGGGGGGTGAAGGTTTCGGGGATGGGGATGTCCGGGAGGTCGTCGATGGTGGACGGGTCGCTGACGTATTGTCTGTCGTAGACGAATATCTCGCTCTAGGATGGGGAAAAAGGGGAAGTTAGTTGTTGATGGAGAGGTGATAATAAAAGCCAGAGTAGATACATACCTCCACAGCCAAAGTCTGAAGCTTAACATTCTTCCCCCGAGCAGTCATCAAGATCTGCCTGGCGGCAGGTATAGGGGTACTCCGGGCAATCCATGCTCGCAACGCATCGGGGCTACGAGGTAGATGTCAGTACCATCGCCATCTGAGGTGCTGGTGAGTATATCGGGGAGAGAGAGTAAACGTACGAAGCAAAAGATACCGGATCAGCGAGTAACCGCTCACCAGTGTGAGCGATGTAGATATGTAACGACATACCCGCCGAGCATTAAAGCTCTAATGGATGTCTTGTCCTGAGGAAAGGAAGGCTCCCACTCAGCAAGCCGAAAGTAAGGGAGAGAGAGACCTTCTCTTGAAAAGTGTCGTAAAAGCAAACGGGGAACAAGATCGTTCGAGTTCAAGTTCGAGATGCATCTCTTTCTCACATGGTGGAGAAGAAGAAGAGAGAGAGAGAGCTCTCCCCGGAACTAGTCCTCTTTAGGAATAGCGTATACTTTCCGTCTATTCTTGGTGTCACTTGGACTTGGACGGTTGGACCCGATGAATGTTTGTTTGAACTTTCGATTCCTCCCTCGTCACACTCACAGAACGAGAGGGAAAAATGACTTGATTCCGTGAGATAATCACAAGATGTGTACTTGGGGCTGCGGTCTATATTTCTGTTATTATCATGTCTTCCGGTGAGACTGCGCTACTCGATCTCGCGACGAAAGCTGGTGGTGGTGGTCACGATGTCTTGGCCTTATCGGATAAGGAGGCGATGATCCTGCAGCTGTATGATCAGATGCAGGAACGGGAGCTTGAGATAGCTCTGCTGGAGCAAGGTATGCGCGTACTAAGTTTGTTTTTTATATTAATGTGACATAAAGTCGAGGAGGTCTCGAGTAGAATAAGTACTGAGGATTTATTGCGCGCGCAGACTCCGATGACGAACCATCGATGGGAAATATAGATGAAGAGATCGCTGTCGCTGAGCGCGAACTGCTAGAAGCGAGGGCTACATATACAGTGAGGAAGAAAGCGATTGAGACCGTTCTGATGACCGATCCGATTCTCAAATCGGTGCATTCTACAACGGCTACGTCGCCTGTTCAGAGGTGAATACTCCTTGTCACTGGATAATTACGGTTCATATTGATAGCAAGTATCGTCGGCGCATACTGATATCTAATACTATTGCAACTAGAGCTCTCCTCCCACTCATAAACCGCCGTGACACCCTCTCCCTCATCCACGAAAGCTTATCGAGCGCACACTCTTCCACGACTGCTGCCCTCTCAGACGCGGAGGTAGAAAATATAGCCATCACGAAACGAAACCAGGAACTTGCTCGCACTCTCCTCGAACTCACCGAACGCGAAAAGTCGCTACAGGAAGAAGTCACGGACGGGGAGTTGAAGACACAGCTGGACGCGTTGAAGGCCGAGAGCAAGACGGAGAAAGCGAAGTGGGAGACTATCAAGAGTGTGGTGAGCGCAATGGTTGCTGCCAGTGGGGTGGATTGGGCGCGAGATGAAGATCTCCAGCGACTGGTGCTGGATGAATCTGTTGATGATTGAGCAGTAATGATAGACGATATAATAGAACCATATGAGGCCGAGGTGCCAAGCATTGAACTCAAAATCAGAACGACGACAATGACGTATCTCTCCCAGCATGTCGGAGTCTCGAACAATCGCCGAATGCTGGGTTGTCATACACCTGTATCAAGTGTTTATCCACGACCTTTCGTGGTTATAAAGGTTGGCAGTCTTCTCTTTTCTGGGGATAGGCAAGGAGAAGAAGGGGACACTTCAAAGGAGCTCAGTCATCCTTTGACCTGATCAAAGGAATGCATCTCATTTCCATACCCTTCCCATACATGCCTGGCAGGTCAACCAGCATAAGAATAAGAATGTTGGGGGAACATATGTCCATAAGCATCAACCATGCCTTGCCCGGGGGGTATATCAGATCTTCTTATATAAAGAAGTTCCAGAAGCGAGGGGAGAGAGCAGGCAAAAAAAGAAAGAATGGAAAGACGCGTAGGCCTCGGTGAGTGACATGCCTGGAAAAGGCAGTTCGGAGTGAACAAATTGAGTGTTTTGTCCATGGGTTGGGGGACGGGAAAGGTGACATGACATGGTACATGCAGCGAAAGAGAGAAGAGAATGAGGGTATCGCTCAACTTGTGGTTTTGTATGGGTGCTTGTGTATGGGATGGAAAGAGAGAAGGTGTGTGCGCTTTGTGGTTAGGAGGCTTTTTTTGTTGCTTTGTGCTTCCCTTTGCTGGGAGGAAGGGAACGAGCACGTGTGCCACCAAGAGGGATTGATGGAAGAAAGAATGCGTGGGACGTGTTGATAAGAAGGGAAAAGATGGTGGAAAGAAGGAATATCCTCGGCCTGGGTGAGAGATATAATTCAAAGACGCTACTTCCACTACCCACTAAAAACAGTGGGACGGGGGGAAAGATACATCCCTCCACCGGCAGACAAAGGGCAATCACGCAAGTCACTCTCCAGGATGCTTTCTCTCTCTCTCTCTTTCCAGCTGAAAAATGGATGGAGCCTTGCACAGCAGGAATGATATTAAATGTGGTACTGTAATGTACATGTACATACCCTGTACTTTGGTCAACCTTGCCTGATACACCTTGTTGGATGTATTGTCAGGTACCTTTCCATACCCCATCCACCAACCCATCCACCAACATCCACCGTTGCCCATTCCCACCTTTTTTCCTTCTCTCTCTCTCTCTTTCCCACCCAGATGAGGCTTCAGCTAGTCAGTTGGGTGTGTGTGAAGGGGATGGTTTAACCAGCAACGGAGATTCCTGTATGGCTGTCCTTCCGTTCGCTTCTGTAATTTCCGTGATCACGAAATGGACTGAACCAGGGATGATAAAGTGGGAAGAGAGAGAAGAGGTACCTCTGCAACCAGGCAAAACTCAGTGGAAGGAAGAAGTACCATTTCTGCTGGCTTCTGTTTTGGCTTCTGGTATTGACAAATGTGTAATTGGAGTGTATCACCACCCCCTCCACCACCTCCTTGCGTGTGTATTGGCAGTGTATTTGTTTGTTTATATCTTTCCAGACCTGTCCTAACTAGGGTTAGCCTCTGTATCTTTCCCTTCTTCTTCCCCCCTCCTTGTTCGTCACCAGCCATTTTTCTCTCTCTTTGCAGAGTCTCACCCACCACCCACCTCTCTCTGCTTTCTCTCACTCTCTTTCTTCTCCTCCTACTTTACTACTACTACTATCCTCCCTCTCTCACTCTCTCACTCTCTCTTCTTCCTTTTTACTCTCTCTCACCTATTTTCCTTCTGCCCATACAACTTACCTCTCTACCAAAATATTCCCCCCCCCCAAAATATCTACTACTACATACAATCGGTAAGTAAATCTTCTTCCACCCCAACAACCACCATCTCTCTCTATCCTCATCTACTTCCTCTCCTTCAACTTCTACTACACCGTCACCACCACCGTCACCACCACCACCAACAGTACAGTCTTCTCACTGTCGCTCTGTTATTGACTTGACGCGTCTTTTGACCCATTGATCCTATCGCATCAATTTCTCTGTTGCTGCAATCATCTTTCATCCTTCTCGCGACCTCACCGTCGCGACTTCTCCTATCAGCTGTCGAAAGAAGAGATGATCAAGATATAGCGTGAAGCTATATATATCTCTCTCTTCGATTAGACCGATTGATTCATTTTCCCCTTTTTATCTTCTCCAATGTGGGTGGAAGAGTGGTTTTATACCACCTTCCCTCACTCTAGATCTGCTCTCTGAAAAGTGACGCGGTCGCGATTGTTTTGGGCATCTACGCAATCGCTTTCACCCCACGCGACTCTGACCCACCACATTCACCACCTTCACCACGAGATCTCATTTCCACCATCAACATCTCTCCCTCTATCTCTTTCCCTTATCTTTCACTGCTGCATCTCAATTGCCTGCACTGCCGCGTTTTCACCCCACGTTACGTGAATACTAACGTCACCCGTCAAAAAGGCTCACTGAACCTCCCATACACATCCATCATGCCTAAGGAGAAGACAACAACGCGCAAGACCAAGAGCCGTGGTGACGGAAAGAAGAAGAAGGGTAAGCTTCTCCTGCCATCCTGACCCCCAATTGACTTCATCACGATCCATTGGCTCACTTGTTCCTCTTTCTACCCACAGACCCCAATGCGCCCAAGCGTGGTCTCTCCGCCTACATGTTCTTCGCGAACGAACAGCGCGACAATGTTCGTGAAGAGAACCCTGGCATCTCTTTCGGTAATTCCCATCCCCCCTTCCCCCCATTCTCCTGATCGAGCTCCACGTCTGACCCTTTTTCCTTCCTTCCAGGCCAAGTCGGAAAGGTCCTCGGTGAGCGATGGAAGGCCCTGAACGATAAGCAGCGTGGCCCATACGAGGCCAAGGCCGCCGCTGACAAGAAGCGATACGAGGATGAGAAGGCAGCCTATAACGTACGTATTCCCCCTTGCCCCCTTTCTTTGATATACCATGAACCGTAAACCCCTCCCAAGACTATGACGCTGATTCAAGATGCCTCCAGGCCCAAGATGACGAGGAGGAGTCCACCTGAGTAACCCAATCCCCCTAAAAACGGTGTAAAAGGGAAGCATTAAAAAGAATTACACGTAAAAATCTTCTTCCCCCTTTTACTCGGGGCACTGGGACCGGGACCTTCCCTCCTTCATCATGTCGTGTGTGGCGTTTTCTTTACATCTGTTTTTTTTTTCCCTTGAAATTTTTCTATTTTAAACTTGTTCTCACTTCTGTAATTTGCTCAAATGGCTTCGGGTTATGGGAATAGGAATGACGGTGGTTTTTATTATCGGACTCTTTTTTCTCTCGGCTTGGTTTGCTTTTTCTCCCATCTTTCTCTCACTATCACCCTCTGATCATCACGCTCATCTTTGTATCTCATCTCTTGTTATGATTCCGCTTTCCGTCTCATCTTCCTTGTGATCCATCCACATTGACAAACAAACATTGACTGTTTTTGCGATTCTTTTCGTATAGTGAGTAGTTGTTGAAAATGTGTCATGTTTCATCTGCTCTTTCTGATGGTGTCCCATAAGGTACGGTAGAAGTAACATGAAAGTGGGAGGAGACTGCCAGTGAGTGAGTGATTGTGATATCAGACCACAAGCGTTCAGGGGTAGGCAAGGCAAGTATTCATCTCATCCATCCATCCTGCCTTCCTCAACCAACGAAGTTGAGTAGTAAGTATCTACAGGAATTTTCTACATGGTCAATATCCCATAGACAGTATAACCTCATTTAGAAGAAACACTGGCCCTCACTCCCATTGTTCTTCCCATCCTTATTGACGCGACTTGACCTGAACTCGACGCGTTTGAATGAAATAAGAATGGATGGATGACAAAGCATAACCGGATCTTCTATCAAACCTTAAAACCCGTCCCGTCCACCACCCATCGAAGCATGGGTGGGATGGAACAATTGTATTGTTTCTCTTTTTCGAGGTCCTTTGTTCTTTCTTTAACCCTCGAGGAGAGGGAGGGCGGGCAATATTGTCTATCTTTTGTTCGAATGAGATCAAAGCTTCTATGATGCAAGTCCCATTATGCACACAAGATAGCCCTGTGCACCCTCACTTTCGGCTTTCCGAAGTTGAACGACGTGAGAAGGGGAACAAACTCTACTTGCACGCCACGTCCGTTGACTTGACGCCTCAGATACCCGTGAGTCCTGAGTGAGATACGATGTCGTTGTGTCTTCTTGACGATCAGTATATCTTCGCAGCTTCTCACATCACGTGGCTGAGACCAGGGGCATCTCGAATTCGCAACAGGCGAACAAGTATTGCTCAAGACAATAAATAATAACTTCACCCACAACCAAGCAGAGACAAGGCCGACTTGAAGGCAAGGCAAAGGGAGCAATATCAAGTGTTCCGTCCTCCGTCCATTTGTCGGCGAAACACAATTCTTCTGACTCTGTGCCTGTCATGTCAAAGCACTGAATGATTCTGTCTTGTTATTTTCGAAGCCGAGACAGGTGCTGACATTTCGGAGCTCAAATGCCTTCAACGTTTCCTCCTTGTGGTCAATGTGATAGCCTTGCCTCTGATCGCTGGACGTCATGATTACCTGTTTGATGTCGCTTGTTCTCTGTTTTCTTATTTTTTCAGACTGCGGGAGGGTTGTTCTCGTCATGCTTGCGGCTATATACTGCGAGTGTCATATTTCTGCGTCTTGACGCACTTCGACGGCGGATAAGTATACAAAGTACATGGTCCCTCCGCCCTACGAGGGGGAAGTCCCTGCAGGGGAGTTGCGTTTCGGCCCTTGAGCAAGTTTGAGCAGAATCTTAGACGCTATCCGAGTCCTTGGCGTCTTGGTACCTTGGCATCACAACGGTCATGACTGGGCACCCCGCCATCAAAGACTTCGCTGCTGACATTGCCGGACATTGTCGCCGGAATGCCGCAACCCGTCTGGATTGCGGCATTGTGTGCTTATTTCCATCGCAGCTTTGGGCCTTGGGTCAACCATGCGGCCCTTCATTGATGAACTATACCCCTAGAGAAAGCCTAGGGTGGTCTGTTGAAACAATGACGAGCTTCCAATTCTAGATGGGTTGAATACTTCAAGTAACGTGGGCGTTTAAACGCCTTTAGGTGCATGGCATGTGGTATGGGGCTACCTGCACGGCAACCCATGTGGGAGGGACGGGAGTCGGTTCCGATGCGGTGGACGGCTGGGGTCTCCGTCCTTGGGAAGGTAAGCCCTCAGAGTATTTGCGCCACAACTTGCTTACCCCAGGAGGTTTCGCTGGAGCGCCGGCTAAAAACTGGACCTGCTCCTCCTGCCTCCGTCGCTGCCCCATTCTGACCGACGTGTTCTCCATTCTCATGATCACCACCTCTGGTGTGGAGATCAGAAACGAGCAGCTCGCTCACTACCACAATGAAGTTCTTCACTATCGTCGCTTTCCTGCACGCCGCCGGTGTGCTCGGCGACGGCACGGGCTTGATCGGTCTCGGCAAGACCATGTACAATCCGACATGCGCATTCGCGTGTCGCAACATCGTCAAGGACTGCAAGTTGCTGTGCACCCCAGAGGACAGCACTGTCAACCATGGCACTAACCACAACCCCGTGTCGACTCCGCCCGACTGCTTCGTGAAAGACGCCGCCTTCCTCAAGACCATGGCAATCTGCCTCGACACATACTGTCCCATTAGCAACAAACCGGACCTGGCCTCACTTGAAGATTACTGGGCGTCCCACATCGGTACCGGTTCACTGGGCAGCTCCCAGTATGTCCCTGCATTGTCCTACATGGATGCTCTAGCCGCGGCTCGTCGCGATGAAGAACGAGTGCGCATCAACTCGACGGTCGCCGAGAACCATAGCGACCACCCCGACGGTACTGACCACAGCGATCATGTAAAGAAGCGTCAGTTCATGACCGAGTCCGGGCCTGAAGTCACCAGCGTGCTCCCCATTATCGTGTCCGGCGAGCCGCTCAACGTCACCAGCTTCATCGCCCCTATGGACTGGCAAATGCAGTACAACGGCATGCTGGACTTCGAGACCAACGAGAGCGGCCATACGTACTACACGGTGGCCATTTTTTTGGTGGCCGTCTTGCTCCCCATCCCGCTCTCGCTACTTCACCGCATCCCCGGTGTCATCAAGAGTCGACCGTGGAGCGCCCTCCAGTCGGCATTTATTACCCCTGCCGCATTTGGGAAGCGCCATCGTGAGCCAGTGGCCGGTGTCGTTGGACTGGTAGTGCCTACGCGTGGCCAGGCCCTGTATATTTTCCTTATTAGTCTTCTCAACCTCATCTTCCTATTTGCCCCTTACATATACCACCACCCGCAGAGCATCTTTGTCTCTCAGGCGTCTCAGGCGCTTAGCATTATCGGCAACCGTGCAGGAGTCATGGCCATGGGAAACACAGCCGCCCTGTTCCTCTTCGCAGCCCGCAACAACATGCTGCTCTGGCTCACAGACTGGAGCTACGGCACGTACCTCCTGCTGCACCGCTGTCTGGGCTACTGGGCTGTGTTTCACACGGTTCTCCACTCGCTGATGTTGTGGATGTACTATCAAACCTATGGAGACTACGCTGCCGAGCTGGTACGTTTATACTGGATCTGGGGCATCGTGGCCACCGTCGCCGTTGTTGTTCTCTTCTTGTCATCACCCCTCATCATCCGTAACAAGCTGTACGAGTTCTTCCTAGTGTCGCACGTAGCACTTGCCCTTCTCTTTTTGGTTGGATACTACTATCACATCTGGTACCTCTACGAGTATGACTGGGGCTACGAGATCTGGATGTTCATGGCTGCCGGTATTTGGGCAGCCGACCGCCTACTCCGTCTAGTACGCATTGCCTTCCGCGGCTATCGCGCCGCCACCATCAGCCTAATCCCGGGTACGGACGGCGAGTACCTCCGTATTGATATTGAAGGTATCCAACTCGGCGAGGGCGTCGCGTATTTGAGCTTCCCGGCGTTGAGCTGGCGCTTCTGGGAGTCGCACCCGTTCTCAGTCGCCTTCAACTCGGACGAGGTGGAAGGGGAAGATTCCACGCCGACAAGCCCCAAGCCCGTCGCAGAGCTGAAAGAGGCCCAGCACACTGCGACATCCATCAAAACACCCACGACAACCTTCTTCGCCCGCGGGCGCACCGGCGTCACTGCTAGATTAGCCGCTCGCGCCGCTTCGGGATCTACCCGGGTCAGTGTCGTCGTGGACGGTCCGTACCCCCACTCAGGCCAGGTCGCGAAGCAGCTGAAGCAGACCTCGAGCATCGTGTACATCGCCGGCGGCGTGGGCATTACCGCGTTGCTGCCCTACCTTCGGCACATCGCGGTTCCGTCGCAACTCTTCTGGGGAATCCGCAAGGCGGGCTTGGCGGCGTCTGTTCAGCCCGCCCTGGCGGCCTTGGAGGGTAGCGGTGTCGAGGTAGAAACGACAGTTGGTCGACGGCTGGATCTTGATGATATCTTGCGCAAGGCATTGGCGAGAACGGATGGAGGTGATGAAGGGCCGGTTGGCATTGTTGTCTGTGGACCGCCCGCCATGGCCGATCAAGTGCGTCACAAAGTTACGCAGCTGACGCGGGACGGGCCCCCAACGAGGCCGTATACGTTGGTCGATGAGGCGTTTGGGTGGTGATGAGGCGAGACAAAGATATTCAGGAATAACGTAAAGGTATATTTAAAGAATAAGAAAAAGCTGAACATTGATCTCTGAAATATCTAAAAATTTGCATCATCTACATGCGTGATAAACAAACTCGCGATCACGTGGGAAATGAGAGCCCTGATAGATGGGACATATCTCTACGGGTACCAAGGTGTCTGGACAACAACGGAAGCAGTCAATATAGAAATCAAATATGCCAAGTTCAAAGTAAAAACTCCTAGATTCTGCCATATAGAATACCAAGATATCTCATCACCATTCCCTCAATTCCCATTTCCCATTCCATCCGATCTAATAGTTCCCAAATGCCCATCGCCGTTTAATATCCAAATTGAACCCCATATTTGCTCTCGCAAATCCCGTTTCCTCCCATATATACAGACAAAGTGGTGGATACACACAAGACACCAAACAAGAAAAAAAAGGTATAGAAAATGGACCATCGCGAACAACTGGAGCGGGGATGGATGCAAACGCATATGCTTAAAAGGTAAAAGAAAAACACGTAAGAGATTTCTGTACAGATAAGGAAAAAATGATAAAGGAGATCCATCATGGCAGGGCAGGTCGGGAAGCGTCGGAGAGGACCAGCTCTAACCGTTCGTTCCGTTCCTCTTGTTACCCCTGCAGGTACACATATTTCCGTTGCGGTCTATCAGTCTATTCGGTATGGAGTTTCCCGCTGGAAAAATAAAAGGAGAAAAGATAGGAAAAGTGAATATGCAATATCAAGAAGAATGCTAAATGAAAATTTTGCTGAAAGAAAATCATAGGACGTAGGGAAAAAAGAATTGCGGAATAGGATCATCATCGGTGGTGGGAGTATTCGTCTTTACTCGCTGCTATAGCCAACGTGCCGAGACCGGTCGCTATGCTTCCGTTCCGAGAAGGTCCTATCGGGCCCCTTATATCGTCCGATCGAGCGGTAACTTCGTTCAATGACATGAATGAAGGAGCTCCTCGGCCGGTCTGAAACCAACTGGCAGATTCGTACGAGCCCTCGTCCGTTGGCGAGTTTAGGCCACTGGTCGCGCTGGAGTAATCGTCAACTTCGGAGCGGGAGCGGCTGCTGGACTGCGACTGGGTTTGCGGTTGCTGGGTTCTGTGAGCTTTGCGGGTTCGATCTTCCTCATCTGCGTCTCCGCCCATTTCGTCAGAGTCCGGGGTCCGGTGTGTGCGGCGGTGTTGTTTCATGTTGTCTTTTCGGGTGAATGCCTTGTTGCACACTGGGCAGTGGACGCTTTTCTCTCCCGTGTGCTTCTTCCCGTGTCTTGCTGCGTGGCCGGATGTTGTGAATGTGGCCTGGCAGGCGTGGGTTGCTGCGAATGGGCAGGGGTATTTGTGCTTCTTGTTTATTCTGGTCGAGGACAACTCTGGCACCCCGTTGAGGGGTGAAGTAGGCTCGCTCGATAGAGCAGCGTCGTTTGATGAGATAGAATCGAAGCGCATGTGGGTTGGAGACCTTGGTGACATCGGCATGGAGCCTCTCCGGGAGGTATAGCGACGCTCTACAGCTGGTGGTCTCGACATGGAAATGGGGTGCGGATACCCGTTTGTAGATTGAAGCTTCGACATCCTTGGGGGTGGTCGCACCACGAAGGATGGATTGTCGTCATTGTTCAGGATGGAAATCATGCTTGCTTTGCAGGTATCCATAGATATATCCCACTCCAAGTCTATCCGGATAATAAAATAATACTTTGGAGCGTAGTGAATCCGGTCTATGAGAAACTTAGTTCAAAGATCAAAAGCAAGATGCGAGATTCGAACATACCAGCTCCGTTTTAAGGGATCAACCCTTCTTTCTTTCACAGAATTCCTTTCCACACAATCTCAAGCGGACACTAGAGGTGGCCACGACACTTTCAAGAGCTGGCTCTATTCGATACTTGTGCCCAAGGAGGAATTGAGGGTTCGTCCACGTGATATGGAGATGTGGCTAGCTAGTTGTACTGGACCCCTTTTGTGCCGTAGTATGGCCAGTTAGGAACTGAGGATGACCTCTATTTATATAAATGGCTTCCAATGTGTGGGAGAGCTGGGGTGGGGGTCGAGTATCGGGAGCCAATGCTTTGCATGCAGCGAAGCACAGTTGCTTTTTGGGGTGAGGGATTCTAAACTGGTCTAACAGCGTGGTTGTTTTTTGTAGTCCAGCGCAGCAGGGCAAACAATCGTTTTCTGGGGTATTTGGAGATGGTGACGATGATGGGCAATAGGTCGACGGTGTTATTCCGAGGTAGTATAGTGAAGTAAATATTGTATGCAGAACTGAAAGCAGTAGAGGGGAGAGACGTGTGTATAACGGCTCAGCAATAGCTTGAGGGGGACGATCCGTCGAGTGTGGGGGGAGTCGGAGGGGAGGAAAGAGAAAAGGTCAGAAGAAGGGGAAATGCGGACGAGAAGTAGGTCAAGTAAATAAGAATAATATTCTCTCGAAACAAGTCAGCACGGCGAAAGGTCCAAAAAGGTGCTCCAAGCAAGGCAAGGCGGTTTCTGATTCGTATAAATTCTTTAATTATGAGTAAAAAAAAGGGTCCTTTTATTCTCTCTCTTTGGACCTCTTCCCTGTACATATATGTATGAAAGATATAGCTCTGGTGGTTGAAAATCCCATAGGGATGGGTGAAACAAGGGTAGAAATAGAGAGAAGAACGAAAAATAAAATTACACTCTCCCTGCCGGTGACGGTCCACAGATAAGTTAATTAAGTTAGGTATGGAGGAGTCAGAGATAAGTCATGGCTCTCTCCTTTCAAGCCTGTCCGAAACCAGTAGGAATCGGTTGTTTGGTGGGCTCCAAGCCCTTGAACCTTGGAGGATCGTGGATCGTGGATCGTGGACACTGGGTAGGGCCATGCAAGCATGAGGTTAGGGAAAAAAGGAATACGGGGGGGTATGTGGTACCCTGACAGCTGGTAAGGTAAAAATGATAATCCCACGAGTTAGTTGTCGGCGTTTTGTTCGTTCTCAACGGTCGGAAGCAAAGACGCAAAAGGGACAGCTGAAGCTCGCTAGTTAGTGCGGAAGGTCTCGTAAAAAAAGAAAAGAAAATAAGGGAGAGCAGTTCACTTTTGGTGATGAAGATACGAGTCACATACCTATTATCAGAGAGATAAAAATAGAGAATTCCTCTGTCTCCTGTTCCTGCGTCGTCTGCTGCGTCTCCTTTGTTCCTCCTTGAAGTCCTTCTATCGCGTTCGTTACGACGAGACGAGAAAATGTCAACAAGATACTCCTTCCAGCCCTGCGGCTCTTTTCCGCCTTGATGATTGGCTTTTAGACTTTTTGCCCCTTACGGTCCCTTATTCCACCTTAGTCATCCGCACGCTCCTTCATCAACACTTACCCTTTTAGGACTCGTTAAAATGAAGATGATGCTCACGATGTGACTTCGTCGACCTCAATCTTTCACTTCCCATAAGGTATCCACTTCCTACTTTCTTTTCTTCACGAACATCATCTCTCTCCCAAAGCCACGAGCGGAGAAGAGGCCATCTTTCTTTTGATCGGCTCTCTACCTCGGAAGAAGCAACCCAAATCAAGGCTGGCTGCCCTATTCACACGTTTCCCGTTATGACCGGTCAGGGTTCGGATTATTAATGGACGCAAGCGCGTCTCGCCGACCCTTGCCAAGGGGCACCAGCCTCTTTGTCAGGCTCTTTACCGCTGCTTCCTCTCACATCCCTCCGGAACTGCTCGGGTGGGGGGCGAAGAGGCTGGGGCAATTCACTTATTCTGACGCAAAAACGGAAGGTATTTAACCTGTGACGAAGACGGAGACCCATGAGACCCTTTTTTCCCACTCTTTTGCATTCCTAAACATGGCGAACCCCCGAAATAGCACGAGGAACCCCGGTCTCGGGACCAGGGGAGCCTTGCTTGCCCTTGTTTTAGGAGCTGATAGAGTTACAACAGATTCCTTCACCCGGTTTCAGAGCTTCAAGAATCAAATATGAAGAAGAAAAAGCAAAGAGAGCGAAAAAGAAAAATAGAAATTTGATGGAAGCCTTCTTTAAGTGGGGGGGACTTTCTTGGAAGGGTAAGAGTGCCCTTGCCTGCATGACCGCCTTATATTTGATTTAGTCCTTTCGCGGTAAAGTATGCCCAGCCGGCGTGAAGGAAAAAAGGGGATATGCAGCATGCCTGATGCCTGGCACTTGTTTCGACTGGGTTAGTTTCACCCTCAGGTCTCTCTCATTTTGCCAGATGGATCATATCTCCGACATCCCCTCCGAGAGTAATATCGTAGTCAGCAGTAAGGATGAGAGAGTGGTCCCTGCATCGAAGGGTTGAAAGAAGCAGAAAAGGAAGGAGTTTACAGATAAGTCAGCCCAGCCCCCCACTGTAACCTCCGACCAGCGACACGGCCCTCTTTTTCCATGACGATGATGTGAGGCGAAACCGTGTAACGGAAGTTTGTGGGATAATTGGAATGAAAGAACCTCTGGAAATGATCCCGGTAACGGGTCTTTCGTCAAGAGGCAAAAACTCCGGGTAGACTCGAGGACTGACGACTGTTGGACCCTGCGTCTAGCTCCTTCTTCCTTTCCAGCCTCGTATGTACTGTACTCTGGACGTCGTCAGAGGTCTTTGATATCAATGTCAGAGCCGACCCACAAACCAGACTTCAATTACTCGTGATGCTTTCCTCTCCTTTTCTTCCTTCTTTGAAACTTCCTTTGCAACAAAAAGTCTCTCCCCCTTTAAGCGAGGGATACCTCTTGGCGATATCAGAACCGAGATAAGATCTGCCGATGGCGCCATCGGATCGAACGCAGCTCTTTCTCGTCGCTCCGACGTTCCCCTCGCTCGTTTCTTTTTTCCCGATCCTTTTGGTGCCAGCAACTTGGAGGACCTTCGAGATGAACATCCTCGGTCTGGCTCTTTTTCGCTTCGCTTGGGCGGCTATCTGAATGGCTAGGGTGTAAGTGTGAACCAAGATGCATCTCTCGCTTCAACGCGTCTCAACCGTCTCGTCACGGATCGCCCTCTCCTTGTCTCTCTCATCACACGCCGCAGCTAAGCTTCTCGAGTCTCTTGTGACCTGTGAGCCGTCGATCACGATCTGGACTCTTCTTCTTGCATATCATCTGGGGATAACCGACGAGGAGTCAAGTAAGACTCGACTAAGAGAATAAACAGCTCTAGTGATCGACATCTTCCATCTCCATCTCCTTCAGCCCTTGAATTCATCCTTCCTGAAAACGTGTCTTCGCATGCGTTCGCTTCATTTAAACTAATCCGATCCAACCAATCAGCAACTGGACCCTTTATCCTCGGCAAGATCGCCGAATTAGGCTTAGCTTGCGAAGGTTGTTGTGATTTTGCCTGTTTCAGCTTCAGCTTCTTGTTTGCTACCTTGCTCTCTTCCTTCCTGACATCACGAAGAGGGATATCTTAGGATATGATAACAACGACAACGTCGGTATTGATGAGCCCTCGGCTGTTTTGAATTAATAGCATCTCTTTCAGTCCGTGTACATTCACCCCTCACTTCCTCTTCTCAGCCGAGACAACTCACCCATCCTCGTGGTCGAAGTTATATGGTCAGCAGCTGCCCAGAGTTCTGGCTAAAAATCAGAGCCCATGCTCGGCTAACTTTAGGCTGCATGCAGCGTCAATCAGCAATTGAGGTTAAACTGCCCAAACACGAAGAAGAATGGTGTGAATTGTTCAAACACTTCCGATTTGCCGGTTTATTTTGCTTGGTTAATAGGCAACAGAGAGGTTACATTGTGATGATGCATGATATTTATTTTCCTGCTGCCTTGTGTGAGAGACGAAAGGACGCAGACATGCAGACACGCAGAGACACGAGTGGAGATACGGTTGGAGCCCAGACACTCTTTGGGGTTTGCGGGTACAGGGTTCTGAACCCTTCAATGCGCCTGCCTCCAGACCAGCAGGGTTGGTAATCTGTTCGGGAAAAAGAGAGTTGAGCCGTTGGATCGTATCGAGCCAACACAGGTGAGCTTGAAGCTTTCTCTCTTTTACATCCATTGCTTCGGCATGTGATGATGTGAAGCACGGCATGAACAGACATTCTCCTGGACTTACCAGCGCGGATCAAGCTACGATATCACTTCTCTTGCCAAGCTACAGGTTGAAGATCATGACAGACATCGAAGTCTCTTGATTCAAATCGTCAACTCCTTTTAGCATCTCTCTCTTTAACTACGAGTCAAACTCAACTCCCAAAAGGATATCCTTCATCTCACCAACAATGATAGCTTGCAGGTAGCTCAAAGCTTGCTCAATCGATCGCATCAAATCTGAAGATCCTTAATCTCTCGGAAACCGGAACTGGCAGAAATCACAACCCTAATATGCAAGACAGATTAGGGAAACGGAGAAAATAAGGCAGAAGGGAAAAAACTCAATATCTTAACTTTAAAATCCAATCTTGACTCGGTTTCTCTGCAGAAGTGCCGACGGGAGTTCTTTTGTCTTTCTTTTGCTCGGCGGTGCGTGACCCTCTGTGGAGAAGAGGGAAAGGGAAAGGGGGAATGTGGGGCGGAGACGCCGTTCGGTAAAGGGTCTCTCTCGCCTACCGCGAGAGTCTGGATTGCATGTTTGTGAAAGGGAGAGAGAGGGTTTCAAGGAGAAAAATGTGGGGTTTGAGTTGAAGATTTGGATTAGAGGATCTTCTGAAGATTAAAATTCTTGTGATTGATGATGCTGAAGATCGTACAAGTTCTTGTTTCTCGCAATCTCGAGTCACAATCTTAACAGGTCTGGTATGTATGAGGGGGAGATGGAAGAGACCAGCTTTTCTTCGGCTCCGTTTGCCCCTTTGGCCATAGCTTTTATTATTTTTTCAGCTTTCCAAGGAATTCGGAAGGGATCACGAAGGGGTCCCTTTCGTTCCAGAGCAGGGACTTCATGCCAACGAGATCGGGTCATGGCTGCTCACGGTAACGTCTTCAACCGAGAAATCCGTCTTCCAAGGTCGTTGAACATTGGTTTCCAAGGCAAAATGCTTGTTGCTTCTGTGGCATGCCTCTGGGTTAAATGATTCTTCAATCCATCCTCTCTTCATCCCCCCAGCATACTCAAATTCGTAAGCATCAATAAGCACGAACATAAGCAGGCGCAGCAGTACCAACGTTCACAATCGTGCTTATTTTATTCCTGAGTCGCAGAGCGTGGCCACTGGCCACAGCCGACTCGTCCCGAGAACGAGATACGATGCGGCCTCCTCTTCGCATCTTGAGGCAAGCCACAAGGAAACAAAAGAGAATTCTTCTCTGTGCCTTCTCTCGTGTTCGCTCGTTTAAACTATTCATGCTGTGTTACCTTTTGTCAAACATTCTCGTTTATCCTTCACAGGGACCTTTATGAGGTCCCTTGCATATGCGATGCAGGATGCCTGGCCAGAGTTGCCAAGAAAAGACTCAACGGTGGTTACTCGTTCCGTTGAATTTTTGTTATTTATGATCATGTGATATCGCTCTTGAACGGCGAAGTGAAAGAAGGTGAACGAGATGTAAAAAAACTCGTTCTTTTTGAGAGAATTTGACGTTTTGAAGATGGTGAGGCAATTCTGAGAGCTGAAAGTGACGGAAGACCTTCGAAATTGTGGAGGAACTGCTACGACGCTCTTCTCGTATATGTCGCGTGCCTTCGGCTTTCTCGGGGGCGCTGCTGCATCTTATTTGCTGCATAACGCACGATTGAGACCGCTGACCAGACCGCATATCGATGAGCGCGTCGGGCGATCCGAGTGTATCGGGCGGGGACTTTCTTCGGGAGTGACTGATTCATGTCCGTTTGTTGATCGGGAGGGGATGGGAGGAGTGACAAATACACCTCACCTCCCATTACCACCTGTTTCTCAAGACGAAAAGGGTTGCGTTTGGACAACTGTGCTCTCGTCTCTACGTGGGCCAGTTGCAAGAGCGTGGCATTGTCCCTACATGTCGGGTTATCGAGTCAGGAGAGCCGGAGAGGGAAATATTTCCTGCAGCTCGCGTCGATGCCAACGAACCGCTCTCTCTCTTTCTCTACCAGAGAGGTGGGGAGTGAATACCTGAGTCTTGATTGATGGGTACCACGTCGCACATCTTGCAGATATTCTAGACATATACTGTGTCGCTGAGAAATGATGCTGCAATGGCGAAACCCTAAGGACTTGTTTGTCTAAAACAAGAGGGTTCGAGTCGAGATTGAGATATCTGCCGAACTGGCAGATATATCTTCTCCCGCCTCTTATGTTCTCCAATCATATTCATGCACCATGTACTCACGGCGAGAGGGATTGCGCCTGGCGAAGTTCAACCCGTTTATTCTGAGTGATGTCAACCTAGCCAGTCGAATTCTATTCTTATTTCTACACTTAAGGGGCTTTAAAGTTGATCTCCCTTCCTGTTATTATGTCAATCCATCTACGTACTAAAGGTATTCAAACCTGAATACGGTGCCCCCTAAACCGGGGATGGGACCCATAAGCATGTATATATCTTATTGAAGATATATAGAACTGGGATTATGCCTGACCCTCCCAGTGATAAGACTGGGGCAGGGCTTGTTGGGGAGATGAGGTTATAAGTGATAGACTCAACTATGAATTGTCCCTGCATATACTGCAACTATCGGTGCCCCCCGATGCCCGTACAACAACTTCCCAAGAAGTGGATTCTCGCACAAATGTATATATCATATTATCGATACTGTGACACCGCATCCCCACTTGAAGTCGACGGTGTTCTGGAAACCCAAATGTATGGCTTTGCTTTGGATGCAGCAAGTGTCGAATATACTTGCAGGAGAATCGCTTCCGTGGATCTCCCTTCATAGCCAATGCCCGCCCCATTGGAAACATTTGACTTTATGTCATTTTGTGTTAGCCCGTGTCGAAGGAAGCAATGAAAATATTGCTTATACCGGGGCCGTAGGCTCTAATACTGCAAGCATTAATGGTCACTGTTACTTCTACTGAGACTTTTGGAGAAGGAAGGGAGCAAGAAAAGGGGGGTGAAGGGAGGTAAAGGCTTCTATGGAATTTCTAGGGGTATATGACTGAATGGCCCTGCACCCGCTTGTGCAAGATGCAGAAACATTTTCTCAGCAGCTGAAAGCCGTCTATGGGGATACGGAGAGCTCGACTTTACGAAAATTCCGACGCAAGCACGAAGTTCTACCCACATATCAACACCACAACAAATATACACAGTCAATCTAAGGCAAAAAAGAATCCCTCGCCTCTCCCAACATATCTGCCAAGACCTCATCGCGAGTATCCCTCCTCCCATAAAGACACGCCGCAACGCAAAGCCTCTCCAGCCACGTCTCCTTCGCCATAGCTTCTTGCACAACCCCAATATTACTTGGAGTCATAAACATAGACGTCATCATCGAAATCTCTTCCCGCAGGTGCTCAACCCAGTAATGATCCGGCAACCCCTCTTCTTCCTTGAGACACATGATCAGAAGTTGGTATATCAACCTGTTAGTAAAGGGGATCTTGAACTCTTCCGCATCTTTCTTCAGTTTCGGATCGATTATGATAGGCGAGGATCTGGAAGATTCCCGTTCCCCATCCACGCCCACACCGTCGTTCAGGTACCTCAGCCCCCGAATAAGTGTCCGCCGGGCATCACTAAGCCATTGAGACAAGGCCCCAGATCCACAACAAGCTTTGCAACGGCACTCAAAATCAAGATCTTGATGCCGTTCTCGTCGAGTCCTCACTTCGAACTGAATACTATAGCAAAAGGTAATATCCTCCCCCTTCGCGATGTCTCTAATCGCAAAACTCGTCTTCACACCATCATCCTCCCCCATCGGGATCTTGGAGTTGGGCGAACATGAATGATTAAAGCGCGAAAGGAGGAGGTATAGCCCGCCGATGAAGGGCAGTTTAGACCTGTACTTGACCAGGTTCTGCGCTTCAAAATAATTCTCTAAGAATGCGTGGAGGAAGCTGCCCAGAGGTGCTGAGGCGTTGTCCCGGAGACACTTGAATTGTTGTTTCTCGGCAGGTGTCAACCGCAGAAATGCTCTACGGACATCTGCTTCTTGGACGTCGTCGGCGGGTTTTCGGATGAGGAAGAGTGCTTTTTCGGTTAGGATTGGGTCTCCTTGTTTTATTGGTCTTGTGGCGAATGCTCCCCAGCCCTTTCCTGTGGAGGGTTTTAGTTCGAAGGGGGCGTTGCTCGGGATGCGGAAGTTGTGGTAGGCTGGGGAATAGGGAGGTTAGTTTGGCAGGTTCGGATATTGAGTGTACGTAGGACTTGATATGACTTACGGTGGCTTTTTTGAGCCATTGTTACTCTTCCTTGGTTTGAGGATTTCGGGGCCAGTTGGACTTATGTCTTTGTCTTAAAATGGACTTTCTTTCATATGCAGGAAACGATATCCCTTATTCGATCCCCCCACCCGGATGTGTCCAGGAGTTCAAAATATCTTATATCCCGCCGTTCGTTAAGGGCGAGAAGACTTCAGTATGCTGTTAGAATGAATGATAAAGCTTCCTTCAATTCCACCCACCGTTTTTTTATTTTTTTCTTTTCTAGGTTCTTGTGTGTGGTTCTTTCTTTGTTGGGCTTTGAACTGGGTACATCTAGTTATGGACGGGTTCATCAACTTCGTCACATGATGCACGGTGCGCTAGGAACGCACTCGTACAAACGGATTCCCGGTTTTATATAAAGCTTGGGGTGCAGAAAAGTAACCAAGGTCTGAAGTAGATATATATTTTATCTGTTGTTAGTGTTTGGGGAAGTTTTTAACAAGGAGAAGGAGAAAGCAAACGCTGCTTGAGATAATACCACTTTTAGAAGGTTAATGGACACCAATGGGATAGGGTTATGGGCATCTCGGTAGACAAGGACAAGGGCCTAGCAAAGGCTACTGAAGTCCTACAAAGAAGAGAAATAATGGTAAACAGTTATGTTTGGGGAAGAGAAGTTATGAAGAGGTTGTTAAGTGAGAAGAGGCCCATGGCTCACACACAGAAAGATGATAAAGGGAGGAAAGAAGGAATTTTGTAACTTTGAACAGGTCAGATAGACATAACTACCGACATCTATCCAACATTGATTGATTCTCTAAGTAAATCACACCCTACCCATCCCACACGGGTTCGTAGAACCCAGGCTTCCCCGTCCCCTACCCACCTTCCTCAGCATACATACATACATACATTCCCCCTTCAAGGGGATAGAGGTGAAATATTTTTAGAGAGACGGTAAAGGGGGAGAGAACTTTGAGAAAGGACAAAGGAAAAGAGAAGAAAGGAGATAGATAGATAGGAAAATAGATACAAGGAAGAAAGAGAAAGGGGAAATAATATACGAGAAAGCAAAAGGAGATCAAACAAAATGCAGGAAAAGGAGATTGAGAGAGAAACCCAATAAAGAGGTAAGAAACGATGCAGTTGACGGCCAGCACGGCGAGGAAACGACAGAAAAAAGAGAGAGAAGGATGTTTTCAAAACATAGAGAGTGACGAAAGCAAGGCTCAATCAAACAGGAGAGAGAGAGCGGGAGTGCTGTACTGGGTATTTTTTGGTACTGTACAAGGAACGAAAAAGAAGAAAAAGAATGCGGACGACATTAATGAGGGAGGAAGAGACAATGATGCTTTGTCGCTATGGAACGTATGAAGCAAACACGCACGATTAGCTGGGGAAAAAAAACCAAAGTCTAGGAAAGATGCGAACGAAACTAGATAGGAGGGAGATATGTGGAAAATATGGCGCGTAGATCAAGGGTCTGTAGATCGGCCATGGCGAGTATGTGCAAAAAGGGGCAGCCATCAGGGGATAACTAATGGTTGTTATTGTTATTATTATTCCCTAGGTTCAGCCAACTCATATCGGAGTTGACGTTACTCCTCTTCTCGTCCTCTTCGTAGTAATTGCGTATTATCGTGCTGGCACCGCGCTCGCTATTGCCAGTCTCCGCCTGCCAGCCAGGCCACTGTGTCAGTGGTCGATCTGGATTAGGAACTGGTGGGAATTGAAGTCCATTCACTCCGGATTGGTATTCGCTTGCCGTGTAACGGCTGCTCGGCTCATATCCACCCTGGCTCATGGGGTTCCATGTGGAGGAATGTTCGTTGATACTCGCGGGAACACCAGATGAATAAGCGTCTGGACGATCGTCTTCGTACGAGGTCTCGCTGGCAGTATAGCCGCTGGATATTCTCGCTGTCATCCCCGACTGGACAGCCAAGCCACCCACACCACTTTCAGCATATTCGGTGGTAGGGCTTCCCGAGTTGACGCTTGCAATGGGTCTTGGCTCATCGAGTCGGCCAAGATCCAGCGGAGGGACCGTAGCAGAGTCATGAGGCCATGCATCGCCTCGATAGTCGGATCTAGTGTCTGTTGAGGAAGTAGTCGACCGCGCTGATTCCATGACAACAAGATTTGTCGCACTGTTCCCCTGGAAATACTTGCTCCATCCTACGTCTGTGCGGCGGTCACCTTCTTGAAGACCATTCTGATCGGTGGAATACACAGATGGGCCCGATGCCACGCTCTCGTGGCGCATAGGTGGAGCAGCCAACGGGCTTAAAGTTTTCTCGTTCATCGGTGGCGCGAAACCTCTTGGCTGGTTGTGAGAAGAAGAGTTATCTCCAAACCTGCCAGAAATGATGGCCATGGAGTCTGCCGATGGGACGGGACCTCTCGCCATAGGCACCGGGCCCCTTGCCATCGGCTCTCCAGCCTTGCTTAGGGGTTGTATTCCCTGGTCCTGGAAGCTGAATCGATCATTTCCGTTCGACTTGTAGTCATCGCCTCGTCCGCCATAAGCCTTCTTCTTCTTCCTCTGCCACCTAAGAATGATAAGAATAATAATCAATAGGGCAGCTAGACCAAAAACACCACCAAGAGTCCCGCCAATGATGGTCATAGTTTTATCACCATCATCACCGCTTGATCCGGCACCAGCAGCAGCAGCAGCGTCGGTCGTAGAAGTTGGTGACGACGATCCAGTGGTGGAAGCTGAGGAGATTGTTGAGGTTTCGCCGGTGGTGGTAGATGCCCCTGTAGAAGATGTAGATGTGGACGAGGTTGTAGTCGTTGCTGTCTGTGTTGTGCTTGTTTGGGAATCGTGGCTAAGAATGTTTTCCTCGGCACCAGTGAAAACCTTGGTGGAATTGACCCATTTGTTCTCAGGAGTATCAAATATACTGAGTGGTTCTTGATCATTTCCACCTGATAGAACAACCCAACCATTCGAGTCCTGCGCGAGTTCAAAATTGGTTCGGGTAACGGTCGGAGCCAAATTGTCGTTATAGGGGGGATAATCCGCAAGAGTTAAATCCCGCTTTTGTCGTTTGGCTGGTGGGCCGTCGCCGTTGGATGGTTCGGCCATGCCAACCTCCGTACCAGCAGCCGCAGGAGTACCACCAGCCCCGAGCAGAACGATCCTGTTAACGCTGTTTGGTGAAGCCGCCATATCGAATGTCTCGAGTACCTTGCTACCATCATCTCCGTTTACCAGAGCGCATCGAACCTGGGAGACATCAGGCAGCGGGCTCTCCAGCAATATCCCCGTGTCTAGCCATCCTTCGGCGTCGCTGAAAGTATATACTTGCGTATTCGTCGAGCTACCGCCTACCATCACGGCTCTCTCATCATCCCAGGTAAGGAGATTGGGAGAAACCGCGGGAGGGACGTAGGAATTGTAAGCCTCGGCGTGGTATGGAGCAAACATCTGAACGGTAAAGGTATTACTTGACGGGCTTGTATTTCCATCAGCAGAGCCGGCGAATACCAGTAGCGAAGAAGAAGCGGTCAGATATGAAGCGGCATGGAATTGGAGGTTTTGAGCGACCGGGACGTCTGGCGTCAAGGTTTCCCACACCTTGCGTTGAAAGGAATATCTTTGGATTCCGGTGAAATCGGGGGAGGAGCTTGTCCCTCCGACGGTGTACATGGTCGGTTCGCCAGCATCACCTTCAAACCCTCCCTTAACGCATACATGCCCGGAAACGGACTGGCCGTAGGGTAATTTTTCCCATTTCCCATCCACCTCCAAGGGTAGGGCCATAAATTGCTCTGGGGTGTACACATATAGTGTATTTTCGTGAATAATTGAACAGTGGTCATCGAGACTCACTGGGGGGGAAGGGATAGACATTTTATATAAAAATGTAGCGTGCTACGCCAATTGATCGAAATAAATAGGCAAAGAGGTCAGTAGTATGCCAGAGCCAATACCAATCTAGGGCAAGATGGCAAAGACTGTAGAGAAATGAGGGGGTAGGTGACAGCCCAAGTCCTATCTCATAGTTTGAGGGGGGTTTTGTCGTGGCGTCGGAAGTTACGATCTAGAAAGATTCGACGAAAAAAAATGTGGCTTCGTTTGCGGCCGCAGATGTCGATGTCCGGTCCCAATTTCCGGTCCGTTTTCATTCCATCATCATCGTCTTCGTTGCGATTGCGTTCCCGACCGATATGTGAAAAAAGTCTGTCTCTTTTCCACCCAATTTCCCAGCCAAAAATGCCGTGCAATTCCAATTCCTTCCTATCCAAATGCGCACTCTATCGAGTCTATATTCCTGCCTTCTAGTCCGTCTGCGAGCCGAGGGGTTCGTGAGTCCGGAATCGAGGCTACGCTGTCCAAAAAATCGGAGAAGTAAGAAAGAATGGGGCCCGTCGATGGCAGTCGCTTTGCGATCCGGAAAAAAGGAGAATCGGCGTGGTTAGTAGTAAGAGGAGTGTGTCGTGTATGAAGCCAGCGACAGAGAGAAGGGAAGAAAGGTCGAATTCGCCGTGAAGAGGTGAGTATAGGAAAGGAAGAAGAGGGAGGAAGAGAGGAGAGAGAGAGAAAGGGGAAGAAGAAAGAACCCTGTGCCTGGCGTGGTTGAGAGACAGCGAGAGTGAGAAGTGACCATCGAAGGATGGAAGAGAAAGTCACTTCTTGGGGGGGAGACAAGACATGCTACTGCTAGGAAGTGGTGAGTGACAGGGAAGGTACTTCGAATGATACATGATGATACATAGAGGTTGGGGTTCACAAGGTGTAACGATACCAGGGTTTCTGCGTGTCAGACAGAATAAGACAGGCTATTTTAAGGTGATAGATTACTTACATACCATACATACACGGTAAGATGACAGTACGAAGGTGAAACAACGATGGATGTTCGGTAAACACGCGCTAAACCCAGAAAGTAAAAAGAAGGAAAGGAAAAGGAGAGCGATGGCTTCTTTACTTCTTTAGGGGGAGATTAATCTTTGATGTCCGTGTTCATCAACGTTTCCTCGCCCAGTCAGGTGGCTGTTCGCACCAACGAGGGTTCAGTGAAAGGGAACCTCGAGATATATGGAGAGAGATCGCAACCTCAACCACGGGAGAGGACTCGACGGTGGAGATTACGGACAGAGCAAGAGTTCTTCAGTCGTCGTCGTAAAGAGGATAAACACTCCGTCCATGGAAAAGCTCCCGAGTCGTCTTCAAGAAACTTTCTTACTCGCTTAAGCCGTGGTTATGTCATCAGGGGTGATGGTCCAATATGCTTCGCCTCGTCCCTGGTTCCTGAACGGGCGACCAGAGAAAAGGAACACAACATTCCAGCCATGAACCTTCAGCGACTCGAGAGCAATAGGCGCTGCCGCATCGAAGACATCGAAGATTCATGAAAGCTTCAGGTGTCAGATGACCCGATGGAACGGTGACAGTAGCAGTTGTCGATAGGGGGAATAGAGGGGATGGACGATGTCTCTGTCCTCCTCGACGACCCTCTTTGTCGATACATACGGTGACAGCACGTGCTTCAGGATTCGGCTTTCGCAGTGGCCCGTCGGCGACCTCCATGAAAGCGGTCAACCTTCTAACCAATCACTTCTTTGGTCTCTCGGCAGAAAACTCCAATCCAACAATACCGCTTGTACCATCTCGAGGGCTCTTACCATACAATACCCAACAGTGAGATGAGTTTATTACATCCGGAGTCAGATCCTGGGCCGAGAGAAAAGTAGTCAGCGCTCAGGAGAGAGTCTCACATATCAAAGCTCTGCTTCTCGATGTTAAGATCGAAGATATGATATATCCCATCCATCTCTCTCGATGATCGAGAATATGATTCTTCTTGGCCCAAACAGGGGAATGTGGGGTGCGGAATCAACTTGTAACAACACAGCCTTCTTTATCAATGACATCAGCAGCCGCGAGTTGACTCGCAGATGGGCGCCGTCGGTCGCAGACTAAGATACTGCAGCCAGATACGGATACACGAGTGATAAGATACACATCCTCGCGATAGGCATGACATTTCTAAAAGAACAAATGTTTCTTGAAGAGACCCGCGCATGAACCTGATATTTCACTCACGCCATCACACCGAAACCCCCAACGAAAGGCGTGATTGTTTCGATTCATTGGCGCCTCTCTCCTTCAAATTTCGAGGAGAGCACGCACTCCGGAGCCTCCGAGTCCTGATACCGCAGCAAAGCAATCCAAATCCACCCAGAGACCCGTCACTTGATTCACGTAACACACAGTTGAAGAAGGCTGTGCTTGATACGATTCCCACTCCCATCACTGGCACCATTAATACGGGCTGTCAAATCTCTGTCTCACTTCCCACGAAGTGATCGATTATCAAATTCAAACACTGATACGATCAGACCAAGCAAATCCAATCTCCATCTATCAGACCATCCCCCACACATTCACCCATCACAATCGCTCTGCCCATTGAAACAATGACGCCTTACAAGAGAGGTGTGAAAACATCAGACCAATCAACACTCACCCCACGACACGTACAGGCAGCCCATCTTCAATTTAATCTCCAGTTGACGTCCACCCAGCCAACCACTCAAACGGCAGAAGAGGACTGATCTCCATCACACTGCACTCGGCGCTTCTCTGCACGTCGGGTCACAAGAGGTGGGTGGGTGAGGAAACGGGCCGATAGAAGGAGAGGCTTCAACAAACTTTAGCTATGTGCTTCATCGAATCAGAAGGGTGTTTGGTAGGTTAGGCGCCGCTGAAGAATCAACATCGTTAGGAAAGCTCTAAATCCATGCTTTAGATTGTTTCTTCAGGAATCCCTGAAGAAACAATGCTTCGGCGCTTCTGGTGAATTATCACTGATGTGTTGTTTCTTCGAGATCGGGTGTGGTGTGAGTGATCTTGCTGTCACCCCTGATGGGCGCTTGGAGAGGAGCACTCATTTGTTGAAGAATAGATAAACAATTCTTCATCACGTAGTGTGATCGGGAGATCTTGAAGACGGCTACATTAGTGGCGTAAGATGTGAGCGATGATTTTGAGGGGAGGTGTGTGCATCCATCCCACTCACTACTCGATCATCCTATCGTTGGAGGGAGATATCTCAATAACCACCAGTCCAAGCACAACCACAAATTCTATCACATACCTTCTCGAGTAGGTAATTATAACCAGGCGCGAATACCGAGTAACCTGACGTATCTACGTACAATACCTCTATTTTCAATACTCTCACAAACTTACCGTACTGTCCCCAAGTCTGTACCCACGAAAGTATCCTCAGCCCCGACCACAAAATCTACTCATCCCCGCCAATATTAACACCTGTCAAATGTCAGCCGTCAGAGCTGACACACACGACATACATACATACATGTCCCCAAGATGCGAGTATGCTCAGGGACAAGGGATAGATGTACGTGAAGTAATATAAATAAATAGAAACTTTTTTCCCTTGGGAGGGAATGTCGGTGAGGTGTTTGGTTTTTCGAAGCATGACAGGGCAGGGGAGGGGTGAGGAGCGGGGAGATATATTTATCCTGTCAGGTTAGTTGTTCTTCCAGTCAGTTTTTCCGATGCAATGCAATGCAGAGGCAGGCGAGGCTGCAGCCAAGTATGGAGGGTTATTCTTCTTGACATGCTGCGTGCTGCTTGTGGGCAAATGAGGGGGGTGGATTGCAGAATTTTTTGCGTAACGATGCGAGGGGGTTTCTGTGGGCTTGAGAGGCTGTGTTTCTGGGAGATTTTTGGTACTGAATGATTCGGATACTTTTGAGAGGGAGGTGTTATTTTACGTCGTCTATCGCATTATCATTCCCGTTATCGAGGTGGGAAAGCGAGGCTGGGATGATAAACCTGCCCGCAGGAAGGTTGGAGAAAACGAAATGGAAAGTTTGTGGTCTCTGTAAATAAATCACCACCGTATATATACGAAAAGAGGTGTCTGGACTTATGTAAATACATCCGAGAGGCCCGTCATAAGTTTCGGGTTCCTCTTCTATGACAAGTGGACAACATATGGCCTGGTTTGTATCGGCTGGTCACTGCTCTCGACCTTCTCACCGAGGGGCATTCGATAGTAATCACGCCAACTCACTAAGCTCGTAACGGCCGGGCGGAAGGGAGGGGTTTAAGAGGGGAAACGGGAAAATTGTTCTACGCTAATGTCATCGCGTCCGATGGTTCCGGAGTAGATATTATATAGACAATCGAGGTGGGAGGAACTATCCGAGTTGGTGTTTGGAAATATGTGTGTTAAATATATATTTCGAGATGTGGTTGGTAGGCTGGATTTTCAGGGTTCGGTTCCTCGAGTGATATGATGGAGGATTTGGCAACAGCTTTTATTCCGATGATATACAAGTGAGAGCCAAGTATATGAACACACTCTACAGTAGTCTGTTATTCGTAAAACTCGGATGCTCGAACAGTGTATCATCGTCGAGAAAGATGGAAGCGAGGACGAACTGGATGGTGACAAAAATAACTTGCTTTATGCCAAGCACTACCATGCTAGTTACAAATGTGGTTAGCGGAAACTTTACTCGGCCCGTTCCGAGAATGACGATGAC
Organism: Arachnomyces sp. PD_36; assembly: GCA_032988195.1. Lineage (NCBI taxonomy): Eukaryota > Fungi > Ascomycota > Eurotiomycetes > Onygenales > Arachnomycetaceae > Arachnomyces > Arachnomyces sp. PD_36. Next base: position 1,339,497 of record JANTQE010000002.1, on the reverse strand, counting down.
ATGCATATTGAGGAATGTTGAGAGAGATGGCAGTTCTATGAACATAGAAGGTTAAAAATATCTATTCTCTCCAATGCTTTCTTCGAAGTGAGTAAAACATTCTATATGAATTTGGTGTTACATGCACCGGTGTTAACACATGCAAATTTACCACTTCTACCAACATCTATCGTCGACAATCTGAACTATCTCCTCCGGCGTCGCATCTATGGATATCATAATAACCCAAAAGGAAAGGAATAATCACTCGGCTCTAAACAACTTGTCCCTTCCACCACCACTCCCTCTTCACACAATATTAACAGTAACCCTAGACCCCCTCGACCTATCACTCCCACCACTCCCTCTATACCCCCCATCACCCCCCTCCGGCACCGAAAAGGACACGCTCTTCTTCCGATTCGGCGTTGACGTCGAGGACGATGGCTCGGGTTTCGGTTGAGGTACGGGTGGTCCAGGCGGCGGCGGTAACGAAGCAATTCTGTTCAGCTCCCGTTCGTGTTGGGCTTGTCTCTCTGCTGTGGGTGGGTCGGATGGCTTGTTGGCCTGCTCGGTTTTCTTATTGGACGATTCCCCAACGTTTTTGGGCTGTTCGGTGGGTTTCTTTTGCTGTTGTTTTTCTTTCTTGTCTTGTTTTTCCTGGTTGGGTGGGGCTGCGGGTTTGCCTTTGGGGGGTTCGGGTTTGGGCAAGGCATCGAGGAACCTGTAAGAAAGTTAGTTTCTGGTTGGCGGTAGGGACATAAAGGGCTGCTGTGGAGAGAACGTACTTCTTGTACAATCGCCAAGTATACCCTTGGCGATGAGCCTCCACGGCTAGCAAGCAAATCATCATCACAACGGGCAGAAGATATGAGGAAAAGAAAGAACCAAACAAGGTATTACCACTTGGGTCATCGATTGTGATGACCGTGGTGATGGTGACGGTACTTCCAGGTGTCATAGGGATTGCAGGGATGGTGATTTCGACGACACCGGAAGGGACGGCGGTGGGTGTTTCTGTGGGGAACACTGCGGCGCCGAGATCGCCTGCGCTTATTGTCTTGGTCACGACATGGGTGACGGGGGTTTGTTGGGAGAGGAGTGGGAAGGCGAAGAAGAGGAAGAGGAGGTGAATGCTGGTTCTAAGTGCCATATTTGGTTGCGACGGAACCGTATTGTGTTTGTGTTCCAGGCCCAGAGACGATGTCGTATTGTTAGGCACAGATGGAAGAGGTAGAAGATGAAAGTGGGATTTATAAAGAATTGAACCATCTGTCTGTAGAACGGGTAACGAAACCGCATCTGGTTGATTATTTTCAAACACCTTTGGACGGGATATCCCGTCACAAAGAGGAACCGAACCCTTGAAGATCAGATGAAGAACACAAAATTTCACAGACAGCACGCTCCGGGGAGAATATGCTTGTGAAGGTAAGTAGTGGAAAAGGGGGTCGAGATATCTTAGGGCATGACATTTCCGTTTGGAAGTAGTTAATTTACATTATGGGTAGGAGGTTATTTTATCTAGGAGAGATGGCTGATATATACATCCTTATTGGGAATGTATATCATATGGTGGTGGACAGAGGTAAGTGTGGCATGGCAAGACAAAACAGGAATACACCCGAGCCAAATTTGTGGAAAGATAGAAAAAAGGAGAATAGTATGATCAACACTACGCTTGACCCCGTTCTTGCTTCCATTGGTGAGCCCTCTGGAGTAGCTTCGAGAGATTCGCGGCAGATTCGTCGTCGGCCGGGAATACATAGTCCATATATTCTTCGTAGCGGTCTTCGTCCAACTTGCGACGCTTCTTGACCTTGCGGGGCATCTGTTTCTCGATTTTGGCGATGTCGTCGGGAGAGCCATGTGTGTGCTCGAAGGATTTCCAGGCGTTGAGAAGATCGACTCTCTGTTGGGAGCTGGATGTTAGCTTCAATTGCATACAACATATAGATGGGAAACTGAGGGTTCTTGAAACGGGCAAACGAACCTCTTCTTTTAGATCCTTGTCCTTCATCACCTTGTGTCCTCTCTCAAAGATCTTTCTCGCCCGAGCCTTGGCCTCCTCGCTGACGGGTCTCTCTTCCTCTTCCTCTTCCTCCTCTTCTTCACCTTCGGGGATATTGATCTCGAAGCGTGCATAGTTGATCCAGACCTTAACATGATCCGTCTTCTCGAGTAAACGCTCATATAGTTGTCTGGTTCTGTCATATTCGCCTTCGTATTCTTCGAAATCGATATATGCCTTCCACAGTAGCTCTGGCATATCGAGCGTTTCCTGGTCAACACCAAGCTCGAATATGGCACGGGCCCGTTCAAGATCCTCTAGACCACGCTCCAGCTCCGCAAACTTTATCCACGCTTGGCAATTTGACGGGTTCCATTCGATCTGTTTCTCGAAAAGTGTCCTGCACCGGACAAACTCGAATAGTTGACGTTCTAGATCGATATACCCCTTAAACAGTTTGTCCTTTGGACACATCCCGATCGCTTGGCCAAGAGTTTTCCGTGCCGCCTGTAACTCCATCTGTCGAATTTCGAACTGGGCCTTCATGATCCAGATCTTGGAGAAGGTAAATTTCTTATGGGGTATCAATTTCAAGCATTCCTGGTAAATTTCCCGTGCTCTTTGGATATCTTTGCTTTCCATTTCCTCCCAAAGTGCGTAGAACACCCAAAGGTAGATATATCGTCTCCAGTGGCGTTTCTCTTGAGAGGGAGGTATTTGCGCGATGGCACGCTCATAGACATCTCGAACGCGGTCGACATCGCCTGATGTTTCCTCTAGGCGAGCGAAATCGAACCAGATATCGTAATTTTTGGGGTTCTCTTTGATCTGCTCCTCATATCGAACTCGTCTTTTCGATAAAATCACATCTTCAACCCCTTCGCGGTCACCGAATTGTTTCTCGAAGGTGGTGTAAGCCTTGTGTAGCGTCGCGGATTTTGAGCGAGGCAATCGCTCCAAGGCATATTTGTAGATAGCCCTAGCACGCTCGTACTCCTTAAGCTTGGCCTCATACCGGGCGTATGCAATAAAAAGCTTCTCATCCATAAAATCGTCGCCAAGGGTTTCAATCGCAAGGCCAAAGACCTCCCTGACTAGATCGCTGGTTCCATTCTCTTCCTCAAAGCGAGCCCACTTGATCCAATTTCTTGGCTCAGGGTGAACAACAGTAAATCGTTCAAAGATAGCCCTCGCTCTTTCGAACTCGTTGTACCTCTTCTCAAGCTTAATGTATGCGCCCCAAGCACCCTCATCCGGTTCCCATGACATCCATCGTTCAAAGACCTGGCGAGTGCCGGGAATATTCCCGAGGGTCTCCTCCATATAAACATATTTATACCAGAGCTTATCGATACGAGGAAGGATCGATACGGCGCGGTCGAGAAGATTCCTCGCATGGTTGATATTCCGCGTCTTCATCTCCGCCTCGATATACCGAATCCATAGTACCACCGACGTAGCATCCACATCCAACGCTCGTTCGAAGATTGACCGCGCTCGCCGGAATTCCTTCTGTTCGAGTTCCCATTGTGCGTAGCGCATCCAATTGTTCATGTTAATCCTGTTGCGCCGAACATAGTCCTCGAACTCCTTGCGTTTCCGTCCCTGGAACTCATGAAGCTCCTCAAGATCGGCGAATCGTTGGGTAGGGGCTTGGAGGCCTGGCTCCTGGCGGTCGACAGCTTCGCGAAGAAGCTGTTCAGCGGATATTTGCTGTGGCGCTGGCGCCTTGTTTTTGACCCTTGGGGGTCCACGAGATGCCTCCATTTTGGCGGCGGTGAGTGTGGGGTCTGGAATAAAGAGAGAGAAAATAAAAACAACCTCTGTTAAGTAGGCAGACGAGGCAATGACAAAGGTGCGCAAGAAGGGTGATGGCGATAAACACCGGCAGCGCCTGTGAATGTCGAAGCTGAGCTTGAGTTCACGCAGTTTATCTTTTGGCGCTCTTGGATCCTGAAGGGCAAGCTCGTGACTTCGGATATTACTTTTTCCGATCACCGAAGTAGCTTTCTTGAACAAAGCAACATCGGCGGCGTTTCTAGACTCTCGCGGACCTTGGCTTTGACATACCTCTCACGCTCAACTCAACAGTTATACCGTACCACGATGGCGACTTTGGCGGATGAGTTGTTGAACGACTTTGAGGACTCCGGTTCTGAGGATGAAGGCAAGGATACCGGGTTCTTCGTCCAAAAGGAAGGAGATGAATCGGCAGCACAAGAAAATGGTGGGATGGAGCTCGATGGCGACGAGGAGGAGGTGAAAGATGAGAATGAGGGGATGGATCTGCTTGGAGCGCCTAAGGCAGAGGCATCTGGCGATCGAACGGAGGAAGAAGAGGCCAAGGACAAGATTGAGAAGATGGAACTTGGTGGAGTGAGCGACGTTCGAAGTGTTGCGCGACTGATGAAGACATTACAGCCTATTCTCGATGTAAGTTATACCACATCTCTTCTTTACACATGAACTTCCCGCTTGAGATATCTGTGTTTACATCTATGATTACGGACGATTAGACCTGACATACCTCCTCGCACCACAGAAAGTATCGCATTATCAAACGTTGCCACCGGAGAAACGAACAACGACTATCGGTTCTATCGAAGACAACCCGGAGTATCACCTACTTACGGAGTCAAATTCTCTGTCGACATCTATCGACAATGAAGTTATGCTTGTCCATAAATTCATTCGGGATCATTACTCTACTAGGTTCCCGGAGTTGGAGACCCTGATCACCAATCCGCTAGACTACGCGAAAACGGTTGCGATCCTGAAAAATGGGCCCATGGACGATATTAAATCGCTGGCATCTTCAACGGACAACTTAGTTGGCGCCAAATTAAGCACGGTACTTGACGGGCCCTCCCTGATGATCGTCACTGTTGAGGGCACGACTACTCGGGGCCGGGAGATGACAGAATCCGAACTCAAAATCGTGCTGGACGCCTGCGACATGATCCTCTCACTCGATCGAGCCAAGAATATTCTCACGGAATATGTTCAGTCTCGAATGAACATATTCGCTCCAAATTTAACCGCACTTATCGGATCTTTGACTGCGGCTCAGCTTCTCAATTACGCCGGAGGGCTTACTGGGCTTGCGAAGACTCCAGCCTGTAACCTGGCAGCTCTGGGCTCAAAACGACAAACTCAGACCGGGTTCGCGACAAATGTGGGAGTTAGACAACAGGGATTCTTGTATCAATCACCAATTATCCAAGGGATACCGAACGATTTAAAACGTCAGGCTATGCGCATTGTATCTGCGAAGGTCGTTTTAGCAGCGAGAGTAGACAAGGTTCACAGTGCTCGTGATGGATCTACGGGAGAGGAACTGAAGCAGACTTGCCTCGAAAGATTGGAGAAATTAACCGAGCCACCACCAAATAAAGGCACGCGAGCACTGCCTGCCCCTGACGATAAGCCCTCGAGAAAGAGAGGTGGACGAAGAGCACGTAAAGCCAAGGAACAAACAGCAATGACAGACCTGCGAAAAGCACAGAATAGGCTGGCTTTTGGCAAGGAAGAACAGGAAGTGGGTTACGGAACTGGCGAAGGCACCAAGGGTTTGGGTATGCTTGGTCAAGAGAACGATGGCCGTATCCGTGCTACACAAATCGATCAGAGGACAAAGGCAAAGCTCAGCAAGTCAAACAAGGGCTGGGGCGCTGCAACACCCGTCGGAGGAACCGCTTCATCACTTCGTGGGTTCGGATCGAATGCATCTCTACAATCACACGGTCTCCGCGCGTCTGGCGTTGGCACATCCCTTGGAGCTGGTGCGGGAACTGCAAGTTCCATTTCGTTTACACCCGTCCAGGGGCTCGAACTTGTGGACCCGAAGGTGCAAGCCGAGCTCAACCGGAAGCGGAAAGCAGAGGAAGACCGATGGTTCAAAGGTGGAACATTCACCCAGGTCGGCAACCAGAGTACTGGTGCGTCTAGTGGGAACGGCAATTTCAAGGTACCCCAGTTACCTGCACGCAAGAAGGTGGATACTGGAGAAGGCAAAATGGCTCCTCCACCTCTCCCGACCAAAAAGTAATATAAAGTCTTTCTTTCTGATCTACATGGTTCTGGTGTTTGTGGATGGATTCGGTGGCGCATAGTTCTTCGGTTTCTTCGGCGGTCGAGTATAATACCATGGGGAGATGTATTTTAGAGGCAAATAAAAACCTATTACGTCCTGGAGAATTTAATATCCCATCATTCGCATAATAGTAGGAATTGCGGGGGCAACAGAAGACCTTGCTCATTGATACAAATTGAACCCCCCATAGAAGAATGTTGGGGATGACATGAGAACAATCTCCTATCTCCTAAACCACCCCCCCCTCTCTGCCGGTTTACTTGGGAATCTGCTACGAAGGTTAAGTGTAACATCGCCTTTCGAAGAGATTCGAAGAGACAATGTGAAGCAAAGTGTTGGATTGACTAATTCTGATATTGACAAAAAATCGAGATTCGTCTTGTGCAATTTTGCTATCCCACAGAATCGATCTTTGGCTTGGAACCAGTGTTATCTAGGGATCTTCTACTACGGGTACGGGTCCTTGTAATCCCGGTTAAGGACATTGCCAATGTGGTTCAGCTCCTCCTGCCACTTGGAGGTATCAACCGTGTCAGTAGTTTCAACCGGCTCTTCGTTAGGCCCTTCTACATCGACGTCCACCTCCTTCAGTGTCATTTCACCTTCGTAGAGAGGATCTTTCAAGTCGTCCAGCAGCCCTGGGCCCTTAGGGTTGTCCGAGCCTGCTTTGGGGTCTTTCCATATCTGAACCTTGAGCTTTTTCCCAGCCTTGAAAAAGAAGCAACCTGGTAGATTTACGTTCTTCGCCGGGAATGGATGCATGGTGGACTCTCGGTGGTTGGGGAGGGTAAGGATAACTCCCGCCTTGAGATCCGCCTCGCTAACGTTCGAAAGCGCGGGTTCGAAGGCTGAGATACTGCCTGAGAGGGCAATGTTAGGAGCTCGAAGAAGGGCATGCGAGATGTGCCACTCCTGTGCGGTGCCATAGAGATAGAAGGGCATGTATTGGTTAGGATACTTCTCATCTCGATTGGCATAGTTCAACGGACGGCTCTTGACTACATCAGACAACTGTATAGTCCCGGTCTTGGCGTTTTGTCTACACGCAGCCAGTCAGCACATTTCTTACGGCCAAGGAGAACTGGGAAGAACATACTCGTCGCCCTTGACGTACACCTTCGCCTCAAAACTGCTTCCCTCATCAACCTTCTGGTGGAGATCGATTTTTTCAGCAGACTTCAGGATAATTGTCTTTCCGGGGTTGTCGCCCTTCAATTTTTTATACTCGTCCTTGAGAGCATCCAGATCCGCGCTGACGATGAGCTGCTGACGAAGTGTCGCGTAGTTAAACGAAGTCTGCAGCACAAGGAACACTGTCTCGGTGCCCTGAACAAGAAACTCCACAATATGATCACTCCGAGTGTTGCGGGCACGGGCCTTTTCGACTTCTTCAATGACCACTTTCTGGAAGTCTCCCATGATATCTTGGATGAAATCGTTTTGGGTCGGGAATGGGCTCATGACCACGTTGCGGATAACGAACAGGTCTCGATCGACTGGGTCGACTTGTAGTCGCTTCATGAAGTGCTTTGCACATTTGCCGTACAGGTGGGGCTCGAATTTGGTCGAAGTCAAGTACATAGATATTTTCTTGGGTTCCGTGTTAGCAGAAGTGATGGAGAGCCTGTCCACAACTCTCTTCATAAAATAATTGGCTTCCTCAACATTGTCGTTGAGTTTCCCGTTTGCGTAACGCCAGTTAAGTGCAAAGCAGTTGATGTTGAGGTCGGAGCCAAGCTCGCGAAGCTTTTTCATCTTCTCGGGGTCTCCGCTGATGACCCCGTTTGGTTTTCCCTGGATGTTCTCCCAAATCCACTTTCTCTCATTTACCACTGGCTCATCCAACCAGCCATTGGTTGGATCTTTCGCCTCAGATGACAATCTATTGAAGGGGACACAAATAAAGTGCTCATTCTTTGATTTGTCGAGAAGATACTCTGTCATCGTGGCATAACGCACGGATAGCTGGCAAAAAGTTAGCCTGGAGCATTGTGGATTCTGATATTCAGGTCTTACCCGAGCACTTGTATAGGCAGCTTCGCCGAGGAGCAATCCATAACCGCCGGGATCGAGACCGATTGTCTTGTTGGAGAGCCAAGTCGACACGGCTGCAGCTCCAGGCTTGCTGAGAGTGAGGTTAATCACTGATGCATTTTCTGGGACGACAAATTTCCTTCTTACCTGCCTTCAACCCCATAGACGCCAATGTTCTCGGACGACCCTTGCGATAGATATGGGCTTGACCATGTCACTAAATGCCTCATCCGTCCATCACGGTATGTCAAAGCCCCCGCAGGGTATGGAATATAGCCAGCCTTGTGCGGATCAACTGTAATGGAATCCGCATATTTCAGGGCCAAAAGGTCTTCTTCGGTTTCCGCCTTCAAGCACAAGGCAGGCACAAGTCCTTCGGAAGATTTAGGGTCTCTGGGCACCCAATCGTTTTCAAAGCGGTACGCCTGTTTGACCGAGGCCTCTATCATGGTGGAAAAGTAACCTCCCCAAGCTGCATCTGCATGGACGAGGAAAGAGAAGCCTAGTTCGTCTTGTAGTGTCTTCCGGATCCGGAGTATTCTGGACAATCGATCCACTGCACCTTCCTCAGTGGATCCAATGATGGCAACGACTGCATAGACAGCGGTGCCATTTTGAGCACATTTCCTCAGCTCAGCCTCGAGCTGGACAAGATCGAGGTGAGCGTTGAGATCGACTTCGATTTCGGTGATGCTGTTCGATCCAAGCCCGGCAACGGCTGGAAATAGTCAGCTTACTGTTAAAAACTCTTTTGAGGCAAAGTGCTTACCCATTCCCTTTGGCCAGGAGTAATGCCGAGTCTTCGACAACATATACTTCATCGCCCCGTATGGTTTTGTTGGTTCCCCATCAGTGGAAGGACGGTTATCTCCTTTTGGTTTCATCGGTAGGATTTCAAAGTGCTCTTCCAAGGCGTGCCGACCGATTGTCTGGATGTTATAGTTCTCCAGAGCGTTCTGAAGAAACTCGCCTGAGATGCCAAACTCCTTGTTCAAAGCATCTCCCAGACCGAGGACAGTTTCAGGCCGCAGATTGAGTAGCTCCCAGGGGGATAATTCTTTGAACAATTTGCTCGTCCCTTTGCAGTTGGGTACCTTAAAACTGTCTGCTATGAATTTGAGCTCTTCCGTCTCTTCAAGAGCCCAGGCCAGAGACAGAGGATAGAACTTCAAGTTTCGCGCTAGTCTTTGTCTCAGCATCTCAACGCAGAAAAGGACGAAAAGAGGGGGTACATACCGACCCAGATAGATTCCAAATTAGCAACAGTGCCATCACATGTAATGTGGCCCCATGCCAATGGCTCCTTACTCTTTTCATCAATGTTATATCCGAACAACTCACAAAGTTGCTGCCCTGCTCTCAGCTCTGCAACAGTTGTAAGGGGACTTGCTTCCAGGGCAACGTTGTTGGGATTGTACAGCATCGTCATGAAATACCCCAACAAGGAAGGCATGGTCAAGTCTGTGCACATGTGGGCTTGGTACCGGGGCGACCAAAAGGGCACCGAGTGTTCACCCAGAAGCTGTGCAACCTTCCTGATTGCGCCGCCAAAGTTATCTCGGACTTTTCGAAAATCCTTCGACCTCCGCACATCCTTGGAGATGAATCTTTTGACCTTTTTTATCCAGGTTTTAGCTAAGGTTTATATCTCAGGCTTTTAGCATCTTGAAACGGGCTTACATTGTCCTGAGGGAAACAATCCAATCTAGTTTCGAGCAACTCGTCTAGGATTGTGTTGATATTTGCTCTGAAATCGGGCAGGTTGGCCGCCTTGGGCCCGATGAAATAGGCATTGATGATGTTGAACTGTTGATCTCCGTCGAACGACATGTTGCTTTTTTTGTGTGTCTGTTTCTTTTAGGTGGGGTTCGGATATGGATGGGGAAAGAGGGTAAAACACGGAGTCGAAGAGCTTCATATATAAAGCCCCCCTCCTTTTAGCTTGGGTTGGACAGTTTTACGCTGATACTCCATTCCATTCATAGTAGAGTTACTTGGGAGTAGAGTTACAATGACGTCTACCTGACGCCTACCTGACGTCTACCTGACGTCTACCTCAACCCTTTCCCTCCTTTCTTGCGTGGTCGTAGGCACCCTCTGACGCATTGGCGGAAGCATTGGTGCATCCAACACGTCCCTCTCGCATTAACTCCAACGAAAAAAAGTCCTTCACACTCCAAGAGCAGACGTTGGGTATCTTCGCAGCCATGATATCCATGATCGTGCGGAGGTTGTGATGCGGATGTCGACAAACTCTGATTTAGGCCGGCGAAGACGTCATGTTGCGTTTGGCCTCGCAGTGCACCTGTAGCTTCTACCCGTAGCTGAGCCCCTTTTACAGGTAGATATCTTGATTGGGTCAAGAGTGTGCACAGGCAAAAATGGATACTCCAAGGCCATTGATATATTCAACCGCTGAATTGATGGGCCTGCAAGAAAATAGCACCTTCAGGGGTTGAGCGACCGCTGCTGCGCATGGCAAACACACAGTTCATACATTCAACCTGAGAGAGCTGTTCCAGGGGAAAGATCTGGAACCGTAGTAGAGATGTTTGCGAAGTAAACAAGGGTCATGAAGAAAGAGAGATAAAGGTTAGCTCGTGGAGATACACTCTCAACGCTAACCCGTTGATCTGCAACACCTCTTCCTGCTGCAAAGACGGTGACAGGTGCCAGGAAATAGTCGATATGATGCGGGAACGTGTTGTGGCAGGCTGGATGGCCCCTTCACCATCGTTCTTGAAGACCTGGTGGCGTGACATTTGGTTTTCGACTATCGATCTTCAAGTCAAATTGATCTCTATGGAGCGGGTGAGTCCTGAAGTATGTATATGCAAGCCATAAAAAGGGTCCAGGCAGCGAAGTATCTCTGAAGTCCCCCACTTGTATGTTTGTGTTGAAGATAGAATTGAGTAATTGTTGTAGGTCTTTCAATCCTATACCAGTCACCCCGCTGAGGGGCAATTTCTTGACCATCTGATTCATCTCTTTTCTGCGACGCCGATTTCCTGTTACTTTCCACACTTCGTACTTACAAAGTCGGGTTTGATTTAACAGGCAAAACAAAATTATCTTCGAACGGGTAGATCGTATGCTTGTTAGCGCGCAAAAAGTAGAGGCGGATGAGCGGGACGGCCCGAAAATCTCATACAAAAGTAACGCGGGGATATCAACCCTAGGACTGTGATGAATCCGAATCTAATATTCCTCTTAAACAGGTATTCAATGATTTGGCAACTGCAGCAAGGGTCTTTCTGTCTTCTTCCTCGGATCTGAGAGACGAGCCCCACGCTCTTGTTAGCGATGTCCACTCACCCGAAGACAACACACGCAGAGGCAAGCGTCGCCGCCTTTATAATAAGCAGAAGAACGGATACTGTTGGCCTAAATTATAAGGGAACGGCAGGTTGCAGTGTGTCACTTCGCATACCACGGAGGTCTCCAAACTCTTGATTGCTTGCTCGACAAAGAGGGCCAAAGGAGGTGTTAAAAAGTCGATATCGTTTTACTCCGGAGATGCTTCATCGCAGCAAGACGTATTCTGCGAATATGGGGATGTTATCATACCTCCACTACCCCTCAAGCCTCCAGTGGTGGTAGTCCGGGACACCAGTAGTTGGTGTAGGAAAGACGAATCCAAGGGAGGGTTCTGAAGCACGGGCCCACTAGCGGTAGCTATGACCTTTTTGACCATAAAGCGTAGCATGGAGGCTCAGTACGAGTTCTCAAAATATGTTTGAGAACTTCATCGAGCCTGCTCTTACCCTATGGGTCCTGTGGCCCCCGGCGTCTTCCTAACCTATCTTCAATCCTCGGGGGCTTCGAAGGTAGCCCATCGCTTTGACGCTCAAGACGATGAGGGACTTCACAAGGTAAGATAGACGCCATAAGAGAATCGAACCAGCCCTCGTCGAACTCTCGGACGAGGAGGGTTGGATCAGCTATCATAAACCATCTTGCGGAGAGAAAGGTTGATGCCAAAAAAAAAAAAAACAACGGACCGACCTTTATTCCGCATAACAGGATCATGTGATTGCGCGCCGTGATAATGAGCTGCCCTGGATTAGTCACGATTACCCGCTAAGATCCCACTAGCTTGGTCTTTGACTGAGAATCCGTGTGAGCTCGGGCGTCTTCTCGACATCCCCATCTCTCGCGAAAGGCAGATCGCCGCTGAGGGTAGTAATACGGTATATCAATCCGGGGATGGTTACAGAGTATAGTCACCCGGTTCCATGTTGCCAGATCTTGTGTCATCCGGTGAGATGACACAGCTGCGCAACGGGAGCTATGTCGCAATTTCGGCGGTCATCCTCGAGAGACGACTAAGACGCCGGGAGACGCCTCGATGCTATTATGGCTAACCGGCTCATGCAGGGGCTTCGCAGGCGGTGTCATCACGGCATCGGAAGCTTTCTCAAACTAACTGGAACAAAGGCCAAATAACGAAGGATCTGTTTACTATTTGCAAATTGCAATTGCGTGATAGGAGACGTTCCGTTGCACAATCAAGAGCAATACGGAGCAAGGGATGGGTATCTCTTCTACTTTCAGTTCAAGCTCTTTGTTATGAACCTTGACCCTCCTTCTTTTTATATTTCTTTCTCATCTATTCCGTGTGTCATGGTGTTTGCGTTGTTGCATTTTCGTTCTTGAGCACGCTTGCGTATCCACAATTAATATTCCTTTGGCTCCTCTCCACATCTCCCTATCACGATTTAAAGCTGGGGGATTGCCCGGGACGTTTTTCTTAAATTTCACTTCCCCCATCCTTCTTTCCTCCTTCATCTCTCCTTCAGATTTGTTCCGTTGGTCTCTCCTCTCCATACTTCAACTCCCACCTCAGCAGCCATGGCTCCCAGCATTGCAGATGTGCTCCCCTTGCCAACATTCACTACGCCAACTTCGAAAAAGAGAACAGGAACAGGACCAGTTGCTCTCTTTCACCACAGCCTGGTTACTGATAGTTTCGATGCTCTCAAATTCCATGCTGCTGCTTCCCTGCAATTGGATTTCGGACATGGCAATCGAGAGTTCGCAACCGCAGATGACTATCTGATATCCTCTCCATACAACGGTCCACTACATCTTCTGGACATGAGGAGACTTGAGACGCCTTCCCAAATCTTCGCGAAAGCCTTGACCATCCTGAAGCCTGTTAGGGATGACTACGCTACGGCTAGCTATATCGACTCGTTCAATTGGCAGTCTGTTATCAACCTCGTGCAGGAAATCTCGGCCGCTGAGAATTATGAGTGGAAGGAGCATTCATTCTACGTGGTGGTGTTCCAATCCTGCTTGAATGCCGACGCAGACATGTCGCTTCTTCATGACCTTGATTCTCACTCTCACGAGGAGGCTACGACGAGCGGTGGGCTCTTGAAGTATTGGTTTGGATCCAAGAATGAAAACCACCGAAACCTGGCAACTTGTAATTATCCCCTTCTCTTCTGCTGTTCACTTTTTTTTTCTCACCGATTTTTACTCGGTTGTGGATCTTCGCCCCTGGAATTGCGCCATATAATTTAGCTGACACATCGGGAAAAAAAGGCCTCTGGAGGAGCCGAGAGGACGCGAGGTTGGGAGGAACCGGACCATGGCACAAACGGGCACGGATTGCGGCACGGGACCTGTATGCTCAGATTGAATTTACGACTTTGAAGTTTGTTGTTGCAGACGGTGCCAAGGATTGGTCGATCGTGGATTGGGACGAAGCGGCCGACAAGTAGAACCAGAGACGCAGATCCGCCTTGCCTCTCCCACGGCAGGATCCCGAATTCCGCGGACACAGCCAGGACCAGGACACTTGTTCCATATTACTCGGGTGGTCACGCATACGAACGATATTAACCAGCACGGTGCTCGGGGAGTTATTTGCATTGTTATTTTGATTTTCGCCTCTGGTTCATTGCGGTTTGAAGGGTGAGTTGAGCGACGCACAGATTGTGAATGACTTGAATGATACCAATGCTCGAGAAAAGCGGCTATTTGTTTATAGACCAAAAGAGAAGATAGACTCCAGATACCAAAAATTTACGTCCAGTTTTTTCTTCGTCCTCTTCGTTTTCGGGGCGTCCGGTGCCGTCTGGTCCAATCCTGTTGTCTTACCTGTCTGTTTCAAGAAGATAAGGCAAAGGAAAACGGAGTCAACTCGTCGGATAGAATTACGTATTTTATCGGGTATGATTGCCTCTAGAGTCCACCGTCTAGCAGGAAGCAGAGCGAGCTACTCTGATACTACATCGGGGTCGTCATCCCCCTGCCGGTTTCCTTTTTTGCACAGCATCTAGGGCTTTACCCTAGATTTGCACTTTTTGTCTTTCTTCGGTTCCGTACGGAGTGCACGTGCTCGGAAGAATAGACGGACCGATTCCCTACAAGGTACGCCCTTTTTTGAGCCCCGCCCTATTTTTTGGTGGATGATTTTCTTCACCCCTCACCACTTCTCGTCCCTCTTTCTTCTTCTTTCTTCAACCTCATCCCCTTCTATCACAACTTATATCTACTCTACCATCCTCTCATCTAAGTGAGTTACCTTCTACTTCTCTTCTTATCCCATACCAATTCACATTGATCCTTTAATTCTATAAACAATTGCGGCTAATCTCTTTATCTAGTCTCATATTACCCCTCGTCAACCCATCTCACCAAACACCGCAACCATGAGTGCTCCAGCTGCCCAGTACAAGGTCGCCGACATCGTAAGTTATTCCTCTATGCCAATCATCTTATTGAAGTGGGGAGCAGCTCAATTGACATGTGTTTCTGCTTCTGTAGTCGTTGGCTGCCTTCGGCCGTCGCGAGATTGACCTCGCTGAGAACGAGATGCCCGGTCTCATGGCCATCCGCAAGAAGTACGCCGACGACCAGCCCTTGGCCGGTGCCCGTATTGCCGGGTGTCTTCACATGAGTGAGTTCTTCCATCTGCTGGTGCAATTGTTCGTCGATTGCTGTTGGTCGGTGTCACTAACGATAATACCCCCTTTTCAGCCATCCAGACTGCTGTCTTGATCGAGACCTTGACCTCTCTTGGTGCTGAGGTTACTTGGACTAGCTGCAACATCTTCTCCACCCAGGATCACGCTGCGGCTGCCATTGCTGCCTCTGGTACCCCTGTGTAAGCTTGTCATCTCCACTCGTAGTGGGGTCAAGATTACTGACTGAAATTAGCTTCGCCTGGAAGGGTGAGACCGAGGAGGAGTACACCTGGTGTCTCGAGCAACAGCTCAATGCTTTCAAGGACGGCAAGAAGCTCAACTTGATCCTCGACGACGGTGGAGACTTGACCTCTTTGGTCCACGAGAAGCACCCTGAGATGCTCAAGGACTGCTTCGGTGTCTCCGAGGAGACCACCACCGGTGTCCACCACCTTTACCGCATGTTGAAGGACGGCAAGCTTCTTGTCCCCGCTGTCAACGTCAACGATGCCGTCACCAAGTCCAAGTTCGACAACTTGTACGGATGCAGGGAGTCCCTCGTCGATGGTATCAAGCGTGCCACCGATGTCATGGTCGCTGGTAAGGTCGCCGTCGTCGCTGGTTTCGGTGATGTCGGAAAGGGTTGCGCACAGGCTCTCCACAGCATGGGTGCCCGTGTCCTTGTTACCGAGGTTGACCCCATCAACGCCCTCCAGGCCGCTGTTTCCGGCTACGAGGTCACCACCATGGAGGATGCTGCTCCTCTTGGTCAAATCTTCGTCACCACCACCGGTTGCCGTGACATCCTTGTTGGCAAGCACTTCGAGGCCATGAAGAACGATGCCATCGTTTGCAGTAAGTGGAGCCTTGCCTGATATATCCAATGATTCGTTTTTATACTGACACTACTTCTAGACATTGGTCACTTCGATATTGAGATTGACGTTGCATGGCTCAAGGCCAACGCCAAGTCCGTCCAGAGCATCAAGCCCCAGGTTGACCGCTTCACCATGGCCAGTGGCCGCCACATCATCCTCCTCGCTGAGGGTCGTCTTGTCAACCTTGGCTGTGCCACCGGTCACTCTTCCTTCGTCATGTCCTGCTCTTTCTCCAACCAGGTCCTTGCCCAGATCCTCCTCTACAAGTCCGAGGACGCTGCTTTCGGCAAGAAATACGTCGAATTCGGTGCTACTGGCAAGAAGCCAGTCGGTGTCTACCTCATCCCCAAGATCCTTGACGAGCAGGTCGCCGCTCTTCACCTCGACCACGTCAACGCTAAGCTCTCCAAGCTTACCCCCGTCCAGGCCGAATACCTCGGATTGGATGTTGAGGGTCCCTACAAGCCTGAGATGTATGTTCATACTCTTTCCTCTGCTCCTCCTGACACAAATACTGACAAACTCTATAGCTACCGCTACTAATCTACTCGCCATCACCCACCTACTATCTCGATTGCATCTACGACTGAAAGAGCCTGGGGTTTGCATGACATATAGACTTTTTCAACACGAGACTACGATGTTATGAACATAGGCCGAAGGTTCTTTAATCAACAAAACGGGAACCGATAGACCACACTTCAAAAGTAAATCATTTGTCCTTCAACGGCAAGACAAAAACGGCATGTGCAGGGGTTATGTTTATCTTTTTTGTCTATATATCCTTTTGTCTAACGGTGTCCTAAATTTCTTTTCACTTTCTGGCGGAGTTTTTTTTCATAAATCCTTTTCAACCTGTGATTATTAATTTTCTTTTACTACGTTTCTTTTCACTTCAACAATGGGGGTGATAGAGAAAAAGCGTGCATGGTTTCGTCCCATTTCAACCTACTTGGGCGGATGTGTATTGCTTGGTTGAGGGGTGGAGGGATTGATGATGGGATTCCTTTTGGGTCATGGATACATTAGACGGGTGCTCGAACGTCTTTTATATATGCTTGGCTACGGTTAATATGAGGAAATACCTTCTCGTCGCTCAATAGTCACTTTCATTCCTAAGCTACTCTCAACTGGGGTATATCAATCTACATCTACGGTCAATATGTCACTACTATTAAGTGTCGAACACACTACCCTACCCCTACCTCCCCCTTCCTCCGCCTAGGCTCCGATCCACCTTCTCCCTTCTCCACCAAATCGGCATCATTCGTCGACCTACCACCCCCATCCCCATTCTCCTTCCCATTCTCCTTACCCTTCCCCTTCACCTCATGATAAACCTCACCCTCGTCCTCGCGCCTATACCTCCCATTCCTCCACCCCTTATCTAAACCAAGTAACTTACCAGTCCAAATCCCCTTCACCGTGAGGATCTGAAGGAATATCCATATAACGAGCAAGATCAGGAAGAAGGCTGTGGAGAGGACGTCGAAGGTCGGGGAGTCGAGAATTTTGCCGAGGTTTACGGCGCCATTTATGAATACGCCCTAGATATCGCGCTTAATAAGGTTCGGGGAAAGGGAGGGGGGGACGAACGAGTGGAAAAACAATAGACCAGACCCCAACGCTAAATTGTGTATGTCTCCACCCGCCTGGTTGGTCCGCTATGCAGCGTATTATCATGAGACTTGCGAACGCGCACCAGAACGCGTCGTAACCCCAGGATATGAAGCCGAAGAATTGACTCGCGATGGATATGGGGATTGTTGCTTCGGCGGTGAGTATTGTCCCCCTCCCGCTCCCGTACGCCGCGAAACTACCCTTCCCAACCGCCTGCCCGAGGATCTGCAGCGCGAAACTACCCTGGCCCCATGGACCCACGAGGATCATGGTTTGGTACACGATTCCAATTGTGGGGAAGGCGTTTGCGTGGAGGAGGCGGTTGAGGAATATCCCGTCGAAGATTAGGGCGATGGGGAAACCGAAGCCCAGTTGGAGGTAGGAGACTAGGATCATGGGGACTTGGAGGCGTGGGGATAGGGAGCCGTGGATTGCGAGGGTGCCGCCTGCGGCGGCGGAGGTTATGGCTGCGAGGAAGGGGAGGAGGAGGGCGGGGGTCATGTGTGGGATTGTGGGGGGTTGGTGTTTGAAGTTTATGTAGGGGATGGCGATGCAGGCGAGGATGGAGAGGGAGGTGTTTATCCACCAGAGGATGTAGGCGACGAGGCCCCAGGTTGGGCTCCAGTCGGCGACGAGGGTTAGGGCGATCATTTCGATGATGGAGAAGAAGGTTGTCATTGTGTTGGATAGGGAGGTTAGTTCTAGGAGGGAGGTTTTGAGGGAGTGTTTGACGTGGGATGGGTAGATGGCTGTGCGGAGGAGGTAGAGGAGGACGGAGGCGAGGAGGAGAGCGATGCTGTAGACCCAGACGATTTCGGAGATTGTTTTCAAGCCTTTGAATTGGTAGTCTAGTTGGTGGAGGATCACGGCTATGATTCCGGTGCCTTGGGCGATGAGGACCCATTGGGAGGAGAAGTTGCGGAGGGCGGTCGCTGCTGGGGAGCGGGAGGCGGCATTGCGCTCTCCATGGGGTTGTCCAGGCATGATTGTTTGGAATGTATAGTTTTGGCCATCATTGAGCCTTGTGGGATGGATAAGGGTGTAAGTCCGAGTCCCTTCATCCCTTTTAAGTATAACGATGGAGCTTCAAATGTTGAAGATCCGATGCTTTCATGATCCATGGATTCCACGTCTTCATGACATCATGGAGTAGACGAAGATACTTCGTAGATCTTCGAGTAAGAAAGGAACGAACCAGCGGGATTGAATATCAATTCGATCCCCCGTATAGAGAAAAGGAGAATAAGTAGACGCAGGATGCTGTTGCGGGTTGCTGAAGATGATGACTCGGGCAAGGCACCTTGGGGAGATCAAGGGGAAAGCGCAACCAGAACCACTGCTCATTCCACAGAAAGACTGGTAAAATCCTAAGACTTCGTAGCCAAAGGAATAGGCTGGCCGCATTCTCTAACAAAAGAAGATGGCCCCTATTCTCGCGTCGGGCGCACGCATATCTCCGTCCCAAGGATGCAATTACAGATCAAGATAGGGAGCAACTCAGCAGGGACGGAATCAAACCCGCGACGCTTTGTAATTCCAAATATATGCAGTATCATCAGCGCGATCATATACATCGTCGTCGTGGCCATCGTTGCCTATCCAAAACGTACGACGAAGGACTTTTCGGTGGTTGCTATCCATTATCCCCGCGACTTCGCGAGTTTGAGGGTCTCTATCTCCGAGAGGGAAGAACCTGGAGAAGGAAGTAAATCAGAGAGACTTGACGTTTGACAAAAACTCTTGATCTCAAATTAAGATGGACCCCCAAGGTTCTGCAAAGAGACCGATATCTCCGTCCTTACCATCTCGTAGATGGAGTTTGTGGGCTCTGTCGGGCGCGACGATGTTGGAGATGGAGATGGAGATGGGGTTAGGGACTCTGGACGGGGATTGTGGAGTCACTGAGAGAATTTTGGAGATTTTCACGATATTTAAAGGGGCTCGGGTTGCCTCTTCGTATCGTTATCATTCTTTGGAAACACGACACAGTTTAATAAGGTCTCTATTAATTTCTACGATTTCGAACACTCAGTCTATCAAATTTACAACTATCTTGAGAAGAAGATGCCTTCTCTTGCAGGAAAAGAAGTCAATGCAACGGGCTATGGCCTGATGGGTATGTTCCCAAGTCCCGCACCACCGAGTACCCCTATTCGTTTCAAATTTTATATAAAAAGAAGCAGCAAAGCAAAAGTAATTTTTGTTTATATTGAGGTACGTGCTAATAAGCTACACACAGGCTTAACATGGCGCCCGGTACCATCCACAGAAACCCAATACACAGAAACCTTGAACACCGCATTGGCGCAAGGCGCCAACTTCTGGAACGGTGGTGAGCTCTACGGAACACCATCCCACAACTCTCTCCATATGCTGCACAACTACTTCTCCAAATATCCAGAAGCTGCAGACAAGGTAGTCCTCAGTATCAAGGGTGGACTACTCCCCGGACAGCTCAAGGCCGACGGGTCAGAGGAGAATGTACGCCGGAGCGTGGATGAGTGTTTGAGGGTGTTGGATGGGAAGAAGAGTATCGATATTTTTGAGTGTGCGAGGTTGGATCCGGCTGTGCCTGTGGAACAAACCATTGGTATTCTTGCAAAGATGGTCCAGGAAGGGAAGTTCAAGTATATTGGCCTCAGTGAAGTCGATGCCGACACGATTCGACGCGCGTGAGTATTCAACCTACCCTGTTTGTTTCAAGATTAGTACACTAAGGGTTCAAACAGTCACAAAGTCCACCCAATCGCTGGCGTCGAGGTCGAACTCTCCCTCTGGTCAACAGAAATACTCCACAACGACGTGGCCAAAACCTGCGCTGAGCTCGGGATCCCAGTTATCGCATACTCCCCATTAGGACGTGGCGCACTCACTGGTGCAATCACCAGCACCAGCGATATCCCAGAGGGTGATATCCGTCGGCGTATGCCCAGATTTCAGGAAGAAGCCCTAGCCGCCAACCTAAAGCTGGTCAATGAAGTACAATCCCTCGCAACCAGGAAGAATGTGGCCCCAGCTCAAATTGCGCTGGCGTGGGTTAGGACCCTGAGTGGACGCCCAGGTCTGCCAACAATTATACCAATTCCGGGAGGGACAACTTCGGAAAAAGTTATCCAGAATATGGAAGATGTTGGCAAGCTTAGTCAAGCTGAGATGGACGAGATTGATGCTATTCTCAAGGAAAACGAGATTGTCGGAGGACGATACTAGGGTGGACGGTGTGAGAGAAGTGAAGAAGTGTTAAGGGATTTGTATACCAGGATAGGCATGATTCTATAAATTCCACTCAATACGATTCAACCGAATTCCCTATTTCCAAGGTGTGAATTATTAGCAGTGCATCCCGCAATAGGTATCAAGCGTGTCAACGGTGAGATTGGGAGTCAGATCAAGTGTAGATTTAAGAGTGTCGACATTCAATCTCACAATCTCACAAAGATTGGAGATTGGCGATTGTCTGAATTGCAGAACTCTTATTTGATTCATCATGAAGTAGAATCCAGGGAAGTTGGGGATTTAACTGAGAGCATGCACTTACCATAGAAATGGACGTCGTCCAACACACTGCTGGGTTAACAGTTCCAGCATTATTTTTGATGCGCATCTTCCATATTTCAGCCCTCTAGCAGCTCGTAGAATAATGAGCGAGCTTAGGAGTTGTTTAACCCCCTTTCTCTTGATCTTTCGAAGGAATGGCTCTTTCTGTCCCTTTGTGTCTTTGTGTCGAATTTTTGTAGTTGAAATTCACACATAAAAGTAACCCAGTCACGTGCACCTGCGCATTGTTCTCGATCTCTGAAAGGGAAACTTCAATTCACTTCATTCATTTCATGGATGAACGACAGCGTCAATAAGCCCATTGAGAAGCCGCACTCCCGTTCCTCACTCAAGATGGCAGATTCACCAGGCTCCCCACTCTCCTCCCTAGCTTCGGAGGAGTTCACGGAGGATATGAAGTTCGATGACCAAGCTCACTCTCCCCATATGCCTCCTTCAAAGCGCCGCAGGACGGCCTTCGATCGTCACACCCCTATCTCTTCAATACATGATGAGCCTGGCCCCGTATCTCCATCTACGTCCATATCTTCCGATACTTCCGGAGAACTTCCCATTTCCCCGAACACCTCGAGTTACATAGGAGGAGTGCTAGTAGAGGATGACTACAGCGGACAAGGAGCTGGCCAGATCACTGTTTGCCGATGGGACGGTTGTGACGTAGGAGACATGGGAGATTTAGACGGCCTAGTAAAACATATACACGACGAGCATCTCGGGAACCGCCCGAAGAAGTATTCGTGTGAATGGAGCGATTGTAATCGGAAGGGGCAGACGCATGCGAACCGCTCCGCACTTCGTGATCATATGAGAAGTCACACAAGGGAAAAACCGCATTATTGTCATTTGCCTGGTAGGTGGTTTATTCCCACTAAGAAACGGAACGGGAGCCTTGCGACTAATACTGTCTTGCTATTATTTAGAATGCGATCGCAGCTTCACCCGCTCCGACGCCCTCGCCAAACACATGCGAACCGTCCACCAAACAGAAGCCCTCCGCCCCTCAGACCCGATCCCAAAACACCATAACCCCCATCAACCCGGCGCAACTGCCTCCTCGGCCACAACACCAACAACCTCCACCAAAACCCCCCGCATTAAACTCAAACTCTCCAACCCCTCCTCCAAAGACCACAACAACGGGAGCAACATGGACGCAGCCGACCCCGAAGACCCGGAAGCCCTCCCAATACCCGAATTCAGCGCCGAAACAGGCTTCGACGAGCACGAGCTTTCTCTCCCTCCTAAACAGCTGTACCGCGTCTTACGTCGGCAGATCCACTGGGCGGAGAAGGAAGGGGTGGAGCTTAGGCGGAAGTGGGAGGATGTGTTGCAGCCGTTGAGGAAGAGGGCGTGGAGGGAGAAGGAGGCGATTCTGGAGGATGTTATCAACGCGGAAATCAAGGTTGTTGGGACTGGGCCGAGTGTCCGCGTTCGGAGGGAGGAAGAAGAGGAAGGAGCCGAGGGTATGCAGGCTACCGGTGGTGATACGGCGGAGGATATGGGCGAAGCAAACGGGGAAAAGGATGACCATCCAATAAAAGAGCAAAGCCCTGGTCCTGCGGACGACGATGACTCGGCGGCACCTGCAGAAAACGACGTCTCGATGATGGATACCGATGATCCAGTTGATACGAAGCCACCAGTTGGATTAGATGAGGAGGTGGTGGATCCTCAGCCTGGGTGATTTTCCTATCTACGAAGATGCTATCATATCTTTTCTTTCAAACACTTGTGTTATATCTCATGAAACTTTAGCTTTTTCTTTTTCTTCTTCTTCTCTCGGGGTGTTTTATTTAGCAGGACGGGTTACATGTATCTTCCTTTTCTTTCTATCTGTATGATAACTATATCTTTCGTTTTTTCCCTCGGGAAAGCGAGCGAGCAATAATATCTGCGTCCCTTCATGGGCAATCATTAACCAACTTCGCGTGCCCAAGGCCTGATCTATGCTTGAAACTGATAGTAACTAGCAAGGCGGTTTCCACAGAGTTTGGGTATAACGGCTTTGCCCCTCTGACGGACTCTTTCCTTGAAGTCCTTGTCATGGAAGCAAAGTTCCATCTCAAGGAGGTCAAGGAGTAGGTATGGCCGGAGGAACAACGACAACAGCCACGGGGTATCACACGGCGTTGAAAGATCCCATAGGAAAAGCATTGAAAATTGTTGCATATAAAAAAGTTTAACTCTCATAACCTCTCGCTAAAGTCTACACATACATATATAAAGAAAAATCTTTTGCAGAAAGTAGAAAAACCCCGGCGCATTCGTTTTTCATTTCCCTCTGGCGTATAAAAGAATCCCTAACCGTATAAAAAAGAAATCCCAAGAGGTGAAGAAGAAAAACCGAAGCAGGAAGACCAGGGTTGCAAAGAGGATAGTATAATAAAGAAGAATAAGAAGAATAGAAAAGAAAAGCACTTTCTCCAGTCCCAACGCAAACCATACGCGCCCGCCGGCCATGGAATGGGGTACATGAGATCTAATAATAACAAAAGGAAAGAGATAAAGAACCAGAGGACACCAAGCTCCGAAAGGGCGGGTCCAAGGGTTTATAAAAAGAAGAGAAAAGAAGAAGGCGAAGAAGAATAAGCGTACATCGTGACGTTCCCATCCGTGGCAGCTGCCGTTATAAATAAACAAAACACCGTCGCAATGCGAATATGGTTATAGTAGTAATAGAAAAAGGAAAGAAGGTGGTAAGAAAAACGTAGGGTAGAGATATAAAAATTGGAGACACCAACTAACCAACCCAAACCACCACGGGTCACTCCTTGGGCTCCTTCTTGGGCTTGGGATTCTCCGTGGGCTCCTCCTTGGGCTCTTTGGCAGGCTCAGACGTACCATTCTCTTGGTCTTTTTTCAGCTTTTCAGCCTCTGCCGCCAAAAGCCGGTCGAACATCAGCTGGAGCGCGTGACCCGGGGTGGTGGTGTTCGGCCAGTAGGTTGCGGCGTGGTCCCTATTGAACTTGTTAGTAAAAGAAAAGTGACTGGTTTGGTAGGATACCGGGGAAGTTTATATAACTTACCACAACCTTGCCTCCAACGAGCTACCAGACTCCTCTCCCTCCAAAGTGCCCCGAATGAAGTCGCCAATCTTACGCAGCAGGGTGCGCAATTGTGCCGCCCGTTCAACCTTGCCTGGGAAGGTCTCCTTCGTGACGTTGGAGACGCGCTTCAGGTGCTCTCGGATGGGCTTGAAGACGATCTTCATGACCGTGTCGTCCCTGGCATTGCCGCCACCGAGATCATTGCTGCGGCGACGGTCACTGTCTCCATCCTGGGTACCCTTCACGCGAGCCTTATCGCCACCCTGAGCCTTCTGGCGAGCGTCCGGTCGAGGCGTGTTGCGGCTCTCCACACTGTCGCATTGACCACCTCGATGGCGCATCTTGTCGGACTCTCGGTGCTTTCGAGGAGGTTGGGGAACCGGGGACGCAGAGACGCTGGCAGTGGTCGTTTGCCTTGCTTGCATGCCATTCTTTTTGTTGTTGCGGTGATGGTTCTCAACCGCTCTCTTGGCTGCAAGGCTCGTTCCATTGCTCATCTTGTCCTTCAAGACGGAGAGGAGGTAGTCCGCACGACGGACTAGGTGGACAGCCCCTGGCGACTTGGTCGTCTTCGACTTGGGCCCCTGCTCCGACTCGGTCTGGCGCTCGTTCTTCTTTCCCACGCGGTGCTCTTCCAGAAAGAACTTGTCGGCGAGTGCCAGATCAGGATCGTCTCGAATCTGTGCCCAGGCTCCGTACCCATGGCGAGAAATCCCAACACACAGCATCCCGTCTTCGCGAGCTCCCCAATCGCAGGTGTAGTCGGCACCTTTCGTAGCTTCGGGGATACGGAAGCTCTTCGGGTCGGAGACAGCATCGGTGACCTGCTTGAGTAAACGCATTTCACCAGGACGTTCGACGATCGTTTCCGCATTGAGTCGCTTGACACCGTTGTGGTCGAAGAGGACAGCCTTGCGCTCTTTCTTGGTGAAGACCTTGCCCTCGTTCTCCAAAACCTCAAGCCTCTCGTTCTCTTCCCTTTGGAGAGTGGCAGCTTTCTCGGTGATTTGCCTGAGCCCCTCCCTCACGACACCCTTGTCGCGACCGATAAGTCTCGCCTCTTTGATGAGGTCATCCTCGCGATCTTCGATGTCGCCGTATCTGAGGAACGCTCGAACAAGATGGCGATACTCCTTCTCCACAAGAGGCCTCATCGGGTCGAGGGTTGGCGCAGGCTCGGACTGATTGTCACTATCAGCGCTGACATGGACTCTGGCCTGTCTCTTGGCTTGGCGTTCCTCTCGTCCGTCGGAGACGGGGGCATTCCTCTTTCGGGGCTGGTTCTCCTTGATGACTTGGGCAAGATATTTTTCGTCCTCTTTCTTCTTCTCCTCAGCCTTGATGTCATCGAGCTGCTCCTTCGGAATGATCTCGTCCCAGGTGAGCTCGTCCACCTTGACGTCAACGAATTCGAAGGCCTTGAGGAACTCTTCACCACCGTCCGCTTGGATGCTCTCCGCTTGTTCGGTTTTATGCTCCTCGGCGTTTGCTAGAACGGTGTCGATGTCCAATTCCTCTAGCTTCTTCTGATTGCCTGATTGCTCAAACATCTTCTGCCCACGCCGTTTCAGGATGCGTGAGATATCATCGGAGGAAGAGGGCTCGGTAACCTGGTTGCTGACGAAGTTGATTCTATCTTTGATCTCGGTGTTTTCTTTATCGGTAACACCTCTCTGGATAGTAATGTATTCGAGTACCAGCTTGTTACGAGCGCGTTCTAGAACTTCCTCTTCAACAGTGTCTTTAGAAACGAGGCGGTAAACGCTAACAGGTTTGGTTTGTCCAATACGGTGAGCACGTGCCATGGCTTGTAAATCGGCTTGGGGATTCCAGTCAGAGTCAAAGAGAATAACGGTGTCTGCAGTCATCAAATTGATACCAAGACCACCAGCTCTGGTAGAGAGAATGAAAGCAAAGTCACTGCTATCGGGAGCATTATAATGCTCGATAGCCAGGCGTCGAGGTGCGGCAGCGATAGTTCCGTCAAGACGTTGGTAAGTATACCCACGGTAGTCCATGTAATCTCCCAGAATATCCAACATCTTAACCATTTGACTAAAGATGAGTACACGGTGACCATCCTTCTTGAGCTTAGCAAGTAGTTGATCTAGCAGCATCATCTTTCCACTACTAGTAATCATTGCTCTTAGGATATCTTCACGGCGGTCACTTCCGTTCAATATTCGAGATTCTGCATTGGGGAACATGAAAGGATGGTTGCTGGCCTTCTTCAATTCCATCATGATGTTCAATAGAGACTGCTTCTGTCCGGTAGCGCCTTGGTTCAAAGCAGCATAGTTCTTCGTTAGGATATTCTTGTAGTACTCAAGTTGGACATCGGAAAGTTCCACACGAATAATTTTCTCGGTCTTAGAGGGAAGTTCTGTTTCCACTTTTGCTTTGGTACGTCGGAGCATGTAAGGTTGGATCGCCTTGGTGAGTTCAGCAAGTTGCATACTGGCGGCTTCGGAACTGAGGTCCATATCATCATCAATATTAACCGAGCCTGGGTTGAGGAAGTCCATTAAGGCAGAAAGTTCACCGAGACTGTTTTGCACTGGAGTTCCGGTAATCAATAGTCGACTGGGGGATTTGAATTCGACGAGTTTAGCATATAACTGGGAGTCCCTGTTCTTGAGGCGGTGGGCTTCATCAACGGCCATAAATTGCCACTTAACTTGGCTTAGGAAGCTGGCGTCTGCAAGAACGTATTCATAGGTGGTAAGGAGGACGTTAAAGCTGGGGCGTAAGAGGTTTCCATCTGTGAAGAGTTCAAAGTCTCTAATTATCTTGCGCGAGGGTTCATTACCGCTATAAACAACATAGTTCAAGTCTGGAGTCCAGTTGTCAAAGGTCTCGGCCCAGGATGGCATCGTCGAAAGAGGGACAACAACGATGAAGGGGCCTTGTTGTTGTCTGACGTGACGTAGCCAGTTGATGAACGCAACAGTCTGCACGGTCTTACCCAGACCCATCTCGTCTGCAAGGACCACATTTCGACCACGGACCCAGTTGTATGCCATGAAGTTAACCCCTTTGACCTGGAAATCTTTGAGTTCGCCATTACGGACATATTCCGGTGTACCATGGATGGGTTCAAACGGTGCGCGAGAAGCAAGGTTGGATTCGGCCTTGTTGGAGACGGGAGGACGGGAGCAACGATCAAGGTATCTGTCAATCTCAGGTTGGGCAATCTCGCTAACGAGGTCTGCGGCTTCCCAGGTGGATGAGTCGTAGAAAAGACGTTTCCACTTCACCAAGTATTCAGTTTCTCCATCAACCTCGCGTGAACCGATAACACGCTCAGCCCTTTTATAATCTTCGATAGCATCTGTGTCCCGCTCGCGATCGAGGTTCCACTTTTCTTTATCTTCGGGAGCAAGTTGATCGTCTTGGACAAAGAGAAGCTCTTGCGCAAGGATTTTTCGAACATAGTTATCGAGGCGACGCGTGCTTCGGCAATTCATAAGTGACTCTACGGTCTCCCAGGTCGCATGATAGTGAGATTTCCCCTGCCACTTGATGTAGTACTCGAAGTCCTTGCGGCCCAGGTCAGCGCGAGGAGTATCAGCGTCAGCTTTGAGTCGGTGATTGAGGACAGAATCAATCGCTGGGATGTTTTCATCTGGCTGAGCGTAGTATTCGGCTTGGTATTGGGCGCTGTCGTCCTCAAAAATATCATCATCACCTTCATCCTCGTTGTAATTGGAGACTCTGGCAGCACGTCGAGTAGAGAAACGGATTTCACCATGTAGTGGCTCGACGCTGGATCCTGATTGCATGAGACGGCGACGCTTTGCCTTTCCAGCGCGCGCCTTTGCGCCTCCGTATTCGTCATCTTCGGATTCTTCGTCAGATGAGGCAGCGGATCGCGAGGGACGTTTGGAGGAACGTTGGGATACTTGACGTCTGCGTTTTGGGCGAGATGCAACGGCATCAGAGTCTGAGCCAGAGGTGGTCTGGATAATCTGCCGGGAGGAACGCGCGCGACCACTTCGACGTAAACCGTATAGATCGGGGTTATCTCGGATATACTGGTCCTCATCGACAGGAGACTTGCGTTTGACACCGTTCGGGGAGGCTTCTGATGAAGAGTTTTCAGATTGTACCGAAGCGGGTGAAACATTGCCAGCATCCTCCATCTCCGAGTCCCCGTCGTTGTCTACCGACCTCGGCGAGTTCTGATCCGAAGAAGAAGCTTGGGGGGACGCAGGTTCTGATGCCACCTCAGCATCGGAAGGGTCTGAAAGCTCACTTTCGCTGTCTGTCATGGCGACATCACCAGCATCACTGAGGGCGTGGTCTGCGGGAGGAGAAGTATGGCCGTTCGGGAGAGAGATCGAGGTCCGATCCGAGGCGGATGGGAACACCATGCTAGTGGCTGTAATGAGGTCAGTCAGCATTGACGTGGCATTGAGGGTCGGGGAGCTAAACAAAGAACAGGATGGGATAGAGCAGACATCCGCGACCGAGATGAAGCTCCAAAGAAGCAGAAAGCAAGCTATATGAAGGAATGAGGGGTAGATTTGATGGATTCACGTGTGTTGGATGATGATCTGATGAAACGAAGATAGAACGGTGACGACGAGACACAAGGCTCCCAACGAGTCAACCACACAAAACGGCGTCATCTATGACGACGGGATAGCATCATCATCACCGCGACACCTCCACCACCAGCTCGAAAGCTAAGTAGGAGAAGAAATTCGGTGTGTTACAAGTGGGTTCAAGTGGAGGATCGAGGTACAGAGATAGGCTGACCGAGAGCTTCGGAGAAAGATCCCCAAGAAAAGCAGACAGATATACTTACAGTCCATAGCCTGGTGGCCCCAAGGCAGAAGGTAGTATTAAGAAAGCAATGATGGGTAGAAGTAGAGATAGTGGGTGGAAGTGGGTTCAAAAGTAGAGAGTAGTTGAGATAGTGTGTTGTGTGATGGGGAGAGTTGAAGGTGGAAAAAGAGAGAGAAGATGAGAATGATGAAGAGAGAGAGAGAAAGACAGAAAGAGGGAAAGCGGCTGTGGTGGAGACGAGGACTGAAAGGGTTTAGCGTGCACGCACCAGGTGGTTGACTGCAAAGGGTTTAGCGGGGTAGTCACATGATTTTCTAAACTTCAGTCGGTGTCTCTCCGGTCCGACTGTTCTTCCGGTTAGCCAATCACATCGTCTACGTTCTTCCTTACTTTTGCCCTATTCTGCCCTTTCTCACCGCCCTTATATCCCACTATGAACATCGTGAGAATCCCCCACTACCATGAATAAACGATCCCACAATCTATTCTTTTCCTTTACTCGAGTCGCAACCACACATCTCGATCTCGGGGTTTATACAGCTCAATCTACGTGAATCTACGAGCTCTGATTTGAGGACTACCTTCTCTTTGAACCCCTTTTCCTTTCCGTTTTACGCTACCATCAACTCAGAATCGAGCCCAAGGACACCAACATCTCGCATATAAACCCGAGCACTCGGACGCCGCCATCATGTCTGACAAGTTGACAAGGTATGTTAATGGAACCCCTTTACATAGACTGAGCGAAACTAATTGTTGGCTGCTCAGAATTGCTATTGTCAACAGCGACAAGGTTAGTCGTCTAGTTACCCCTTAACCATCGATATACCCCGCGAAAACTCGACAATGCTCGGGGAAATAAATCTACAACGTACTAATCCAATATATTACCGATCTTTAGTGCAAACCAAAGGTAATAGCATGGCTTCTAAATATTTTCTAATTCCTTTGCTGACAACCCTCCCTAGAAATGTCGTCAAGAATGTAAAAAGTCCTGCCCGGTGGTCCGCACTGGTAAACTCTGCATCGAAGTCACCCCAGAGTCCAAGATCGCGTTTATCTCCGAACGTCTCTGCATCGGTTGCGGTATCTGTCCAAAAAAATGTCCTTTCGGTGCTATCCATATCATCAACCTACCGACCAACCTCGAGACCCAAGTCACCCACCGCTATTCCGCAAATAGTTTCAAACTTCACCGACTTCCTATGCCCCGACCAGGCCAGGTGCTGGGTTTGGTTGGAACAAACGGAATTGGCAAGAGTACAGCCCTCAAGATTTTGAGTGGAAAGTTGAAACCGAATCTCGGTCGTTATGATAACCCCCCTGACTGGGAGGATATTCTGAAGCACTTCCGCGGTTCAGAGCTCCAGAGTAAGCAATCAGGCAAACATTGCTTTATCAGGATGCTTACCCATGTCTAGACTACTTCACCAAGGTGTTGGAAGACGATCTTAAAGCCGTTGTGAAGCCGCAATATGTCGATCAGATCCCAAGGGCTGTTAAAGGCCCGGTCAAAGAGGTCGAGCCACTCATCAAGGCACGTTCTCAGTTGGGCAACATGGACCACATTATGGACGTTCTAGGTATACTATTATTCATTATCTGTCTGGCACAGTTCAATTGCTAACCTGGCCTCAGAACTCAACCAAGTCAAGGATCGTGACATTGGCCTGCTCTCGGGAGGAGAACTCCAGAGGTTCGCCATTGCTCTCGTTTGTGTGCAGCAAGCCGATGTCTACATGTTCGACGAGCCCTCCTCCTATCTCGATGTTAAGCAACGTCTAAGCGCTGCGCGAACTATTCGGGAACTTCTCCGCCCAGATGACTACGTCATCGTCGTTGAGCACGATTTGTCCGTTCTGGACTATCTATCCGACTTCATCTGCGTTCTGTACGGTCGCCCAGCCGTATACGGTGTTGTAACGCTTCCAGCTTCAGTCCGTGAAGGTATCAACATTTTCCTCGACGGTCACATTCCCACTGAAAATCTTCGGTTCCGTGAAGAATCTCTTACTTTCCGTATCGCCGAAGCCGGAGATGAATTCCTTGTCGACAAAGACCGAGCATTTAGCTACCCCAAGATGGAGAAAACTCTTGGTTCTTTCCATCTCGAGATCGAAAGTGGAAAATTCACCGACTCCGAGATTATCGTGATGATGGGCGAGAACGGTACCGGAAAGACCACCTTCTGTAAGATGTTGGCTGGGGCCGAGAAACCAGATGGGGGGAAGAGTGTTCCTTCGATGAACATCAGCATGAAGCCCCAGAAGATCACACCCAAATTCCAGGGAACTGTCCGGCAGCTCTTCTTCAAGCGTATTAAGGCTGCTTTCCTCTCCCCTCAATTCCAGACGGATGTGTACAAGCCCCTTAAGCTTGATGACTTCATTGACCAGGAAGTTCAGAACCTCTCTGGTGGTGAATTGCAACGTGTGGCCATCGTACTGGCCCTTGGAATTCCCGCCGATATCTACCTGATCGATGAGCCCAGCGCGTACCTAGATTCTGAGCAGCGTATCATTGCTGCCAGGGTCATCAAGCGTTTCATCATGCACACCAAGAAGACCGCCTTCATCGTCGAGCACGATTTCATCATGGCAACCTACCTAGCAGACCGCGTCATCGTGTTCGACGGCAAGCCATCTGTCGATGCGAAGGCAAACACCCCCGAGTCTCTCCTCACCGGATGCAACAAGTTCCTCCGAAACTTGGACGTCACCTTCCGCCGTGACCCGAACAGCTACCGCCCCCGTATCAACAAGAACAACTCTCAGCTAGACCAGGAGCAGAAGCTTAACGGCCACTACGTAAGTTTATTCTTCATCACCCCTTCAGACCCCAAACTACATGCTAACAAAAACACTATTAGTTCTTCCTGGAAGATGAGAGTTGAAGAGGGCATCCCACGCAAGAATAATCATGATCCCTATCATGATCGCGACCCTTACCAACAGCGACGCCGGAAACGGCAATTGTATCGATACTCCAGCTCCAAAATCGGCGTTCTTGTAGCATTTTCCGGCGTTGGGAAGGGCGCTAGCAGACGGAAGAGACGGTCCACGACTGGTCTTCTCGATGAGGAGGCGTCGGCTGGAGAGGATGACGACGACGAGGATGAAGACTATGGCCTGGATTCTCTCAAGAGCAATTCATTACCTGTCTATTGTTTGGGGGTGCGCTTTTCTCATCGGCGTATTAATACGTTGCTATGCTTGGTCTTATCTGGGAATCGTGGGTATTATTATCCCTCTTTTCGCACACCTCGTCGTTGAAAGGGCAGATTGCGATACCTACGCGCCACCAGCAAAAGATACCAGCGCCCATCCCGACATAGGCGGACGGGATTGGAGCGACTAGCCACGCTGGCGCCAACGTGCTCGGGCTCTAGAGGCGCGGCACGCCATATATGGTTTTATGCGAATTTTGCTGCGTTCTAAAGATATTCATTCTCTTTTGGGTGTTTGGTATTCTCTTCTTCAAAGGACACCACATAACACGACCCATGATACTTCCTCGCCGACCTTTATACGCCACTTCCCAGCCTACGTAGATGTACTAGTGAGTGAGTGAGGTCTGTGGAGTATACTGGGATTTTTATATACTTCTCGTTCGACTTGAATCCTGTTCTTTCTTCTACTAGCTCTAGTCACTCTTTTATCAGCTTTTGAAAAATTTGACCAATTTGACCACCTTGAGCTTCTTCTAACTACTTCCATAACATACGAACGATGATTAAAAAATTATCAAAGTAGAAAGCCAAAACTCGCTCAGCGCCAGAGTAGTTGCGCTCCTACTATGAGTTGGTGATTATGTAATATCTCCCCTCCTTTCCCCTCCAGATTATTTTCACTCTTTCCGAGAACCCGATCATCACTATCTGGTCTTGTGGTCTAGTGGTATGATTCTCGCTTGTGAGTTACACCAATCAAAATCAACAGAGGAAATAATGATCAGTAATACTAACAAAGAATTAATAGCGGGATAAATATGCGAGAGGCCCCGAGTTCGAATCCCGGCAAGACCCCAATTTTTTTTTACTTTTTTTCTATAACTTCGACTTCGCCTGTCCAAGTAGGGGGTAGCTCATCCGGGCTTGGGCCCCGCGATTATGTCCTACTTCCGAATCACTGAGAAAAGAAAGGGTGAGGTTTATATAACACGGTCATGTCAAGCCCTTTCCTCAGGCTCCCAGTCTTAAGTCAAGTCTAGTAAGCCACCTTTGGTTATATATAAAAGAATAAGCACCCACCGCAACGGCAGGAATATATCATGGAACAAGCATAAATTTTTAAATTTAATACAGCTATTGCCAGTAATCGGCTTCGAAACTACAAAGAAGTTGGATAGACTACTTACGAGCTTGAATTTGAAATTGCCAACCCATCCTATACCTCCTCCAAACACACAAAGTATCTGCTCCCCGACTCTGCTCCTTTAGCTGCATCATAAACCCCAAAAGGCGGATATGAAAAGAGAGGAATCATATCTAGCTGTAATAAACCAGAACATACCTATCTCGTCTGCTCGGGCGGCGTGAACAGATATGCCTTCAATCCTCCTCAATCTCACCCTCCTCACTCCCAGAATGAATGGCTTTCTCCTCTTTCTTCTTCTGAGCCTCGATCGCAGCCTTATCAGGGGTCCGACCCCTATCTGAATCACGCGCCCTATCCTTGTCCCTCGCCCTCTCCCTCTCCTTATCCTTATCCCGCCTCCCACCACCGCCTCTCCTGCTATCAGTCGATCGGTCGCGATCACGTCTATACCTCTTAACACTGCGACTACCCACGCTCTCCCCATCACTATCCCTCCTACGCCGACGTTCCCCGCTCGCAGTCCCCGAAACGCTACGCGTTTCTCCCCCGCCACCACCACCACCGTAGTCAAGCTCATCACGACTTCCTCGCGGATCACCACGCGTACGATACAAACGTTCGCGCTCTTCCTCGCGATCGCGACGTTCACGATCATAGTGCGCTGGGTGGCGACTATCGCGGTCACGGTCTCGATCCCTCTCTCGATCACGGTCACGGTCATCATGCCTTCCAGAACGGGGTGGAGGAGGGGATAATCCACTGGCCTTCCTGTAGGATTTCTCACGATCAGCCTGCGCTTTGCGCCGGTCTGCTTCGTAAGCGTCTGGTTCCGGGGTGCGGCTTGGGCGGCCGGGTCTTCTGTCGCGGTAGGAGTGGCCGTTTCGGTAGTCGCGATCGCTGCGGTCATGATGGTCTCCGCGTCTGCGATCGCGGTCGCGGTCACGGTCACGGTCTCGTTCTTTGTCTAGGTCTTCGTCTTTTTCTTTGAGACGGCGGATCACTTTGTCGAATGCAGTGCGGCGCATATCATCAGATTCGATGGCGCGGTACTCTTCTAGTTTCTCAACTCGTGGCTTGACTTGCTCCCAGGTGTCAGTAATACGGACAGGAGGTTCAAGATGCTTTATACGGGAGCGCAACGCGTCGACTGCACGACGTTGATGGCGGTCTGCGGCATGTTTCTCGTCTTCGGTGCGCCGCTGCACCTTTTCTTGGATGCGTTCAAAAATGAGATGGAGGTTATCGGGGTCGATGTTTGCTGTACGGCGATCAGCGACCATAACAGAGTTAAATTCATCGAATGTTGTTTTCGGGGTTATCTCATAGCGTTTATCCTAGAAGAAGATTATTAGCAATAGAACGTAGATAGGGGTAGAGGGTTCTTACATCCAACACATCGAGTACGTCATTCCGTGGGCCTCTGAGCGCACGTTCCTCGTCTTCGACAGTGTCCCAAAATAGGTCCAAAGGCGTCGATCCAGGTTGACCCAGCATTGCTACATACCGGGGGTCATCCTGAATCAAAGGAAGTACATTCATCCATTTCGATCCTGCCTTAATTTTGCCCTGAGATCTAAGCTCCTTGAGGAGGTCGACGAACTTGTCTCGGTTTTGACGCTCCCGCCTCGCCTTGCTAGTTTTGTGCTGCTGTCGTGCGTCATTGAAAGTACGTTCAAGGGATTTGATGTGATTCTCAAATGCTGTCAGAATGTCTGATTTGGTCAGGGCCTTGAACTTATCGTCCGTTTGAACCCGTTGGTTAGACTGAATAATCCCTTGAGCTTCCGACCAACGGGTATATGGTTCCAAATCCAAAGCCTTCAGGATATCGACAAGGTCTTCCATGGCAGCTTGACGGGTTGCCGCTTCCTTTTCAGCATGAGCTGATTTTAGTTCGACCACATACTCCTCAAAAAGCTGCCTTCTCTCGTTCTCATCAGCCGTTGACCTGAAGATAGTCTCTCCCTCGATGATCGGTCGGATGGTCTTCCAGCGGGTGTAATGCTTGATCTCGGGATGGCTTCTTAGCATGGTACCGAAGTCTGCTCGGAGTTTAGCCAATCTTTCTTTGGCTTTGTCCTTTTCCTGCGAGCGAACCTCGATCACATATTTCTCAAACGCTGCTTTACGGTCTTTCGGGTCCTTCAGAGCTCGATATTGGGGGTCTTTGATCGCCGCACGCATAGTTTGCTCCCAGGACCAATCTGGCTGCACGTTACAGCGGCGTAGAAGCTTCATGAATGCGGATTCTGCTTCCTCGAAAGAAGGATATTCAGGATCGACTTGTTGAGAACCGACCGCAGAGGCTGCAGCCATACCATTCATGTCAGCAGCACCATATCCACCACGGCGGTCGGGCGCACCACGATCATACTCTTCGCGTTCACGTTGTTGGGGGTAGGAAGGAAACGCGCTCGTGCCGCCGGCAACAAAGGTTGGGGCACTATATAAGTCAGTATTGTGAAGTAGAGGGACAGATATTCAAACTTACGCGGGAGCAGCTGGTCTTGGAGGTGGTTGCGCCTGGGCAAGAGCATTCTTGTAAACTTCCGGCATCTCCCACGAACTCTCCTTTGTTTCGCTGTTGGACCAGTATTTCCGACCTCCTTCCGCCGTGTATTCTTTCCATGGTTGATTCGCGAGCGTTCGCTAGAACACCGGGGCATTAGAATAATTCACTCGTATACATAAAGGGCCAAAAAAACTTACCTCGACGGGAGTCATGAGCTCGAATGGTTTGTTCCATTGTGTCGCCTTCGTCTGAACATTGTAGTAGTAAACTCTCCCTTCAGCGTTACGAGCTTCCTGCCAGAGCGCAGGTGGCCCGGGCATGCCGTTCATAGGATTCATCCTCAGTAGAACTCCAGGCGACTCAAAATCTCTCACTGGTTTGTTAAAGTGAGCTTTGGCGGAGTTGGCAGTGAAGACTAAAGCTGA
Source organism: Arachnomyces sp. PD_36 (assembly GCA_032988195.1). NCBI lineage: Eukaryota > Fungi > Ascomycota > Eurotiomycetes > Onygenales > Arachnomycetaceae > Arachnomyces > Arachnomyces sp. PD_36. Next base: position 1,303,316 of record JANTQE010000002.1, on the reverse strand, counting down.
AGAGGGAGAGAGAAATTTGTGAGTTCGGGATTCTTCAAGAGAATCAACAACAATTTAGACGCTACTAGCGCGCCAAGCGCTGCGTTCTCCAACTTTTGCTTCAAACGACGGATCAGAGTTGAACTCGTAAGAACCGAAATTGAATTGCGTACTTACGGGCTCAGGAAGGTTGAAAGTCTATAATGCTATTGACTCTCTTTGCTCTCACTTAACCTCATATTTGGCCATGGTTGAGGCTTTCCCTTTCACTTTGCGATGACGGACTCTCTCCCGGGCGACTTCTTGAGGGACGCAGTTTTAGATACTGTTGTCCCGCACACATCAGATATAGATATTGAGGATGCTATAGGCGCGTCACTTCAAGAGGATGTTGAAGATTCCTCAGCTTTACTGCCTGGCATTAAACAGCGGCCTTTGTTGTTTTTTGGTATGTCAATAATCACCTCTACCCATGAAGACCATCGTCTTACTCATTCTTAGATAAATAGATGAACATGTTACCGTTTACGTTGTCCTCCGACTGTCCGACTGCTCTGAGAGCTTATTAAAAACACAATTGCCCCGATTGCTTATTACAGTGGAAGCGTTTGCTGCTAGCAGCCAGAATGTGGCGGATGGAGATGACGAGAACAATGGGGCGGCAAAGGACCTTATATTTTCAGGGGCGGTCAAAGAGACTGAGGATCCGCTGATTGTCGTGAACGAATTCGAAGATGATGAAGGAGGTGGAAGCCATGTCTTCGTTATATGGAAGGTCAACGCTTTTTTGAGTACGTATGTTCCATTATTGGCGAATATGGGAAGCTAAGACCTCCAAAGACCGCCCGAGAATACGACTCCAGCAGCCGTCAGTGTCATTTATAGCCTCTGCTGCACTGAATCCATCAAAAAACAAACTAGTAGATGCATCCGATGAAGATCAATATCTACCGACCTCTCTCCCAGGATCTCAGAATGTTTTCCAGACCTTATCACAAGACCCTGATCTCAAGAACTCCACCCCCTATCTCCCGGCGTCGAGACTTCTTCGCGTGGTACCTGCTACGCATACCGAGGAACCGATCTATAATATTCAACAGAAAGAGCATCACCCCATTCGTATAATTCCTGCCGCTAGTGCGAGAATCCGATATTCTCGAATTAACACATACTCTGGTAGACCTACAACGATTGCCAGCCTCGATTTTGAAGTCACTCCCTTTGCAAACTTCCAGGTTACTCTGCAGAAAGCCCAGCTTACCCTATCTGATGGTCATGTGGAAGAACTCTCGAATGTCTCTGGACTTGTTCCTCCCATCCAGTGCCGACCTCGGGACAATGTCACTCTCATGTACAAATTGACGCCGGAGTATGGCCCGGAACCCGATCCTCCAACGACTGCAATGGTTAGCATTTTGGAAATTTCTCTTGGAGCCATAATTCAGGTGTCCTCAGACTGTCATCCGCAGGTATCAATGATGTGGAAAACAAATGTTGATTTCTCAACACCGGTCAACCCCACATTCGGCGCACCTAGTCAGGTCCTCCAACGGAACAACCGTCCTGCAAGCCTGTCCATGGCTCCTAACCACGGCGCAAGCTCGTCTATATCTAATACTGCTCCATCAAACCGAAGCTCTCTTCGCGAGCGGGCATACTCGACAACTGAGCTCGGTGTGACTATCTCATTCTCTGGACCACACAGCGTAGAAATAGGCACACCGTTCCGCTGGGACATCTTCATCGTCAACCGCTCTGGGAAGGCCCGTAAATTAGCTCTCGTCGGGATACCACGGCGAAAGCGTGCAGAACCGAAGAAGCATGTGCCTAGGCCATCCTCCTCGTCAACGACCAGCCGCAAGGAAGACCAGGTGGCGGAAGCTGTAACGGACGAGAACATCGTATATGCAATGCAAAAGAATGCGGCACCCCATGAGACGGAACTTGTTTGTCTCAGCACTGACGTTCGAGTCGGGTAGGTTAACCATACTCTCTCCCATGATCCGTTCTACGCTAACGTAGTAACCAGCCCCTTACTACCTGGAGCCTGCCATTCCACTGAATTGAAGCTTCTCGCTCTCGTACCAGGCGCTCTTCATCTGGAAGCCGTTCGGCTCGTGGATCTGAACACAAATGAAACCACGGATATCAGGGATCTCCCTGACATCGTGGCATTTAATAGACAACACAAACCCAACGAGGAAGAGGAGGGTAGCTGAATTTCAGTCGTAAACTGATACCTGTAATGATTATATCAAGCATTATCACAGTCTAGGATTGAAGACTATATTTGACCTAGACATGCAACGTTGTCATGCGTGCCCTGGTGGCTTTAATCAACCTTCTTTCTCTTCTACCTCGGGATTAGCATTCTCGGTACCTCCGACCAAGAATAATTATGGAAATATTCCCGAGATATGTAGCACCCATAGATGACCCCAACTCGCGGTAGTGTCAGCACTACAGCTTCTGGGGCACCAATTCGTAGTAGAATAACCCGTCCCTATACGCGTTCGTTCTGTGACGCTGAGAATTATCTGCGACATATCTGTCTGGAAGTTTTCTACGTCGCCCAGCGAATCCGAGACGAGCAAAGATTTCGTCGGGTATTCTCCACCCGGCACAAAAACACCTTGTCCTCGGCGGGTTTCCTTCTTGCCCCCAAACTCGTCCGCCCCCATTGTCACTCAGTTCCCCACAGCCCGAAGACCGGACCCAATTCTATAATTCTCGAAACAGTTTTTATCTCCGATCCACGTCAGGCTTCGAAGAAGGGAAAAGATATTCACACAAAATCTCTCCAACATGCAAATGAACTCTTACCCACCCAATCGCCTGGAGAAATAGATGAGATTTTTCGCATGAGATATCGATAATCACTGTCATTTCTCCACTGTTCCACTGCCCACAACCAACTTTTCCAAGGCACGTGCTGGAGCCCGATGCCGAGCCCCGTTTAATCCTGGCGGTCTCGCTTCACCCGGTCAAGTTGTCATTGGGGTGAGAATTTCCGAATCAAGAAGTGGGCAAGAGGGAGCGAGCGTCGGAGGGTGTGGACTCAATCGGATGGAAAGGGGAGAGTGGATGAGCACTAGCCAAGGATATGGGAAGTTGTTTGTTCGTGTCATGTCTGTTGAAAAGGGTGGGGTGGTGAGCTAGATTTTCCGGCTGGGTAAAGTCTCCGGTCTGGGCTTCGTTGGCGTTGAGACGGATAGTGGCTCATGAGAGCTTCATGTTTATGAAAAGAAGGATGTCCCTTGTTCTTGGTTTGCAGACCATCCCCTCCACGGCAGTGAATACGTGTATCACATTCCCGTGTGAGGGGAGAGAGGTTCTCTGTTTGTTCAAGCTCTTTCTGCAAGGGCAATGATGCACAGCTTGAGATTATCCGCGCTGGCTGACGATTTCTCATCGTGGGCAAGAACAGCTCTTGGCTGTTTTAACATGGATGTTCCCAAAGAAGTCTGGTATCGGAAGCTAGCTCAGCCAATATGAACGGGTATATTTTGAGAACCATGGGTATTCTCACGTGTTTATGGATTATTTAGGACTAGCTTTGAGCTAACTTCCAACGGCGGGACGCTAGTAGTCAAATTAAGGGATCGTGCATATCGCTTGTTACTATATTCAGGTTAGTGTGGTACAGATTGGGTTGGACGGTTGAACGGTTGAAGCTTGGGGGTGAAGAGAGGGGGAGGGGGGGGCGGGAGATGGAGGGGCATATATATGCCAGCTCCTTGCTCAACGATGTGCATTCGGTCGCTCCGACACACTCAGGCACTTGACAAACTCCAGACCACCCTCCCATTGTGATCCCAATCCTACAATAAACCTCCACCTCTTTAGAACCCTAGCAAAAAGACACGGAAGGAAAGTCCACTCCGCAACCATGGCCACCACTGAACAACCCCGCCACCGCTACATCACCACCCACGACCCTCAGACCGGCAAATCCGTTTTCGATACCTCCATCCCCTCCCACCCCGTCCCTCAAATCCAATACCCAGGCGGTCTCGTCACCCTCGAAACCTCCTATGCCTCGGAAGGCTTCCCGCACAACCTCTGCGACAACGCTGACCTCGCCTCATACCAGCAATTCCTTACCTCCCCTCCCGGAATCGCCATCCCCGGCGGAACAGTCGTCCGCTTTCTCGACCTTAAGCCCGGCGCAACATCCCCTCTACACAGATCGATCACCGTTGATTGCGGGGTGATTATCGATGGGGAGGTTAAGCTGGAGTTGGATTCCGGAGAGACCAAGATTCTGAAGAAGGGAGATGTAGTCGTTCAGAGGGCGACTAGCCACGCGTGGCATAATGTTCACGAAACGGAGACTGCGAGAATGGTGTTCTTTATTCAGCCGGCACAGCCATTGGAGGTTGCTGGCAAGAAGTTGGCCGACGAGTAGATAGAGACACCTTTGTATATATTTCCTGGGCTTTTCTACACCCTACCAAATTTATGGAAGATACCCGAAAAAGAATGGGACAGTTCTATTTTTGCCGAAACATACGATATGGTGTATCTCCCGTTCCCGTCTTTTATCATGAAAATAAGTTCGGTCTCGGGAACGTTCATGTAGAAAGCAGGAGGGGAATGCGAGCAGTTAGCCAGAACACCCCCCTCACGCTTCTTCAACCTATCAGCGGTGACATCCTTGGGTCTCTTGAAAGTAGCACGATCGTTCCGTCTAAATTGCACATAAAATCGTCATCCTTATCGACGGTTCTACATGTATATGCCTTGCTCCCCTCTCGCAAAGTTTGTTCTTGAGAGAGAGGTGTTCGGAAAACCAAGGGCAGAAAATATAAATTCTGCGGAGAACAAAAGCGCCGGAAAATTTTATATGTTTCCAAAAGGGCCGAACGAGGATCGACAAACTTTGAACCATAATTAAGAACGAACATCAGGCGAAAGCGACAATATTTGCCCCTTGCTCGAATTCCGAGACGATGTGCTTTCCACCCATCGGCTTCTGCCCAACGAAGCTATCTTTACTCCGTGTTGCCAGGCATGGAATATTCTCTTAGTTGAAGAAGTAGACTGGAATAAATAGTGGTTTGGTTTAGAGTCAAGGATCCGAATACTTCCAACCTCTTTGCAGCGCCTAGCTCCTTCACCGACCGCTGTCTCCAGAAGAAAGCAAGAATTAATAGTCCGGATCTTCATAGGAACCACCTGGCGATATCCAACTTCCTCGAAAAGGGCGGTCAAAGACTCAAAGTCCCAAAAAGGAAGAAAAAGAAGAAAAAGCCCAGTTGTCTCGGTGGGAGAGACCGTCATCGAATAGTGTGTCTCGCCGCTTGGTGGACCGAACACCTCAACAACTGACTGATATTTGAGTCGTTTGTGGCGATCATTGGCCAGAATGAAAAAAAGGCCTTCCATGATGATTGGGTGCCAAGAGGAAAAGGAGACTGGACGTCCAAAATCCAGAACATGTTCACTCTGTCCTCCATCCTCTGCCTGGAAGCAGCCTTCCTTGGACACGGGGCTGGAATCACTATTTTGGAGCTATTGATTTTGTGCACTATGCAATGTATTATCTTGTGCTTCAGGAAATCAAAATCCATGAAAACTGAACAACTTCATCATACCGACAGGAACAACGAGGAAGGCATGACTATATACATTATCCTGATCCCCAATCTAAACGAATCCGGTCTCAAAGCCTCGCTTTCACCATCTGATCGTTTGTATCCGTTCCCGCTAACAGCCGCTCGAAAGCTTGTCTCACAACCCCCCCGAATTCCACGGGGTGAGAAAAATAACCGACGTGTCCACCTTCAGTTTGAGCAACGGGCAGTCCCAACTCTTCGGACAACCCGAAAATTGGCACCTTTGTTGAGGGTTGTTGCGAGTCGACACTGTTTAAAAGAGCAATTTTACGCCGATGTCGCTGCAAAACTTCAATCGGAGCTTTGTAACATATAATTGCATCTAATTCGTACTCGAAAAAGAACTCGTGTGTTACCGTGGACAGGGCTAGTAGACTCTGGTAGGCTGGTGTATTACGAATCGACTGTCGCTCACGTTCGGTTGTCACAAGGGGTATAAATAATGGCATAGTCGCTATTGTGCCGGACTCGCGGTTTGAGTCGATAATATTGCGATATGGTGGCAGCATCCGGGTGTAATTATCCGGGTCGATTCTCTCGCTGGGGGGTGGTTCGTGCAGCACCAGTCTCTTAATCAATTCGGGGTTATGACGAATGAGCTCCATGGAAATCAAGCACCCAGTCGATGATGCAAAGACGAGGACTGGCTCCTTCGACAACAGTTGGATGAGGGCAGCCGTATCTTTGGCATTTTCGGTGAATAGAGTATCCCGTGGCCATGGCTCGGGATCAAGTTTCTTGCTCCGGTAGTAACCTCGTCGGTCAAAAATTACGACGGTATAGTGTGAAGAAAGGGAGAGCGCCATATTGACGTACGGCTCGGAGGTTCCATACGCCCCGGATATGAGGAAAAGCAAGGGACCAGTGCCTCGAACTTCGTAATAGAGAGAAACCCCATCCCTGGGAAGTAGACCATTTCGAAGAGACATGTTTGTAAGGAGCCGGGAGGTTTGATAAGTGAAGAGTTTACTGGAGGGGTGTTGGAATATGAAAAGTACTTAATATTCATGCGCCACGGGAGTGTAGTCTTACATATCAGGTTTCTGAGCAGATTCTCTCCACGAGAAACAGAGCCCGATGGGAGTTGCTTCTGACGTTCCCTGGGGTCCTCGCGATCACCAAGGCCACCTCCCCGCCCCAAGTGAGAACCTCGGCCCTCACTGACCAGTCTTCAGAAAGATGCCCATTTTTGAGAGCGGAACCACTTGGCGGTCGTTTGTCGATGTGTCCCCCCCGATTTGCGAGGCTTGAGTGGCACAAGCAGTGGGACTGGGCAAGGTGGTTCAACACGATTCAGCAAGTTCAACAACATTGGGTTGAACGGCTTTCAATAAACTCTGCAGAAACCCAAAGACAAGGCTGAGAATGGATTTTCCTGCAGATCGAAGATCATCGACGCAAGATCTAGGTTAGTAGATCTTGTAGATCCCATGAGAACACAGCGTCGTTTTCTTCATCTTCAGGCTTGTGTGAGGGTGTGGAGCATTGTTGAACTGACGAAACATGGAGGTGAGCTCACTGAGCTGATGGTTTCTGAAGAAGGCGGACGGCCTGAAGAATGGGTTGATTCACATCCCGTCTTCCTTTCTCGATACTAACGAGGACTTGCAGGAGACTATCGATTCAAATGGTGCTCCTTTTTTTGAGCATTGTGATCGAGAGGTATTATTGAAAGCCGGAACGGATCAGTGATGTCTTTCCTCTCGGTGCGGTCAAAGGCATCAGTGGTTTATGCATAGTGCCGAAAAGTCAGTCTTCGGCATAAACCACCTGACATGATCTCTCCAACCGAGCGAAAAGCCCTTCAGAAAATAGGACCCTCAGAAAATCTGGATCATCGTTGTCTGCAAAGAAGGCGCCTGTAAGTCGAATTCATCACCATGTGCTGGTTTGGATCACCTGTGCGGTTGGGAACCCGTCCACTTTTGGGACAACTAGTTCTGCAAGTAGACACAAAAAACATCACACCACGTCACACCCATGGGAGATTTTCATCGAGGACTCAAGTATCAAACGATCCATGGGCCAACCCATTGTCTTTCTTGGAATGGAAGCCTTTCTCGAATGATGGCTTCCGCCAGCCGCTGGTCGTGTTGATAGAGGGTCGATCTCTTTTGGTGCGAATTACTGAAGAAGCCCGATTTTTGAGATGCGCCAAAGCCGCTGCCGTCTTCACCGGTCAATAATCCTGCCCCCTATTCCTGACGGATAAACCCTTGCGAATTCGTCCAAAGTCCTGGCGTGGCATCGAATTTGTGAAACAAACCCGAGTTCCCTCCCCTCACGCTGCCCATTTTATTCCATTGTGGCCATACCCCCCTCGGCATCTGGATACTTGACAAGACTATTCACCTATTCAGCCACCCAGGTGCTCACATTGCCCACAATGTCTGTTCCAGAATCCCAGCGGTGCTCCGAAGCGCTTGAACAACTCCTAAAGAGTAAGAAGCATCTCCGCGAACACTCGAGCGAAACCTCAAACATAAAAGTCGAGAACTGCGTCGGATTTGTCAAGGTCCCAGTCGGGATTGCCGGGCCATTGCTCGTGAATGGCCCGAATACGTCAAACGAGCGTGTCTATGCGCCATTAGCTACCACCGAAGCTACTCTTGTCGCCAGCTGCAGCAGGGGTTGCAAAGCCTTTACCGCCTGCGGTGGCATCCAGTTTGATATCCTGGGGGATAACATGGTTCGTGCACCTTGCTTCAAATTCGCAACACCAAAGGAAGCCATCAATTTCGCCCGACAAGTACACGATATCAAGGACGAAATATCAATAGCCGCTGAATCTACCAGCAGGCACCTTCGTCTTCAGAGCATAAGACCGCATGTGGTAGGTTCGATTGTACATTTGTACATCAGCTACTACTGTGGAGATGCGGCCGGTCAGAACATGGTCACTATAGCCTCGCAAAATGTCTGTGATATGTTAACCTCCACTAAATTGGGTTCGAAGTTCCAGATCCAGGAGGTTCTAGTTGAAAACTTGATGTCCTCCGACAAGAAACCATCGTCACAAACACTTGCGGTTCCCAAAGGGGTAGAGGCCATGGCATGGGGTACGCTCACAGACTCCGTGTGTCGAGAAATCCTCGGCGTATCGTCCTTGAGGCTATACCGTGGGTTCTTGGAATCGAAGGAAGCCGGAACCCGGTGCGGCATGGCTGGTTACAGCATAAACACTGCCAATGTGGTTGCCGCTATGTTTATCGCGGCGGGACAGGATGCCGCGAGCATCGTTGACTCGTTTTTGAGCCATGTTACCGTTGACTATGACTATGAAACTAAGGATTTGAAGGTCTCGGTTTATTTCCCCTGTTTACCTGTCGGTGTGATTGGAGGAGGTACGGGGTATGACACCCAGAGGGAATGTTTGGAGATCCTGGGATGCGCGGGTCGAGGCATGAAGGGTCGGCTTGCAGGATTGATTGCATCATTTGCGCTCGCGTTAGACGTCAGCACTATCTCTGCTATTCTCACCCACTCCTTTGCGTCAAGCCATCAAAGGCTCGCCCGCCCACCGCCGCAGAAGGAAAACCAGATAGATTCTAAACTTTGAGAGGTGAAATGGAAAGAGAAAGGGAGCCATGTGAACCAGGCTCAATATACCTACTAATGTATATAATTGATAACGGCCATGCTCCATGAAGGGCTATGATCTTGTTGAATGTTGGACGCTGTCAGTTGAAACCGTATTGAAAACTGAGACACCATCAAATATAACTGATAAGAGTCGCAGCTCACTTCATTGTATCACAATGACACTGTTTTCGAAATCTCTTGTAAAGCAGTAGGATGAGATATAGAGTTGCCCAACTCCCACTAGCCTCATACCTGGAGGCTGCGGCTGGTATCCTTTCGAAAAACTCCCACATCTCACAGCGAGAACACTGAAACCCATCAGGCTCGAGAAGAACGCCACCGCGAACCGACAGCCTGGTGAGACGCCTTTTTTCTGCGTGAGCTAATATCGTGCCCATCTCACGCAAGGTCTAAGACGAGGCTGTCGCGTCAGCAAGGGTACTACACAGGGGACATCACATCTCGGTTGCGACACCGGTAGGTAGCAGGCAAGCTCAACGCTCCTCCTACCTGGTTTTTCTTTCTCACCATGGTGGTATCATGCAAACCCTTGACGGCACACTTCTCCTCTGGCGTATGAGGCGTGTTGCTATTTGCAAGTGGCAGGCATGGGGGTTTTGTGTACTATGTAGGTTCATATAAAGAGTACTTTAGCTTTTCTGTTAATCCCTGTGATAAAACGGTTGCGGGAGACCGTGTCTCCGAGGAGGCCACGGGCTATTTCATATATTTGGTTCATGGTCTCCGACGGGGGACCATGGAAAAGACAGGGCTTACCTGTTGTAATTCTTATTCCTGGGACCTTTTGTCTGAGGTAGTTAGGGTTCCGGAGGTTGAGGCCGGTTACACCTCTGCTTCTATGTTCCTTCTGGCGCATTTTTATTCCGAACTTCGGGGTTCTTTTCACCAGAAACCGATGAGCACTTCCGTTATTGAGGACTACCTCTTGCCTGGCTTTCGGCCTGACTACTCGAACTGTTGGTTTGACATGACCTCGAGAATGGAGCCAATCGTCGTCGGGGACAAGTATTCCGCCATCGACTCACTACAATATCGATTCCTAACCTTCCAGTACTAATCCTGTATGTAGATGTCAACCTGGCCATCACTGCTCTCTGTCTCATGCTCTCGTCGAGAGATCCTCAAAAGGATTATACCCCCTGACACACATTCATCTATGCCGGTTCAAAAAAGAGATCTGTACTTCTAGTCCTGTTGTCCAAGCGCAGAGCACGCGCGACATACGTCTCCAAACGGAATGAGGTTGATGACAACAGCATTGAACTCGGTTGAAGGAACTGGTGAAGATAGGGGTAAGAGGGGCTTCACGGAAGAGCCGAACACTTCTTCAACTTTGGCGATGATTGCGTCTATTTCAAAGGTTGGAATTAAGTGATTATTATCCGTTCCACGGGGAATAGCAAACATGGCTATCCTGGAACCTTGGAGAGGTGTTGGACACATTCGGGAGGCAATCATGTCGGTCAATACAAGTCTCAGAGCGGAAGCGAGGCGGCTAGGCTGGAAACCGAAACAAGTCCTTCCTCGAGACTTGGGGGTTCGCCTTTCGGGTCCTGGGGGAAGGATCTTCTCCCAGTCCTGCTGCGCCGTGAAAAGGCGGCCCCTGGTACGGCAAGGTCTACCCGTTCTCGACCCAGGTCAACCCGAGACCCGGATATGGAGTTTTTTATGCTCATACCCAAAAGCGATAGGCGATTATGAACCCCATGCCCTTGGGCGTTTGCGTGATGGGATTTTGCCCCGAACTTGACCTTGTTGTCTCTCGAACTGGTTTTGTCTGTGCTTGTGGGGATCCGCTTGCTGGGTCTGGCCTCGTGTCCGCTCCATATCTTTTGCCCAGCAGCTTCCAAGAACATCCACAAAAGCAAAAAAAGGTGGTCCACGACCTACCCGAAAGGGTAAGCCAGTTTGAAAGGCAATTCCAGGCAAAGCTCCAGAGATACAAGGGTTTTCTGATGCCCCCAAACAAGCTTCGGGTTCGCTCGCTTGTTTCTTCTTTCTTCGAGCTGTGTTATTGGCTTTCAAGATTTTTTTCGGACTTTCTGTACTTGGGATTGGCCTCGTGCTGTCCCGTTTTATGGAGATCACCTTCGGTGCATAATATAAATTAAATGAGGAAAGTGGTGAAACTTCATGTTCTGCGGCTAAACTGCGTGGATATTCCGATTCTGCAGGGGGAAGCGAGAAGGGGTGGGGTTTGTGCGGTTTTTTTTCACTTCTCTTTGCCCATATGGAAGGAAAAAGGAGATGAGAAATCGAACAAGTTTGATTTCCTTTTTTTCATAGAGGTGATCCATTCTAGTTTTCTGGAGCTTGAGGTCGAGGTGAAGAGAAAGTTGAGCTCGGTTCTTGACATGCATATCAACGACTTTTCGTGGAGAAAAGAAGCAAACTCGTGGATCCGGATAAACTTGCCCTCGTCAAGAATGTCTTGGTTTTCGGGCAAGCGATTGCACCATATTCTGCCCTGTGTGATTCAAATGTGAAGAGGCACGGCAGGCGACGGAAAAAGAAAAGGCAGAAGGCTTCAACATGCGAAGAGTTCGTGAAGATCTGGAAGTGGAAGAGGAAGGGATGACTAAGAATCAACCTTCGACGTCAGATTTTAGCCACGTTTTTGCTTTTTTTAAGGCGCATGTTTATTGGATGATTATCTTGTCCATCAGAACTGATATGATTGGCTGGGAATTTGTTTAAGCTTGAACCAATCAGATAGAGACGCTAGTATCGGAAGGAAAAACCCAAAAATGGCAGAAAACGGAAAGAGATTTGCGGTGTTGAGATTTTCGAGATTCTAGTGAGAAGTCCGAGTGTTGATAGGCGATGAAACTAAATCGAAAGGATAGTCCTGATGAACATAAAGAGAAAATCATGGAGTCTGGAGACAAGACGGGCACCAAGACGGGCCCGGTCTCACTTGTGAACTGGGAGTTTCCCTGAAGAGAACACACAAGAGATCTTACGACGGGCTGATCGAGTTCTTGCTCACGTATGCGACGATACGAGTCCGCGATGCATGAAATCTGTGAAAAAGCAATCTTCTGTGGAGTTGTCTTTCTTCCCATTGTTTTGGCTCGTTCTTTCGATCTTTTTTTGGCCATTGCTGGGCAGAACCCTTGCCAGGCTTCCAGAGAAAAGAAAGGCGATCCTTCCTGCTTCAAGGAATTCCTCTCCACGACGTCGAGCCTCAAGGAAAGAAGAAACCGTCAGCATCAACCGTTTCCTCGGTAGTCGGCTGGCTGTGACAGTTGGTGTCCTGATATTTTAGGTTCGGTTCCTTTCATTTATGGGAGACGGCCGGTAAGCTCCCTAAATTGCACATGTGCCCGGAGAATTATCATGGTGGCCATGGTGGTCAGCCATAACAATGCGTTCACACGACTCACAAGTGTGCCTGAGACCAAGGAACTCAAAATCTCTGCCAGAAGGAGAGGAGATTTGATTTCCAAGTTATCGTTTTGAGTTACAATGACAGGGACTTTGGCAGAGTTGATCCCTGAACCCTGCATCCATGCAGGCCGTTCTCCATCAACTGTTAACCGATAGGGTTGAACAATGACACTAAATAATCGCCTCGCGAAAGGACCTTCACTGTGATCGAGCAGCCGAGATGGTTGATCGCCTTTTCTCTGCCTTTCTTTCTTCGCGGTTCGCTTGCTCACATCCTGCACTCAATGCCCTGGTCCATCCGTCACATTGCATTGAATTGTTGTCAAGATGGAACACTCAGGCGGACATGTAAAACATCTAAATCATGAGAAAAAATTTACTAAACTCGAGAAGCGCAGAAACTATCAGGGGAACACCTGGTTGAACTCAACCAAGACACGGGGGGTGGACCGTTTTTTCTCAAACTGCCACATGCAGCGTGCTCCGGAACCCCTGGAGGGTCGAGATACATATTATTGGCAAGGGCGCCTTCTCCCCTCCAAAACTGCTTGCTTGGTCATCTATTTATCCTTGCCTTGTCGTATGGTGATGTGGGGTGGCCGCCGAGGGTGGCTGGTTCCGGAGTCCGTTTCTGCCATGCAATCCATGTAAGTCCCGCTCTTTCGATATTGCCTTCCAGAGATTGAACTGAGAGAGTGAAGTAATTGTGATCAGCATATGCAAGAAAGACGGCAAAATCAGAGCGGAATAACCTCATCTTGAACTGCCGTGCCCTGTCATCACGCCCCATGGCCCATGGCACATGCGCTTTCTCCTTAATCTTTACGTGTATCTAGAGCCTCTTGGGGGAGGGGATATATACTCACTAAACCGCTCCCGCTCGCGCGGGTGGGAAAAGAAAATCTCGAGGGAAATCTTATGCTCAGGCAATAAGTATTATGCCAGTCTTCCCCGGTTTCTAGGATTCTAGGTATAATCCCTCGCATTTCCTGGCTCAGCAATCCTCTCGTTATTATTTCGTCAATTGTCGTCGCTATCTTTTGCATCTTTTCCTCTTCTCTTTTTTATCCCCTCCCTCTGGCGTGTGCGAGGTCTGTATCCTTCCTGCATATCCCCACCGACGCCGCAATAAGGTACGGAACCAGGGTTTTAATCCATATCTTCTTATATTTCTTTTAGAACGACTGATACTCGTTTCTTTTTTTCTCTTCCCTTCTTTCTCCTATTTTTTTTTAAACCTCTCCCTCCCACGAGGCCTGTCATATATATCTTGCCCGTCCAGTGGTCTCAGTGGGTATCCCTCAAGAACGACAAGAACCGTCTCCCTCAATCCCTCCCTCAATCCGACCTCTTCCGCCCCGCGTCATCCACATATCACCATGGACCCGTCACTGCTGCCACCGTCCGCGTTTTTGCCAGAGGATCGGGGCCATTATCTTAAGAACACTGCAATTGCGTTTATAGTTGTAGAGACACTGTTTGTTGTTTTGCGATATGTCTCTCGATATCTTATTCGGTCTCGTAGTGGTGCCGATGACTGGCTTATGCCCCTGGCGTGGCTGTTCAATATGGCACTTTGCGGTTGTTCAATCGGTAGGATTGCCTCTCGCTTCAATTCCCCTACGTCTGAACGAGTGGAATGAAAAAGGAAGAGCTTCCATGCTAACCAACTATTATAGCAATGGTCCTCGCGGGTGGAGTTGGCAGACATATCGGATGGTTGGCCAAAAACAATCCCGACGCAACCACGACTTTCCTCATTCTCCAAGCTCCTTTCACTATCATGTACGCTCTCGCCGTCTGCTTCCCCAAGCTGGTGATACTCGGCCTTTACCTTCGTATTTTCGCGGAGAAGAGGGACCGCATCGCTTGTTTTATCCTAATCGCGCTTATCTCCGCCGCATGTCTCGCCGTTATTATCGTGACATGCATCCAATGCACTCCGCTCGACTACCTGTGGAACCCGTTGGCGCATCCGGACGGTCACTGTATCAATCTGAATGCGTTTTGGTCGTGGGGTAGTCTTCCCAATATTGTCACCGATGTTTTCATGCTGGTGCTCCCCCTCCCATGTATCTGGAAGCTTCAATTGTCCAGGAAAGACAAAATTGGTCTAGTTCTTACCTTTGCAACGGGTAGTATGTGAGTATTAAGATTATCTCCTGGTGACTATCTTTAGGTACTAACGACGCACAGCGGTCTTATCACCTCCATTGTCCGCTTCACCACCTTCTTCAACACTGACGGCCAGGCCGACTCAACATTCACCGCCATCCAGCTCGGTTCTATCAGTATCGCCGAATCAGGTGTCTACCTGATGGCTGCTTGTCTCCCGACCTACCGATCGCTCTTCATGAGCGTTCGCAAGCGAGCAGGCCTTTCCACCGGTTGGTCGCGCGGAACTGGTAAGGACACCGGGGGTACCTCCCGCAGCGGCGATGGAAGCATCAACTTGATCTCCGTGCAGTCCAAGCACAGCAAGGGCATGAGTAACGGGTCTTTCAGCGGGTTCGAACGTATCGACAATGATGAACGAAAGCTCGTTAACCCAAGCGCCACCGCACACCACTTCGATGGGGCGAGCGACCGAGAGACCAGTTCCATAAACTCGGCTTACTACAACCACGGAAAAGCCATTCATGTCCAACGTGGGTATAAGGTTACGACCTCCCAGTTGTCTTAGAGCTAGTATATTTGTCGACGAACCAAATCTACTGTCCTTTACGAAAAAACAAAAAAGAAATCGAAAAACATTTTATAAAAAAAATATTTCCCTTCACGAAAGACATCCTGTCCCACACTATACGAAGACACCGCCCAGGATATCCGACTTCTGGGGAGGAAAGTATAGAGACGGAGTGACAACATTTACTCTTCGTTGCACGAGTTTGCTGAGAAACATTACCTTGTCTTGCCGACAAAGCCAGACAAGGGATTGGGGGAGGCCACCACCAGGCATATTTTACGGCACACATCCATACATGGGCTGTTGCATGACGGACAGGGCATGTAAATTATTATTTTCTCGGTGTTCCATGTGAAAAAAGAATAGGAGAAAGAGAGGGGAAACTGGAGGGAAACAGAACCACGGTCTGTATAAACAAAATTTATCGACTGGGGAGGGTGTATGGATTTCGGAGTTGCCCTTGGACTTTCAAAGCAACCCCTTCGTCTTCATTTGCAAGCAAACAAGGGGGACCTTTTTTTATTTACTTTCTCTGGTCTCTGCGGGTCGGAATTCCCCTATTTTTCTTTTCACGTTCGAACCCCTGTTTCATCAGAGCTAATTTACATAATCAAAAGAGAAGGACAAGCTCGGGTTCGGAATTGCTCTGAATCCGAGGGAAGCAAGGAAAAGAAGCAAAAGTGGACAAGGGAAAAAGACTCTCCTTTTGCATGTATATAGTTCTTTTTTTCTACCTCTCATTATACCCTATTTTCCCCTATATCTTGTATATATATACAAAACAAAGCATCATCTTGCTGAGAAGTTTATTTGTCCCGTGGTTCGAAATTCGAACCACGTTCATGATCCATCGGTGTGGTTGGGCTTCTTTCAACCATGGTAATGGATGTGCGGGAGGAACAAGACATCGGATTAAGGTTAAGCTCATGAGGCTTAAAAGTTTCCAACATACTTTATTTCAATGTTGGGCCTGTGAAATATCGCATGATTGGTGAGATGTGAGCTGCGGCGATGTCGTTCCTTGTTGTCTCTTGCAGCGCTGTGCCACTTGAACCGGTGGGATGGTGAGGTGTAGGGATAGAACGCCTGTTTGAAGATAGGTACGAGATGGGTACCTATGGAGGCTCGAAGCCTATCTGCACCTACCCGATCGCCTCATGTATTTTCTTCTTCGCTGGATTATGTTGGCGCGATATTATAGGCATCTATTTCCTTTGGTTCATGATGGAAACTTCACTTTGATCCCCTTGCATGGTGCCAGACATCTAATCCGTAGTCGCAGACAGCGGAGACTGGGTGTTCAAGGAATACCAGGCGTCGTGCCAGTGTGATTGATATCAAGCATACCCTCTGGATAAGATGATGACTTCTTCGGTTACACCCGTTTATTTTCGTCAACCTTCACGATATCGACAAAATTGTCCCATATTCTCCTCATGGTAGTATTACATATCCGTACACTTCATCGTGGCCAGGTTAATTCGACCGCGCAACACTCCAGGCCGAACACCCTGCTTAAACTCTTCCCACAAGCCCTCGCCAACCTGTTTCCTATAGGTCATAAATGCATCCCCATCGATCCTTTCCGGGAGATGGACTGAGACATCAACGATGCGGGATAATGGGTCTACGCTGGGACCACCCAAATTCCCATCGAAAAAATACTCGCCAGCACAATCCTCAACCGACAGGCCTCCCTCCTCAATCCGAATAACCTCTTCCAACACATCCGCTAGCAGCGGCCCATCCCACAGGCCCTCCCGATGTGGCACGGATCTCAGCATCCGAATCGCCACCCTCCGCAGCCGCGGGACCCGGCATTTCAGCGCTGTATAGTACACCGGCGGAATGAAACCTGACTCCACCGTGAAACTGTGCCTGTCGCGCTGCGATTCATGCAGCAACTGACTCAGTTCACGGGTCCCGTTGTTCAGCCGGGCCCAGCTGGTCCACATATCATGGAACTGGCGGATGATGGTTGTGAAGTTGGCTGTGTGGGCGTCGAAGGACATTTCTCCTGCAGATGGCAGGCACACGGTCGCCATTATTACGGTCATTTCGTAGTATGTGTCTAGCAGGGAGTAGCGTTGTGTGGCTCTGAAGGAGGCATTTTCAGTTTTTAGACGGGTGAGTGTGGCGTTGGATGCTTTGCGCCAGAGTGCGAGGTCAGTGAGGATCTGGCGGCGGGTTTCGAAGAATTCGAGTTCGATATATGGTGTTTTCGAGGTCGAGTGGGTGAGTAAGATGTGTAATTGACGCTGTAGGTAGTGGGCTCTGTTCAAGAGGTCATCCAGTGACTGCCGTGCGTCCACGATGGAGGAGAATTCATCAGGGAGGGCATTGGCCTGCAGATCACGCGTCACGACGCACAGATGTGCTGGGAGATGCCCGAACATCGCAGACTGGATGGTCAGTCTGGCGTAGCTGTCAATTAGAGCATTATGGGCAAAGTCCTCTGCCGGACTGAGGATGCTCGGTGACATGGCAAGCCGCTCCTTAGGTGCCGATATATGAGAGAGAATTTGGATGCCAGAGCGCAGATGGGCGCTGCCCATTTTATACTGCCCTCGTAAATACTCCAACGTCACGAAGAGCATGCAGGTTATCAGCGTAACATGAAGGGCATGCTTACTGGCCCCAGTGCCCACTCGCAAGTGTCGGATGGCCTTGTTATACTGCTGCAACGTGAATCGCTCAGAATCAAAGCAGGATGTCGCAGGGCTCGTGTATGGGCTATACTCTCCATCGAACCGGTGGGCAGCGGCCAGCGCTACAACGGCATGTCGCACAGCAGGCTCCCGCGCGCTGGCCTGAAATACGAGTGTTTCCCAGAAGTCGGAGCTGAAGAAACCGGCGAACTTCTTCGTCGTTTTCTCCATGAACCACTCAAAGGAGATCTGCTCTTTGCTCGTCAGGCTGCCTGCTGGCACAGGGGTGCAGTAGCTGGATAGTGCGCGGGGGGGTTGGGGTTGACCGTAAGGGGTGCCCCCACCTCCCCACACGCCGTAGCCATCACAGATGCGGCCAGTCGAGACACACCTGTGGCAAGAGGGACGGCTTTCATCGCATTTGACGCGGCGGATCCTAGAAACTTGTGAGAATGGAATCAATCCCCACGGCTGTTCGTGGGTATGATGCAAACTCACTTGCACGTCTTACAACCAGTTTTGACCCTCTTTCCGCCTCGGCTCGGGGGCTTCTTTGTGGCTGAGTCGAGCATCACTTCTGGATCGTTATTCTGTTATTTGGAGGAGAGATGAAGCAGGAAGAGGTCAACCGAGGGCGCGGCGATATGTACCTATATACATGGATGGAGCTCGAGACTGACGCGGATTCCATTGGCCTGCTCGGAAACTATGGACGTTGATTGGTTGTACCTTGGCAGGGTGGAGACGAAGGACCCACATGTGGCCAGTGCGCGTTAAATCCGGCATTAACCCCGGTGGGGCAGTCGGCTGGATCGAGATAGACAGGTAAATGTTGGTATACTCGGAGGGATTTGTGAGCAGAATGTCATAATATGACGCAGATATGGAGGGGAAGGGGAGCCCGTTCGGCTCGATAGTATGCCCGAGAGAAGATATTTAAAGGGCTAGGTGTTCCCAGGCTTTGGTCTTTCATTCAGACACAACTCGAGACCCGTCTTATTTACCTTTGCCTTCCTATATTAGCACTACGAATCCTGCCGCAATGTCTGTTCCTCTTCGCACTCTAGGCCGCAATGGCCCTCAAGTTCCAGCTGTTGGGTTGGGTCTCATGAGCATTGGTGGCGCGTACAGCGCCCCAAAGCCGCGTGAGGACTCCGTGGCCTTCTTGGAGCATGCACATGCCACTGGGCAACGGTTCTGGGATACCGCTGACGTGTATGCGGACAGCGAAGATATTGTTGGAGAGTGGTTCCAGCGCTCCGGCAAACGTAACGATATCTTCCTCGCCACTAAGTTTGCCCTTCAAGTGGACCCACAGAAGCGTATGACCGTCCAGTCCGACCCTGAGTATGCCAAGGCTGCGTGTGAGAAGAGCCTCAAGAGACTAGGAATCGACAAAATTGATCTGTACTACTGCCATCGGGTGGATGGAGTGACCCCTATCGAGAAGACGATCGAGGCGATGGTGGAGCTGAAGAAGTAACCCCCCCTTTCCAGTCTTTGGTAGTTCAGCCAGTTCTCAAATGTCCTAACGAGTTTGTGTTGGGTGTATATAGTCAAGGAAAGATCCAATATCTTGGGCTCTCCGAATGTTCTGCTGCAAGTATACGTCGAGCCCACGCTGTCCATCCTATCACCGCGTTCCAGGTGGAGTACAGCCCTTTGGCACTGGACATTGAGTCATCCACCACCGAAATTCTGCAAACCTGCCGAGAGTTGGGCATTGCCGTTATAGCATACAGTCCCGTTGGCCGAGGTGTTTTGACCGGTCAAATCAAGTCCCACGCCGATATTTCGGGGGGCGACTTCCGCAGTATGCTGCCCAAGTTCTCAGAGGAAAATTTCCCCAAGATCCTACAGCTGGTGCAGGGCCTGCAGCAGGTCGCACAGGCGCATCAGGCTACCCCTGCCCAAGTCTCGATTGCTTGGTTGCTTGCGCAAGGGCCCGATATCTTCCCTATTCCTGGGACCCAGTCATCGGCACGGTTGGATGAGAACGCTGCGGCGGCGCAGCTGCAGCTGACCGACCAAGAGGTGCGCGACATCCGCAGCCTAGTCGAACGGACTGAGATCGAAGGTGACCGGTACCCTGCTATGTAAGTTGCTGATTTCAGCTGATCTGGTTTCGTGGCTTTCTTGCTAATGGTGAATATAGGATGATGGGTGCAGTCTTGGGCGACACGCCGGCGCTTTAGATGGCGATTGTGAATTCATGCAACCATGTATCTATTATTAGTGAAGCTGTAGGAAGTCTAGCGGTATAGCATCTCGTTCTAAGGTGCAACAGCACCTTGCTGACTTGAAAAACATTTAGAGTAGCCCAATGGTCTCCAGAAGGTGCAAAAGTACTAGGACTGTAAAGATGAGATGGAAATGTTCCACTTAACATGAAATATACACTCAATAATGTAAGCTCAGTCTAAGCGTGGCTATAAATTCTTAAAATGGGAATCTTCGGAAAGAAGGATGGTGAAGGGATTTTTTTATAGACACAAAAGTTTGGTGCATAAGTGACTAAGCCAATTGCATAACTCACATTATCATTTCGAAATTATGCGAGGGGCTTGACTGATACGGCTTCTTTTAGAAAAGGAGCGGAGCGTTCTATAAGACGGAGGAGGCCCTGTGGATTACCTCCCAAAAGTCAGATAGCCGCATTCCTTTTACTAAAATCGCATGCAAAGCCCATGGTATACCTCTCCTGACTAATCCCTCCCACCCCTATCCGAAGTCACACCAAGAACCCACACTTACTCCTACGCCTCTGGCGCCTGAACATCTCCAGCATTCATCATCACTCCCGAATACATGAAACTCGCCACGGTGTGCATAACCGCCGCAACCTTATCCGTCCCCAACACCCCCTTCGCCTTCTCAAAAACCTCATCCTTCACCCTCCCCCCTCCTCCCTGAACCAGTTGCTCCAGAATCCCCTTGGCAAACTGGAATCCCGCAGCCTCGGATTCTGAAATGTCGCATGGGAGACGACCTTCCTTAGCGTCTGCCACTTGAGCCTCTGTGAGGCCCGCTTTCAGGCCAAGTTTACTGTGGGCGTAGAGGGCGTAGGCTGCTTTGGTGTAGGAGAGGACGGGGAGGATGGCGAGCTCGCGCTCACGCTCAGTTAGGGCCGGGTGGACTATCACTTGGTGCGCGAGGGTGAGCCAGGGGTTGACGAGGGTGGGGGTGTACCTGTGTTGCGTTAGGAGGGGCGTGGTAAGTTTTTTTCTTTGTTGCTTTGGGAATAAGGTGGGTTCGAGAGATTATCGATTGGGAATGGATATAGAAGGGATGGGTTACATGAGAGGAGTAAAAGGGCCTATGAATGCCCCATTCTCATCTTTTAAGGTGATTGAGCTCCCGAAGGTTTCTTGTGTGAGCCTTTCGATCTCATCATAGCCTTTCTGCTGTTCTGGGGTTAATTCGGAACGGGGAATTGGTGGGAAGCGGGAAGACATAATTGCTGGTGCTATGGAGGTTCGTAGTCGCCGTTGTGAAAATAATTTTGTGGTCGGTTTGGGAGGTAAGTCAATATGTTGGTGAGATTCCAGGTAATGAGGGGAGAGAAAGTTCCTCTCTGGTAGACCCGGCTCTTGCAGGTTTATTAAGAAACAGTTATTTGGGGGACTAAACCCCCCCTGTAGGCTGCTTAAAAGTGCGGGGCCTGTAAGCTTATCGCGGGCCTCTCTTTTTAGGCAGGGGAACCCTAACAAGTGCGACAGGACTTGTTTCTTACATGGATGGACGGGCGATTTTATACAAGATGCCACCGAAAGAACTACTCCGAGGTCTGGCCTGGAGGATTTAATATTAGGTATAAGACTTAAAGACTTAAGGGCAATTCTACATAGAAAACGGTAAAAATAACGTTAAATACTACTATCTACTCCTAAAATTGAATCCTCTAGATAACACCCCAGTGATAATATACACATGTACGCCGTCGTATGGTTCAAAGCATAAGCTAGCACTGCTCAAGGATAGCCCGTATATCTTGCACACTTTCCTCAACTAGATCTTTAAACTTCATAGTCTGTCCAGTTGGACCCCAAATTGAGAAACGAACCCTATATTTGCGACAGTTGGTTAGCTCGCCGTTTCATATATACACAGGGGGGATACCGAGCTTACCTATTTTCTTCGGGTTCAAAATGTATCCAGAAACTATTCGGTTCTGGCTGGACCGCTCCGCATTCGAGCACACCTGTTGCAAGCGAGTCTGTCATGACATTTGCATTCCGAGACTTGGGATAGTATGGATTGGAGAATAGGGATGGGACTTCTTCTCCGTCTTGAATAGACCATTGCAGACATTGCAAGTGGCGATCGATACCATGACCTGAACTTGCTCTGAACAAATTCTTCGCGTGGGTTTTCATTCCCTCAAAGAAGAGGCGGCGAAGGTCGGGGTTCTGGGTTAAACCCGTTGCAGCTGGAGACTCGTCCACCGCAGCCGTGAGGAATTCAGCGACTTCAGGCCAGATTACATGGTTCAGTTCCACGCGGCCACCTTGGAAGTGGCTCAGGGAAACTGTTTCGAAAGCGCCAGGGCTGTACCCGAAATGTCTTCGAATGGCGAGTTGAATTGCCATCATTACGCTAGACTTGGGAGGGCATTTGAATTTGCGGAAGAAAGAAGTGCTGGCGGTGGTGACCTCGAAGGCAGCGAATTCAAAACGGGAGCTGTTTTTCTGGACTTGGGTGCGCACTCGTTGGATATGTTGGTTCAGGAGAGTTGTGGTTTGGAAGGCGTAGCCGTCTACGGGGGGAAGGGGGGTTTGATCACTGGAGCCGCCTGACCCGTTGGTGATGGGTTTGGCTTCTGGTTGAAGATCCATGATAGCGGCCGTGATGTGGTCATTTAGTCGTCGAATTACTACGCCGTCTAACATAGCGTGTTCGCCGATTGTGGCTGACACTCCATTGTCACAGACAACAAATTGGACGGTCTTGTCGGCCCATCGATTGAAACCAGTTTGCAAGAATTGCTGACCACGCTCTGTTGAATTCCGTGGTTTGGCTTCGTCAAGGTAGATAACAAAGGCAGCAGCTTCAATGGTTTGTAACCAAGCTTGGTTCTCCGGGCTGCAATCTTTCACCAGTTGGCGAACCTACCATGGGATATTAGCACGCAAAGTAAATTACTTTGTCATCAAGGGAGGCACTCACCTGTGTCCATGAATCTCTATCATCGGCTGTCAAGATACCTGCCCAGGAGACAGGCTTCTGTCTCGTATCCAAGATAGCCTGGAATGTCTTCTTGAGCGATTGATATGATACAGAGGTTCCATCAGCTTGGCGAAGAGGGATTTTATAAACATGGCCACGCCTAAAGGCGACAAGATAGTCATTCCCAGGATACTTCACCATCTTATCCTCCCGAAGCCTGGGTTCACGGGAGGCGTTGAAAAACCAACTGTATAACTCCATGCCAACGGCTTGCTCGTTGACCATTTCATGATCCAATTCTCCGCCGTCCAACTTTTGCTTGAACTGGAATGCTGCGCTTGATATTATAGCAGCTCGTTGGGCAGGGGAATGAGGGAATGGGCTCATGAAATGTGTACCAAAGAAGTTCCATCGGGGTATGAGGCCGGCACGTTCTCGAAGATATGCACCACTCGCGTATAGGTCTGCTTGCCAGCTGTCTACTTGTGGGTCGTTGGCTAGCTGCTCAAGGCGCCTCTGGAGTTCCCGACCAAAACTTGAGGGTTTGCGAAACTCTTCCACGCAATTGCGTGTGATTGCGAACTCCTTGTCGGTGAAAACCGGGCGGATTGCTTCGAGATACTGGTCTAAAGAATCATCCAAATCTGGGAGAGGTTGTTTCGGTAGCGCTACAGGGGCATGCTTAGCAGCGGAAGCAGCACCGCTACTGCTGTTTGCATTCACTTCCGAAAGGGCTGTCGCATCTGTACTGGCGACAGCGCTTTCGGAGCCACTGGAGCTGAGACTGTCACCGACAAGAGCCGACCCAGAGGCGACCGTTGCTGCCAAGGCGATAATATTCGGAGCGTCGGAAATTTCTGATGCTTGAAGTGCCGCCTGGAACTTCTGTGTGGCCCAGTTTTTCAACTCAATAACCACAAGCGAGTCAAGGCCATATTCAACCACGCGCCGCTGCAGATCCATTTCTTCATAAGCAACAGCCACCAGCGTCGAGATTTTTCTCGCAATAGCCTCTGCCACAACGTTTTCTACCTGTCCCATATTTTCGGCAGCGGCGATGAGAGACTCAACACTTTGCACCACGGTGCCATCTTCTTTTGTTTCATGACTGTCTCTGGACTGGAGAAGGTGGCAGAACATAGGATTCTCGAGGGAGTACTTGTTATCCGATTCACGCAGCGAGCGATGGTCAAATCCGAGGATAATCTGTTTGTACCTATCCTCCCTTGCTTCGTCGCTCATCGAGTACTCAACGGTAGCAAGTAGTTCCTTTAGCTTGACGAGCATATATCCTTGGCGGATGAGGACCTGTTTTAAACGAGTGTTCGTGGCTAAGGCACCAGCATCACAGATAGGTCCCAAGTTCAGTGCGAGGAAATGGGTTCCGTTATTCGGTGTGGAGTTTGCCAATGTGTCCATGAAGGCATTTCCGGCAGCATAATTGGCTTGTGAGAGGTTTCCGATGATACTTGCTCCTGAGGAGAACATGAGGAAGAAGTCAAGGGGTTGGTCTTCGAGAGCTTTGATCAATGTCTGTGTGCCCGCCACCTTCGGTCCAGCCGAGGCGTGGAATTGGTTCACATCCATTTGAGCAAGCACACGGTCCTGTAGGGCCATACTGGCTTGAATGACACCTTTAATTGGCGGCATTGTCCGGGAGCAAATCTCAACCATTTCTCGAAGTTGCTCAGCGTTGCTCACGTCGCAAGCAAACACGGCTAATCGCGCTCCGCAGACGCTAAACTTCTCCTCGAGCACTTGCCGCTTGACTGGATCCACCTTGCCTCGACGAGAGAAGAGCACGATGTTTTTAGCACCATGGTCGGCCATCAATTGAGCTATTTCGACACCGAGGCCCCCTGTCCCGCCGGCTATCAGGTACGTTCCATCGCCATGAAGCTTCAAGGGACGTGATGGTTTCGAAAGCGCCTTGACCATGGTAGATGGGTTGGCTTCCAGCACGATCTTTCCAACGTGCTTGCGGGCTTGCATGAGCCTAAATGCGTCTTCCATGTCGGTCATTGGCATCACGGTGACTGGGTTGATGGGTGTATAGATTCCAGCTTCAAATCGAGAAAGAACGTTAGCTAGCAGCTTTCCAACTTTCGCGGGGCGATGCTTATGCATGAGACTCAGATCTATCGAGGCAAAGGTGACGTGCCGATCAAATGGAGCCATGCTCATCTGACTCTTAACATGGGCATCCGATTTCCCGAGATCTACGAATGTGCCAAAGGTGGCAATGCAGTCCCATGAGTCTTGAAGAAGTTGACCCGAAAGGGCATTGAGGACCACGTCAACTCCTCTCCCGTTTGTTAGGCGTTGGATTCCCTTTTTGAATACACCAGTCATGCTTGACAAGATATGATCTTCTGGAATTCCGAACTGCTCAATTAGGAGAAGACGTTTCGAGTCGCTTCCAACGGTTGCGAATATCTCGGCTCCAACATGTTGGGCAATTTTCACGGCGGCTTGACCTACACCCCCAGAGGCAGAGTGGATAAGAATGCTTTGTCCTTTTTCAAGTCGAGCATAGTCGACCAGTGCATGGTGGGCCGTACTGAAGGCCACAACTGCTGATGCTGCGTCTATGAAAGACATCGACTCAGGAAGTCGGCAGGTAGCCAAGCCGTTGACTTGAACGCGGCTGGCGTATCCACTGGATCCAAATCCGCAAACGCGGTCACCAACTTGGAATCTATCTTGAAGGGTGGATGGGACCTTCACAACCGTACCAGCAAACTCTCCACTCAAGGGAAGCGGCTTCTTCACCTGGCCCAAGGCGACGATGATATCTTTAAAGTTCACCCCTGTAGCTTCGACTTGAACTTCAATTTCGTCGTCAGGCAGAGTGGCCTTGAAAGTTTCATCGTCAACGAATCGCATCTTCTCCAGCAGCCCGGAGTGATGCACTTGTAGCTTTAGAGGCCGGTCGGGTTGGTGAAATGGCTGCAGCTCGACTCGCTCTTCACCTCCAGCCTGTCTGACGTATCGATTGACCTTTGCATCTGGGACTAGTCGCGGAATCAGTAGTTGGCCCTCTTTGTAGGAGTACTCAAACTCCTTGGAACCCATCACACCAGGGGTGTAAAATCCGTTGACGAGGACATCCTTGATCTTTTGGGTAGCCAATTGGAAATTGTCGGCGACGCTCTCTTGTATATCTATGGTGAGGAGGTGTAGTGACTGGTTTTCACCTCGAGCAACCCGTGCAGCACCAGCTATGAGGCCTTTCTCAGGGTTCATCGCAGCTGTAGTATCCTCTTGTGCGCTAACCCACAGCACACGATTGGCCTTGATAAGAAGGTTGGTGGTTCGTGTGAACAAACTAGGGGAATCAGTTGTCAGGATGGGCTTCTCTCCGTCATCAAGGACGATGTATAACGTTTCCGCGTTGATCGGAGTGTTTTCCGACTGCAATGCCTCCATAGAGACATTCAGACCCATTTCACTCAAGCTCGTGGCCAAACCAGTCACAAAACTTGGCGTATTTGTGGACCAGTTAGGGCACAGAAGCATCTTCACCGGGATAGAGGTCTTTTCCTTCGCTATTCCCGCTATATCCTCCTCAACGACTGCCTTAGAGACTAGCATTGCAGATCTTTGTGCGGAGCCCTCGTAATCTTTGGCTGCAACCTCGATGCCATTGAAACCGGTCCGTAGAAGGGCATTGTTCCACTGCTGAATGCTGAGCAGGGGAGCATTGGTTCGCCCATCATCAACTCCTATTCGGAGAAAGACACCATATTAGCGCATAGAAGAGTTAAAAGGGGTTATGAATAACTTACCGCCCCACCATCCCGGTAGCACACCTATACACGTATTGTAGAATGGGATCACCTCGGTAGTCTCAATCATAAGAAGTCTGCCACCGGGCTTCAGGAGTTTCCTCGCTCGAGATAGAGAAACATCGATAAAGTTCGCAACATGAAGAACATTGGAGGCAATGATCAGATCATAACTCTGTTCGACGAAGCCTTGCTCCACCAGGTCGCCTTGGATGTCTAGAGTTTTGAATTGAAGGTAGCTGCTGAACTCTTCGAGTCGTGCTTTTGACCTTTCGAAAAAACCCGCGGACACGTCGGTGAAGTCATAGCCCTTGATTGGAAGGACACCGTCGCGGCCGATCGCTTGAAGCAACGGAGCAGTAGCACCTCCTGTACCAGCACCAAGTTCGAGAACCGTCATATTGGGGTTCTTGAAGATAGCATGCTTGACGTAGCGAATCATGTGGGTATAGCATCGCGTTGAGGCATCATCCGCATAAAGACGATACAGTAGATCATCCTCAATCATAAGCGCAAGAGGGTTTATTTTCTCGGTGACAATCTCAGGCAGCTTCTCTCCTACTCGACATAACATTTCTCCCTCGACACCTAATTGCTGAGCCGTTCGAAGGACGTTTTCCATGTCCTCTCGGGTGGCGATATCAGCGATCAAATTCCGACACTCCGACGATTGTTGGAACTTGATCATCCAATCGAAGAAATAGCGATAATGGCCAAAAAGGCTAGGAGAATCGTGCATGGACAGATACTGAAGGCAGTTATGGATATAGACAGCCGCCGCTTGGTTCAAACTAAGAAGCTTCTTCTCCTGAGCCAGTTCATCTTCCATCGCCTCTGCGTCGGTGAATTTGAAATATGAGGACGTGAGGTGCTCTGAATCAACATCCCATTTCATCTGGTAGGTCATGTCACGCCCTGTATTAGATTCATCATCGTATCTGCCAGTAGCTCGTAGTTCTCCCTCAGTAATGTGAAGGACGAACTCGGGTTCATTGTTTCCATTTGTCCCGAAGACAGATACCTCTGCCGCGGCGGACCCCGGACCTACACGGCTGAGAGTGGTGGCGGCCATTAACCGGGAGTTTGGAGCGCTTGAAATTGAAGGTGAAACAATCATCTCACCAATACCGGTGGCCATCACTGAGCGAGAGTCTTGCTTCCGGTTGAAAAGAGGAATAGGGGCGTGGAGTAACGAATCGAGAGTAGTGGGGTGGATAATATGAGGTTGATTAAACTGCGCCGGCATGCATTCCGCGACATTGGGAATAACGACTGTTCCCAAGGCATTGTCGCTGCTGTTATCAAACTTGAGGTCCTTGACTCTGGCGAAATTTGGTCCGTAATAGTTGCCTTTTGATTTCAAGTCATCATATAAGTTTGAGCAATCAATATCCTCAAAACATTGCGCCCGTAGCCTATCCAACCGGTTGACCTGAGCGGTGGCAGTATATTCTTCTTCTCTCATAGCTTCTACATCATTGGTCTCCAACTCGACCGAGACAAGACCACGGCAATGCTCAATACTACCGCCACCAGGAGAAACAGAGACAACACGGAATTCCTTCCACTCGAATGCAGCCCTGTCGTGTGTATTTATAGTGGAGCTTAGGGAGAGCTGGATCTCAACGGTCTGTGGGGCCTCGGGAATTACCAACGCACTGATGAAAGAGACGTCTTTCAGGATGTATTTGGAAATAGTTGAGGAATTGTCCCGTTCGTGAACGACCTGTCGAACAGCCTCGATAGCCATGCTCATGTAGGCTGACCCGGGGAAAATCATCAAGTCTTCAATAGTGTGTTCGCGTAGCCAGGGCAAGGCGTTCACGCCGAGAATGTGTCTCCATACCGGCTTGACAGATGTACTGCTCACCACACGTAGGCCAAGAAGATCATGATATGGGTATTGCCGGAAGCGATGGGCTTTGCTAAGTCTTGACTCATGCCAATGTCTGTTGGAGTGATCCCAAGCATATGGGGGTAAGCTAGTCAACACTTTCCCTGATTGAGAAGGCTTGCTTAGTAGATTGGCGGCGGGCAAGTCGACCTCACATCCCTGCTCGAAGAGTTTGCCAGCTAGCTCGAGAATTGTGGACAAAGCATTTTTGTTTCGTGAAAAAGCAGAGAAGCTGAAGAAACCTGAGGGTAGTGACATCTTTGTCACGGTCTGGCGAATGGGCCCTGATAGAGCACTGTGGGGCCCTAGTTCAACGAACACCGGTATAGGTGAGACAAGGGACGACTGAGCGGATGCTTGAAGGGTATTGCAGAGATACTCCAAAGCGTCACGGAACCGTACTTCGGAAACAAGATTGCGAACCCAGTATTCGGGGCCAAATCCGTCTGTCTTTTCATCCGCCGTTACCGACGAGATAAATTTAATGGACGAGTGAGCCATGCGAGACTCTAATCCATCCAACCCAAGCAGATATTCGTCTGCAACTGCCCTAACATGGTGTGAGTGGTACGCCATGTCTACCTTGAGGCGCCTTGCAAAGATCGAGGCAGCATCCAAAATCTCCTTCAACTCAATTATGGCAGCTTCGTCTCCTGAGATTGTAGAGCTCGAGGGACTATTTGAGCAGGCAACGACGGCGACGCCGGACCGAAGTCTAGAAGTGTATTTCGACGCCTCCTCTCTCCCGAGACCGACAGCAAGCATAGCCCCTTTTCCAGAAGATCGATTTACCAGTAGGCCACGGTGATAGGCAGCCTTCAGAGCTGCAAATTGGTTGAGAGCACCGGCGGCATATGCAGCAGCAATCTCTCCACTCGAATGACCGAGTACGGCATGGGGTTCAATGCCGAGGTCATGAAGAAGATCGACAAGGGCGACCTGAATGGCAGTGGTAGCTGGCTGCGCAATCTTACTCTCATTGATTCGCGAATGTTGCTCATCTTTGGAAAGCTCGTCGACCAAGCTCCAAGAAGCACCGAGATTAGTCAAAATCCTGTCTGCTCGGTACATCGATTCTTGGTAGGGAGATTGCGTAGACATGAGCTCTCGTCCCATAGCAAACCACTGGGCGCCTTGTCCGGTGAACACGAAGACGGTACGATTGTTGATGGATGACTTAATAGGCTTCGTGGTCTTGAGGTCTAAAGACGGGACAATCCCTTCGAGGGACGTCGCCGTAAAGCTGCATCGCCACTGCATTAATGAACGTCTTGATGTGAGGGTATAGGCGAGGTCGAGGAGCAGATCGTCATCAGTAGCGGCGTCATCCACCTGGGCTGAAACCCATTCTCGTAGGTTTTCCATCATCTTGATAAGGGATTTCTCATTCTTTGCACTCAGTGCTAGCACTTGCGGTGTGCTAACGGCGTTATCTTTGCTCGATAGGATACCGTTAGTCTGTTGGCTGTATCCATTAACTCCGCCATGTCCGTTGCATTGATTGCCATTGACGCCATTCACCCCGTTAGTGCCGTTTATGCCATTTGCGCCGTTCGAAATGGGATTCTTATGTGGGCTTTTGGCTTGTTGTATAGGGGTGGAGCCGTCGATAATGGCGTGCCCATTTGTTCCTCCGTAACCAAAGCTATTAATTGAGATTCGACGGGGCCCCGTCATTGGCCATTTTTCCAGGCTCGTCGGAATCTATAGTCATATCAGTTTTGCTGGGGGGAGACTATTATTAGATGCAAGAAGGGGAGAAAGGAAAACATACCGTCACTCTCGAATTCTCAATAAAATTTAAACTCCCTTTAACCTCTTCTAGGTTGATATTTGGAGGAATGGCGCCCTTTTCAAGCATAAGCACGGCCTTGATAAATCCAGCAACACCACTAAGAAGTCGAGTAAGTACTGAGTTCATCAAGAGGTATATTTGTCATATAAGGAAGGGGGTCGAGTAAGTACCTCGCACTTTCAAGATGGCCAATGTTCGGCTTTATTGACCCGACGTAAAAGGGATTGTTTTGCGTATCATTATTCTTGCCAAATATAGACTGAATAGCTGAAATCTCTTCAACGTCACCAACGGCCGTCCCAGTGCCGTGAGCTTCAATATAGGCAGTGTCTCTCGGGTCGAGTCCAGCTCGCTGATAAACGGACTTAATTAAGGTTTTCTGGGCATCTCTGCTGGGCAGGGTTATCCCTGGCGTAGTGCCGTCATGATTGACGCCTGAATTCCTGATGATGCCGCGGATATGGTCGCCGTCGCGAACAGCGTCGTCAAGTCTCTTGAGAACGACCATGGCAGCACCTTCACCACGGCCGTAACCGGACCCTCTGGTGTCAAATGAATAACATTTGCCATCTTTATTAAGGATACTGTAACGTTGATGTGAGCGATTGAGTTTCGGGTAGTTGGGAATTAAAAGAGAACGGGGCTACAAACTGCATTAAACTCATAGGAATCATGAGATCTGGGCTCAAAAGGAGATTTACCCCTCCAGCGAGAGCCATACCGCACTCTCGTGATCGAAGGCTCTGGCATGCTTGATGTATAGCAACTAAGCCACCAGAGCAACCGGTGTCTAAAGTTATCGAGGGGCCTTTGAGGTCAAGAAGATATGAGATCCGATTAGATACAATCGCATTTCCTGTACCTGTCATATGATATTTGGGGAGATCATCGAGATCTTTAAATTGCATCTGAGCGTAGTCTTGACTGAAGACGGCGGCGTAGACCGCAGTGTCCGAACCGCGGACACGTTCCAAGGGAATACCTGCATTCTCGAGGGCTTCGTAGGCGACTTCTAGTTGAATTCGTTGTTGGGGGTCGATGGCTTCAGATTCAAAGGGAGGGATGTTGAAGAACCCGGCATCGAACGCCGCAATGTCCTGGTCAATGAAATGCCCACCGCGGTGGTTGTATGTTCCCTGCGCCTCCGGGTCGGCATGCATGAACGATCTCCAGTTAAACCGATCCTCTGGAACATCTGCCCAGGCATCGCGCCCTTCAGCAAGATTCTGCCACAGCAGCTCTGGGGTATTGGCACCGCCTGGCAGACGACAGCCTATGCCTACCACCGCAATAGGTACAGGGGTATCGGCCATGCTGGGAAATCAGTGACCCGATGGTATGGGAATAAGAAAGTATAGAAACAAGAAATAATGGAGCATGCCTCTCCCCATTTGTATTTTCTTGCTTCTTTTTGAGAACAGTCATTCTTTGTATGGGCGGCAACAACGGCACACCCTTGATAAAGAAGGATCCTTGGGGCAAAAAAAGGGCCCCAGAACGGAGGCCGTATTTCCCAAAGTTGGCACGGTCATCATAGTCAGATTAGAAAACAGGCAGTGCATTTTTCTCGTCTTGTCGAGCACCCGAGTCGATCTGAGCGAAGGACTGAATCGAATGAATCGTCAGATTCTCCAGGGCTAGTCTAATCGGACATTCTGTGGGCCAGAATTCCACATGGAAGACCCATCTTGGGCGGTCTTCCATGCCTAAAACTCGAGGGGCAGGTTTCAGGTAAATGAAATGGGCAGCGATGTGACTCCACAGAGGCCAGACATCCATGCGTCTTTCTTGTGCTTTTGTTGTGATAATTGCCTCTCAATCTTACTGTCTGACGAAGTTTGTTGGTTTATATAGACTGCCGAGGAACAGGGGCATCGTGAAGTTCACGAACTAGTAGAGAAAGCGGTTTAGTCGGCTTTCATTGCTTTTCTCAAAAAAATTCTTCAGGAACCTTCACTCGCCAGGCTAAAAGTCATAAAATTATCCGAGAGGAAGCGAATGATCAGCTTCCGTTGATCTCTTTCCAAAAGATCGACGTTCTTATTGGCTTCTGGAAGCAAATTCCGATATCAAAATTGTTCCAATTTTATCTCTCTCTGCAGGAGAAGGGGACGTGGACATGTAAGATCACATCAACAGAAACAAGCATTTGGTTATCATGAGAGGTCCCTTCTAGAATACGGGATTATTTCGAAAACAATTGCCAAACCCCTCGCTTTGTGGCCGATGCCGAATGGCGTGCCTTGTCACTCAATGTCTTAGACCCCATTGCTGACGCTAAAGATATCACTAATCCACCTGTCATCCTCGAAGTGCTTTCGAAGCAGACGCAAATATCCAGAGGAAAGTTTAACCAAACGGTGGAAATTATCCACTCTTGACGGCTCTGGATCTCGACCTGAATTTCTTCAGGTAACGAATAGAGGGCGAGGGAATTATCCCGCTGCCATATAACCGGAATGATAGCTCGAGGTCGCCAACCTCTCGCTATCCTGTTTAGGATGGTGATAGGCACTGACAGCTGAGATGGAAGTCAAGCTTTTTGTATGACGATCGATATGCAGACGAGCTGTCCCCCAGATCAGGGAATATTATTGATTTTTATCGTGCGAGTATCAGGCTGTCACGTCTCCTCATTGATACAGCCAGCCATATCCAAGCCCGCAAGGACCATTCAACATCCCACGGGGCCCAGTAGTTCAAAAGGTCTCAACAGGAATAATCTCGCCGCGTTCCCCGAGTTCTCAACGGATCAATGACGACTTCAATTTCGAATTCTCCTTGTTCCTCATCGTTGCCTGGATTGAGAAAGCAAATCCACCGGGAAAAGCTTACCGACAGCAGGGAGGGTGCTGACAGACCACTTGCCTCAAACGGTCGCGTAACCGAGATGCAATGGGTGCCCATTCACGTGAAGATCACTTGTAACTAGCCATTCACTTTGCATTCCATATCTCTACCCTTGGTAGGAGCCGGAATAATTGTCTCTGGGATAGGGAAAAATAGATTGTGTCGGATACGGATCTTTCACAACCTGCCGATATGATAGTCGGATCTCAAACTGGGGCATGACTAGTGTCGACAATTTGATCTGATTGATCCCTCATCCTGAAACTTAATATGAATTAGCAATCACTGAATCACTGAATATACGTTCGCGAACTGTAATTTGCAAGGAGTAGAGAGCTGACACTTCATTAATATTGACAACGACGGGAAATTTGGGAAACAGCTCATCAACCCGGCAACGACAGCATCTGAAAGCTCCGGAGGCAGAAAGGAAAGGAGGTTTGATACTGGAGAAGAGAAAACGCTCCACTGGGTTTGGCCAGGCGAGCAAACTAGCCATTAGTGTTGCGACTTCCCAGCACTTCGGGAGAGCTACTTCAAACAACGAACAAGTGTTTCTGCGGTGCCCACCGGTCCACCGAAGTTTGAACAGGCTCTGGCCGAAAGAACTGGGATGCTAGCTTTTTGAGTTTTTGTCCCTCTTGGTACCCACCCGTCCCTGAGTCTTGAGAGCACCGAGGGTTGAGAGGAAAGGGTGTTGGACATGGACAGGTGTTACTCCTGCTGTGGAAATGGAGAAAGAATTCCGAGTCATTGCTCTGACATGTGGCTGTACAGTGTACCCATGGAGTCGCGAACATGGGTAAGCCTGCCCCCTCAAATGCGGAGGACTTCCCTGTTGTTAATACTGCAGCCTTCGAAGAGCCATATCGAAAGTCGCAGAGAAAAGTCGGAGAATGCCTACTATCACGAACAACACCCCCATCATTATCATATGTACTTCCCCCTCACTACCTTCGTTCAAGTTCCGAGAAGAAAACGCGTACTTCGCATTTCGTCCTTTTTTCTCGAAGGTGGGGGTCTCATCTCCACTGGCTGTAAACCTGGCAAGCGAAGGACAAAAAATACGGGGACGAATTTAACAGAAAAACAAGTCATGGACACTGAAGAAAGGAGGTCTTGGTTCTTGAGAGACCCATAATATGACACCAAGCAACCCACATGGCAGCCCGCACTCCCAAAATACATTGAATCCTTCAGTTGGCGAGAAGCATTGAAAAAAGTCCCACGCTGCCAAAGATTCGAGAAGCGAACATGATGCAACGTTAGTGCTGCCACTTGACTCTAGTAGAGTCCTTGCCAGAGACGGCAAAAAGGCCTTCCCCGCCTTCTTCGGCGGTCTCCAGCTGCTTGTAACCGAAGTGAAGGTCAGTGGCCGCATCCCCGACCAGTTCGAAGTCCTCCTCGTCATGGAAGAGGAGCGGGAAGTCAGTCAACAACATGGACGAGCTTTGAAGTCGCGAAACGGCGGACGAAGTCAAATACACCCGGGGTTATTAAGGACTCAGATCCTCCTTAATATACATGTCTTTACAGGCTAATATGGAAGAACTATTGGACACAAATCGATTACCTTGACCCAAGAACGAGAACTATGGACAGGTTGAACTGGAACCAGCAAGGCGAGAATGGCGTGCCGCAACCCGGGGGAAGGTCTTCCGACCCCGAAGGCGGTATCTACGAACAAGCGGGAATTCAAACTTGACTCGAGAATTCGAGAACTAATTGACCCGTCAGCATTCTGCTGTTCCGCTCACAATCTAGACAAGCGGAAGCCGGGTTGTTGAACCAACCGACCTCACCGGCGCCGTATGTAAACTGCCGCCTCTCAGGCAGTTCTACGGCTATCCTGGTGCCGCCGCTATGGGAATTCCACTCCCAACCCGAACCTTATCTTCATAATCATTGGCTTCGCGTGCAGGCTTCATTCCTCGGAGTCTTGAAGTCGTGAAAGATCTATGACTGGGGACTGGTGAACGCCTTTGTGACATTCCGAAATGAGGGCGTTTCATGCTGTCGGCCCTTTTCATTGCTTTGGACCTCTAGCGGGTGATAAGTATGCTGTGTCAAGCTGTCCGATGGAATAGAATCCACTGGAACAGTCTTCGAATCTTGTCTTTCCTTCGTTCAACTCGGATTGTTGACGTTGAAGTCTGAAGTCTGAAGATCTCATGACCTTTAAAAAGTCATGTGATGACATGGTTCGACTTCGACGCAGCTAGGGCTAGGGCTAAATATTAGGGCTCTCAGGAGACTTTGTTCACAGTCATTCACTACTCGGTGCTTTAAAGACTTCATCTCCCTCACATCGTCGTCATCTCCCTCAGAGCCATTCACTCTTTTTATCTTTCTTACATTCGCTTGGGTCCCAGCGGCATCATGCCACCCGATCTCACAAAGATTGCCATAAAGTTCATTCTTGGGTCGACGCACCCCTAGAGAGATACGCGCTTCTCATAGAGATCTAGTTCGTCGTCAGTTGACCCTGAACAATATTGAGACAGCCATCCTTGCGGTACTGGACCATACCTTCATCGCTCGCCCTTGTCCTGCATCTATAGTGCTGATATTTGCCTTGTCCAAAACCGATGCTCATTCACTTGCATCCCGGTACAGTGTCCCTGCATACACCGACAACGCAACAGATGGGAGGCGGGGGACGCCACTGTCTCGGGTTTGCAACGCCAGCGACTCAAGGGTAGCCCGCCCGGTGTCTTCATTGCATACAGAATGGGCACATATCATTCCATCCTCCTTTAGTTGCCGAACACTGATATTATAGAGCAGTTCAAAACAGAAGTCGACGGTTCCTAGGCTTTGATAATAGTCTACATGGTCAGCCCGTGTGGGGCTGATCCCAGATGTGGCTATCTCGTGCGAAATGTGGAGTTTCCCCTCACTCTCAATCAGGGTCTTAATGTAAGAGCTTGTCTAGGTATGTGTTCGGTCGGTAGCTCCGAGGGAGATATCGAAATTGCTGAAAAGAAAACGCATGATGTGGTCCATCGTGATGGCGTTACGCGTCGTTTATCGAGAGCTGCATGAAATTGAACCCTACGGAGGGACGGCAAACATCGATTAATGCTAACCCATCTGTGCGACACTGCGTCTCGTCGCTACAGGCCAGAGATCAGATTGAGATCGGAGTCACAGGCAGGGTTGAAGACATGACTGTGATCAAGATTCGACCAGGCCTAATACCTAAAATCGACAGCCTGACGCTTTGGTTAGTCTGCCTTAGAGAAAGGACACCATTTCTCTTTCTCTGTATAAATCGCTAGAGATCAATAGAAAATCAACTAGAGAATCAGATATTATTTCCGCTTGTGGATATGCTCAATACCTTTCCTGGCTCATTTCCCTCTTAATTCATATGGTTCGGGCATCGTCGGTGGTTGAATCAATTTGCATTTGAAAGAGGGTCTAGACTAGCTAGATGTCTGTATGATTCGGGTGGCGGATCATCGGTCGTGGCTCTGGTGTAAATGGGTCGCCATAGTGTTGTATGAAAGGTGATGCTGTGACAGTTTCATGCCTCGCTAACTCCACTGACTGTATATTAGTTTAATGCAAGAAGATGGTAGACAACAGATGGAAGTAAGGAGTTGTGGTTGACAACATGTTGATAGAAGGTGGTCATAGGTTATTTTGGTGGTTGAGCCGCAAAATGTACCACTCAGCCAAAGCCTCAAACTCCGCCTTCTTCATCTTGAAACCTCAAACACCATCAAACACCCATCATTAACCTCGACAACCTGAATCCTCTCCATCTCCTCAACACCGAATACCATCTCTCCCGACCTCGACATCTCAGGCTCTCCGATTTCCGGCAATAAATTCCCTGGGCTAGTGGCCCGATCTTGTCTGTGTGAAGGTTCATCCGCTCTGGACTTGCGTCATACCATCGCCTCTTACTCCCGAACGCATCCACCAACCCACACAGAAGTCCATCTCCTCTTCGATCTTTCACCGATAGACACTCCCTCCTCTTTCTACAATGATTGAATCAACTCGAAGGCGAGTGCTAGATGGCTTGAATCGCCGGTATATTTATGGTCGCGTGGTACGTTTCCTTGATATCCAGGCAGAAGGACCCTTTGTGCAGCCTATCTCGTGACGGCGCCTATTACTTCAGAAAGGACCGTGGACTGACATCTAGTCCGTTGGCTTTGTAGCCTCTATTGCATACGATTATATTCTTCGTCGAGATGGCGGTGACGATGAGGCTGGCCGCCAAGTTCAACTCTTACTATGCGGAGAAGCCTGGTAAGTTCTTAGCGCTCTATAAATTCTTTGAGGCTGTACTGACCATATCATCATCTAGTCCTGACTACCATGGTTACTAATGCCGTAAGCGATTCCCTTCGAGATATATGGTGATTACGGTCCAACTAATCGGCCTTCGGTCAGGTTCTCGGTGGCATCGCAGATACAGTCGCCCAATCCCTCACAGCAATCAAAGCCCGAGCCAGCCGACGATCAAGGGATTCCGTTAACGACTTCATTTCGATAGAGATTCATGAGTTGGATAAGGAGAAGCCACCAGCGGTGGGTGAGCTAGGATATGCCAGGAACATGCCTCCTCCATTCGACTTCGAGCGACTCACCCGATTTATGTCGTACGGTTTCTTCATGGCTCCCGTTCAGTTCCAGTGGTTTGGGTTCTTGTCAAGGACTTTCCCCGTTACCAAGACCCAGGCAACACTTCCGGCATTCAAGAGGGTAGCGATGGATCAACTTATGTTCGCCCCAATCGGTATGCCAGCCCCTTGATTCGACATGCGGGGAACTCTATTAATATCACGACAGGTCTCGTCTGTTTCTTCACATTCATGACTGTTGCCGAAGGTGGAGGGAAAAGGGCTTTGTCTCGCAAATTCCGTGATGTCTACCTACCCACATTGAAGGCAAACTTCCTCCTTTGGCCAGCAGTGCAGATGCTCAACTTCCGGGTTGTTCCCATCCAATTTCAAATTGTCAGTTGAACCCCTTTCCCCAGATCATGCTACGGCCCATCAATACTAACCC
Organism: Arachnomyces sp. PD_36; assembly: GCA_032988195.1. Lineage (NCBI taxonomy): Eukaryota > Fungi > Ascomycota > Eurotiomycetes > Onygenales > Arachnomycetaceae > Arachnomyces > Arachnomyces sp. PD_36. Next base: position 1,264,871 of record JANTQE010000002.1, on the reverse strand, counting down.
GCCATGATAGCCCTTTGTTTCAACCATCGGTATCGCGTGGACAGCTTACCTGTCTCTCACCAACTCTTCTGAGGAGGACTAGATCCTATTAAAATCATAAATTGGATCGGTCATTGACAGAGAATTTTCTTCCCTATCCTGAGGTGTACGATCCTATTAGTCCGAACCGAATATTTATATTGAGGTGCTATGGCGTTTCGGGGGGAGGGCTGAGGTGCTTTCATTGCATTGCACTGTGTGAACTGCTTGTTCCGTGCGTTTTCCATTCTTACTTTGCAGGTTTTATGTACTACCCTGGTTACACTCATTGAGGTCGGTTTGCTTTCCTTGACTTTTTATCTTACCGAAGACACATTTTTCTAGGTTTATGTTTAGGAGCTTTTGCTTTGTTCGTGTTCGTGGTGATGAAAGAGAATCTATCTAAGATATATCATGACAAAACGGGTTTCTTCTTGCTTCATATTCTTCTGCGTAATTAATATAACATGCTACGCGGCTATCTATATAGTTTTACTCACCTCTCCATCCCCCGCAATGTATGTCACTGTCGTAGCCCTGGGGCCATTGGGAAGCTCTTTGCCATCCCCTACCACTCCCGCATGTCGTGGACCAGAACAAACAATAAGAGCATTTTCTTACATGCTCTCTAAGACTAGCCCTCTGCAATGACTCCATCTCAGACCCTTAGAATCACACCTTCCAGCAGTAAACAATATAGAGTAAAATTCAGTAAAGGCATTGAGTCGGATGTTCAATCGCTTGATCGTTGTTAATATATATTCCTTGACATCATAGAAATCTCATCTCATTCCGCATCAACCCGACCCAACTTTAAATTTCTCTCTCCCCCACCACCCCGCTAGAACCATCTTCCATTGTTATGATTTATTCCTACTCAGCTCCTGCACATAGTAAACAAATCTAGACATTCAGGACATTGTTAGATCATTCTATTCTATATTGTAAGTATAGCTACAGTCCTGGCAGTGCTTTTCTATCGCAATTGACCGTCTAGATCCTAATTTGCTGACAGATTAAAGGCAGGATAGTATACATCTACCGCAAACATGTCTCTCTCAAACAAGCTGGCAATCAACGATGTTGACCTTAAGGGCAAACGGGTCCTGATTCGGGTATGTACCTGGGCATTGCGCTACAGAACCGTAAAACCAAAGCTCAGAGTGCTTGACTAACATTCGATCTCTTTCCATCCCATCAGGTCGACTTCAACGTTCCCCTCGACGGAGACAAGAACATAACGAACAACCAGCGCATTGTCGGTGCCCTACCCACAATCAAGCATGCCATCTCCAGCGGAGCCAAGTCCGTCATCCTGATGTCCCACCTTGGCCGACCAGATGGCAAGAAGAACGAGAAATACAGTTTGAAGCCTGTTGTTTCTGAGCTGGAGAAGCTGCTCAGACAGAAAGTTATCTTCGCGGAAGACTGCGTTGGGAAGGAGACTGAGGATATTGTCAACAAGGCTGAGGGTGGACAGGTTATCCTATTGGAGAACCTGCGATTCCACGCCGAGGAAGAAGGGAGCTCAAAGGATGCGGATGGGAACAAGGTTAAGGCTGATAAGGCCAAGGTTGACGAGTTCCGCAAGGGTCTAACTGCCCTTGGAGATGTTTATATCAGTGGGTCCCCCTCATATCACAAAAATTCCCTCTATCAATTCGTAGTACTGTAGGATGTCAATACTGACTTGTTCACTACTAGACGACGCATTCGGCACCGCACACAGAGCCCACAGCTCCATGGTCGGTGTAGACCTGCCCCAGAAGGCATCCGGCTTCCTCGTCAAAAAGGAGTTGGACTACTTCGCCAAGGCCCTCGAAAACCCCCAGCGACCATTCCTCGCCATCCTCGGTGGCGCTAAAGTCTCAGACAAGATCCAATTGATCGACAACCTCCTCACCAAGGTTGACAGCCTCATCATCTGTGGAGGAATGGCCTTCACCTTCAAGAAGGTCCTCGAGAACGTGAACATCGGAAACAGCTTATTCGACGAACCTGGCAGCAAGACTGTTGCTGAACTAGCCGAGAAGGCCAAGAAGAACAATGTCAAGATTGTCCTTCCTAACGATTACATCACCGCCGACAAGTTCGCCGCGGATGCTAAGACCGGATACGCCACTGATGCCAATGGTATCCCAGACGGTTGGATGGGTCTCGACTGTGGTGAGAAGAGTATCGCTCTCTACAAGGAAGCAATCGGCGAGGCCAAGACTATCCTATGGAACGGACCCCCTGGAGTTTTCGAAATGAAGGCCTTCGAAAACGGCACAAAAGCTACTCTCGACGCCGCCGTCGAGGCTGCCCAGAACGGCAAGATCGTCATCATCGGTGGTGGTGATACTGCTACCGTTGCTGCGAAGTTCGGTGTTGAAGACAAGTTGAGCCATGTCTCGACGGGAGGTGGTGCTTCGTTGGAGCTGCTGGAGGGCAAGGAACTTCCTGGTGTTGCTGCTTTGTCGAGTAAGTAAAGTTATTGTTGTTTTGAATATAGAGAGAAAGAAAAAAAGGGTCATCAAGAGCGCCCGGCCTGTGGGTTGCTGGATAGCCAGTGTTGTTCATATATCAATAAGAGAGAGATGAGCTGGCGCCCTGACATGTATTGCTGGAATAAAGAAACAGGACCCTATTTGTGATGGAGCGTCTCAAATCCACCCGAAAACACGATATGATGGTTCCTGGGCCAAAAAAATGTATAAAATAAAATGAAGATATCTTTCGGTTCACGCCTGTATGTAGTAAGTTGGTTCCCTTACTCTTTCATTTCTGGAATTGAATCGAAACTACTGTAAGCATGCCTGTTCCCTGCCTCTGTCCTCGAGGGGGCCAGAACATACCCACGTATTGGGGAGTGAAGTGAAATGGAGATAGGAATATAGTGACGGGGCAGAAACGTCCGCATCTCGAACTGAGCGTATAAGAGTGGGTTTGTAAATAGCAAGTTGGGGATGGGAACCAGTGAATTAATTGTGAATAATGCATTTGTTCATGCGACAATATGGGCAGGACTCTTAGAGCTCTTTGGGTAACCGTAGAACAAGAAATACCTGGCCTAATCTGTACGCTGGGCTGTGGCCAGCCTTTGATACAAATCAAAGTGGCGTTGGGAGATGGGAAAATGAATCGAGTGGATAGGAAGCCCTTATCGCTTCATTCCTTGTCGCACGGGGTAATCCTTGGAAAGGAGGGAGAAAGGTCTTGCCTTCTATTCGAGCGTGTGTATCTTGTCTTTCTGCCGTGTCTCCGTTTCCCGACCTTACTTCCATAAAATTCCGATACAGATCCCAACGCCATGTGTTATATTTTTTGGCTTCGAATAAAGAAAAATAGTTCATTCATATCTTGTCTTCTCCTCGAGACCGTTTATTTCCCTGCTTCCACCTTTTTGAGTTCCTCCCTGGAAACATATGTTAGTATCAGCGCCAGGCAGGGTGGGAGAAAAATGGAGCGAGGGGGGCGGTGGGTTGGATGTACTTTAGTTGCTTCGAGAAGTCCTCGTTCGTGTCATCATCGTCCCAGCTCTCCTCCCATAGGTGGTCGCTATTGCTGCCGTTTACGTTTCCTGAAGAGGAGTTTCCGGGGACTTCAGCGTCTTCTTGGGGCCAGTCTTTGTTTGAATATTAGCATCTATTCAAGAAACAGGATTCCTTCGGGTCATGGGAGCGGGGTTGCGTGGGGATAAAGGAATAAAGGTTCATGCTGGCAAAACATACCCTCCACTGGGAAGTCTTCAAACTCATCATCCTCTTCAAGAGCGGCACGCTTTTGTTGCTGTGATGGGGTAGCGGATGTGTCTTGCGCTTGCTTTTCGGTTGAGGCCTGGGCGGCGGCGGCTGAACTCGACATGATTGGCTCTGGTACTAGATTCGACCCTTCTGACTGTAACTGTGGAGTGTGTATTATGTGCCTGCGCCTGTATGGGGGTTGAGGGAGGATTATGCTGGATGTTGGTGGGAGAAGAAGAGCAGAAAGAGCTATCGGAGCTGTTCTTGAGGAGTTCGAGTGGATTATGTAATGTGGTGCAGTTTGTCGTGGCTGTGGAGATAAGAAAGATACGGGAAAGACACCAACACTCGTATCTGGAAGCGGGAGGAAAGTTCTACTATCGATAAATCTCTGGGAGAAGTGATAACAATGCGACTTGAAGTTACAGAGAGAACGGTTCTCGTCGAGGTGTAGATCAAGGGCCAATTCCTCGGGCTTCACCTCTTGCTTAGTTAATTACGGAGCGTCCGCAGTTCTAATCTGGGCCCTACAGATGGACACATAGCCCCCCAAAGTTCCCAACCGAACGAGCCCAAGCCTGCGGACTTCTCATTAACTTCTACGTCATCTGCATTGAACGCCTCTCTGCTGCCTTTTCAGCTGGATAGTTCTACTGATGACGAGAAAACCTGCGGTCTGCTCTCCGGGCTTCGATCCTCAAAAGCCCTTGTCACCGCTGCTGCCGCTTCCTTCCGCTAGATAACTTCGCAGCCTGATCTGACATGACCATGAACCACTGCTTTGTGTTTGACTTTGACCTTATACCTATGTTTAGCGCCTCCTTCGTACACCAGACGCCGATATGCTGAGAGTAGGATCATGGCTTTATGGCGGCAAGAAGCCTATTGCCAGCTTGTCGACGCAGTCGCTCGACTCGCTGGCTGAATCGCAAGAGCGTAAGCATGCGTTTCTCCCTTGGAGGTGGTAGAGCCTCTCGGGGGGCAAATTAGCTAACGGAATGCCTTCTTATGTAGTTACAAATGCTATGGCAGGTATGATAAAAAGATGGAGCCTATGTATGCACATGTGTTGCCTCCAGGTGTGGCTAACGGTGTCGGGGAACTAGCAATCTCTCATATCTTGAATGACGATATTGAGGGTGCGGAAGAAAGACTGAAGCAGAGTAATTCAGCTTTCCATAAGGTGTGTTTATGTATGGAATGCACCATTGAGCTTTGCCTAATTCTCTTTCGTCTTCGGTTCAGCTTGGAATAGGTGCTGTCGCATTCATACGGGCAACGTTGGGGTTCAAACAAGAAGCTTTACGTGAAGGTGCTCATCCTTCCCGCACCACCAACAATTCTCTTCATGACTGATGGAACTGTTTATTCAACACAGCCTTCGACCGCCTTGCCGACGCTGAGACAAGCTCCTCCAACGAACAGAACAAAGCGATACACACTTCAAATGCCCCCAATGCCTATCAATCATCGATATATGCCCCGGGAACCGAATTTGCGCTCACACAGTGCTTGGCTCAGCTGATGGGTGCGGTGGTATGCGTGCAACTAGGGGGGCTGACGGATACTATAAAAGGCTTCTATAAGCTAAGGAAGGCATATATAACCCTGGATGGGATCATGCAGATGGAACGCAGATATCTGCAGGATCGGGCCGTTGCGAGCACTGTGGCTTCAACCAGAGGTTCCTCGGAATCGATAACCCGAGCAGGTTCGGGAGCTGAGAACGAAGATGTCAAGAATTCTGGAGCTGTGAAGGACGAAAATACCGCGTTTCCGAAACCCCATCACTCAACTCCAACCTTCCAGCTTCCCCAGGACGATGAGGAAACTCCTAAGAAGCAAGCTCCACCTCAACAGGGAGAGAAGCTCCCCGTCAAGGGCAAAGCTCTTGACCCTGTCCAGAACCTAACGGGGAGACTTCCTAAGTTGTCTGTATCCACGGGAGATCTTAGAAGCCAAAGAACATCGACCCCTAGACAAGAACAGGAAAACACTCCTGAACCAAATTTCAATAGTGATCCGGACTCAGGGATTTTCAACCATCCAATCGATGCATACATACATTCAGGGGCCAACCTCTGTTTCGGAGTTCTGTTGCTGGTTATATCGATGTTTCCTCCAACTTTCTCGAAGCTCCTAGCCGTCGTCGGCTTTCGTGGTGACAAGGAATTGGGCTTACGGATGCTCTGGCAAGCCAGTAAATTCCACAATATGAACGGAGCCATGGCAGCCCTAGCCATACTTGGTTATTACAATGCCTTCGTGCGGTTTTGTGATATCGTAGCCGACGGTACCGGCGAGGAAGACGACGTCGGAGGTTACCCTGCTGCTCAACTATCATCTTTGTTATCGGACGCAAGAGCGCGGTACCCAACCAGCCAGCTATGGCTACTCGAAGAGTCTAGGATGCACAGTGCGAACAGACGGCTTGATACAGGTTTAAAACTGTTGCTGGGAGAACATAAAAGCCCTCTCCTGCAAATCCAAATGTTGCATGCTTTTGAGAGGAGCTTGAATGCCATGTATATGCACCAATATGAGCTATGTGCAAGCTCTTTTGATGAGGTATACCAACCAATCTTCCCTTTGAGAACGGAATCCCCAACCTTTAGTATACCCGCTCACCATTCATCCATGATTATAGTGTGCCGAGCTCGATCCTGGAACCCGGGCTCTCTTTTATTATATTGCCGCATCATCACATTTCGCCCTCTATCGGCAAAATATCCAAACGTCTCCAGACGTCGCGCAAAAACATGGTGATAAAGCTCTCGAACTATTTCGTCTAGCTCCAGAACACGCTGGCAAAAGGAAAATCCTTGCCCGCCAACTTCCCTTCGACACGTTTGTCGTACGGAAAGTCGCAAAATGGGAAGCCCGAGCCAAAGAGTGGAAGGTTGACTTTCTCGACGCTATCGGTATTGACCCTCTTGAAGAAATGATTTTCTTCTGGAACGGATATAACCGTATGCCCGCGGAGCAGCTCGAGCAGTGCCTTCAGAATCTCTCATGGTCAGATAGCTCAAGTAATCCGCACTGGCATAGAGAATCTCTTGACGAACAAGCGATCCTGTCCCTTCTACGTGCCTGCATATACCGCTCGCTGGGCCGACATGACGAAGCGAAAAACATGCTACAGGGGGAAATCTTGCAACATGACAAACTTCTCTTCAAAGGATATCTCAAAGATGAATGGACTCTGCCAACAGCACATTATGAGATGGCAGCTAACCTCTGGATGGAACGTCACGCCTATATACCTCAAGTCCCCCTTTCAGATTCCCCAAAACCGAAAGCCGATCCCGTCGAGGACCAGGCATCCCGAGATGAGCACGACGCGCTTAAAGTCAAGGAGTGTAAGGAGTGGCTCGACAAAGCAGCGAAATGGGAGCGATATGACCTCGATTCTCAGATCGGGTTGAAAGTCTCGTCGGGTGAGGAAGCGATCAGGAAGTGGGAAGCATTGCATTCGACGACATAACGGGAAAAAAGCATTGACGACCAAAGCCCCTGGGAATTTGCATTTTCATCATCTTCATGTGTCATTATGGTTTAAATCTTAGTGGTTTTTACGGCTTTTATGGTGTTTCTTGGAGTTATCACGAGAGGAAAGTGGTTATCATTGGTACTTTGGGGGTTGAATAAAAATGGATAGAAGGGTTTGTAGATGGGGTTCACATGGAACTGCCCGTTCTCTGTGGCATGCATCCCTGATAGGGGCAGAAAGTTTCTTGTATAAATATCAGACGAAAAATAGAAGTATATCAAGATCAACAAGCTCAACTCGCTATAATTAAATGGCTATAAAAATGCATCACAGAGTAACCGCTCGAAGATTTTACAACACCAAGAATGATGGGACCAGCTTCGTCTCACTTTTTCCGTCTCCTAAACCGGAACCGTAATTCATCGTCACTATCAGCATCCTGTTCCTCAACTTGCCTTTGTCGTTTCCGGGATCTACTAGCCGATGAAGTAAATGCCGTTCCTGAATCTCCCGTCGCAGGCTGGGAGGTGTCGAAAATACTTTGGTCCTCCTGGCTGACTGCTTCTCTATGGCTGGTGGTAGATGTAGCCCTCCCACTACCAAGACTACCACTGCCACGTCCACCAGCCCAGTACTCATCACCAATACCGAACCCTTTCTTCCCAGCTTCTTCTAACGGCACAATAACCGCCTGAATCCGACTTCTTGATGCCCCACCCTCCCCAGCCCTTCGAAAATTCTTGAAATTCTTCCTCCCGTTCCATCGATTGTCCCAACGGCCATTCCGCCCCTCACCATCATCCCCCTCGCCACGGGCTGGTGTATTTCGTCTCCGAACGGGGATATCAATCTCCTCAATAACAGCCAAACTCTTCATCCGCTCAATATCCATCGAACTTAGCGTTTCCTGGATATTCTCCTCTTCCTCCTTGAGGCGTTCCCGGGCTGCCTCTTCCTGTGCTTCACGCCGTTGTCGTGCGGCTTCTAGGACGTTGAGTTTTTGTCGTTTGGGTTTAGGCGGGTCGGGGGTGGGTTCTGGTTCTCGCCGTTTTGAGGAGCGGGTGGATGGTTGACGGTGTTTCATTGCTGCGGCGCCGGGGAGGAGCTCGGTTACTACGTCGTCTTCTTCGCGGGTGGAGGGGGATTGGTGGTGGGAGTCGTTGGGGGGATTGTTGTTTTCGAGAGGCTGGTGGTGGTTAGTTTAGAGGTTTAGGGTCGTGGATGGAGCGACTTCACGTACCTGAGATATATCCGGCTCGTCCTCCTTTTCAAGAGTGTAAACCGGTATGGATTCCATGTCGAAGCCATCGTCGAACGTTTTTACTTTACTCACGAATTTGCCCGTTCGAGAACGCTTGGCAGGGCGCTCCCTTGGTTTGTTTGAATTTGTATCAAGACTTGAAGTAGCTTCCGGTGGTTGGCTTGCCTCTGGAGGAGGGTTGGACATACTCTGCTGGCTGGCTCCAACATCTTCTGGCTCCGCAGGTCGGTCCTCCCGCGGGAGAGCTCTACGTAAAGGCCTGGCATCGTTATTAAGGATGGCGTCTAGAAATTCACCTTGCTCAATGACTCGTTGATCGATCGTGAGGGCTACCTCGTTACCGAGTTCGATAGACCAGTCTGCATACTCTCCTTTTGAACGGAACCGGACAAGGACAACGCCACCAGGTTCGTCTGGCTCACCAAAGCCTTTTGACCCGGCTGCATTTCTCATGTATTGGACGAGCTCATTGGCAGTTGTTTTGCCGTTTTCAAGAGAGTAAAGAAGAGCTTTGCCATGGCCATTCGTTATAGGAGCTTGTAGATTGTCGAATTGGGAACTGTCGCAAAAGACAAAGATATAGTCCTCGAATACAGTTGTTCGGTTCGGATTTGGCGCAAATGCTTCCGCGGGCCGGGGGACGGGCTCTTTTCCAGGAGGGGGAAGGTGTGGCGCGGGATCCGGTAAAGCAGAGTCGAAGTCTTGTTCGAGGGGAGAGAGAGATTCCAAGTTGTTGAGATCTTCTGGAGTTGCTGCGTATACAAGGGCATCGAGATAGGAGTCCTGAATAATATGTTTCCCGTTTATCAGAGCTTGAAGCCCCTTTGCAGTATTACGTTTGCTCTGGACAACGTGCGTAGTAGTTCCAACAAGATATGGGACGACCATCTTTATATCAAGGTCCTCGAGGCGAGCACGAAAGTCAGCTAGCGGATCCTTGGATTTGAGCTCCTTTGATGAGAGAGAAAATGTAAGGACAATCGGATTCCATGTGATCCTGGGATATAATAAATCTCTGGTTAATGGCTTGCGCTATCTTCGTAGTGTAGGGTAGGGTATCTACCTCAGTACGTGTTGGTATCTCCCGAGCTTGATGACATGTTCCTCTCCACGTAGTTCCCTAGACTTCCCCTTTATTTGATCGCCGTCGACGGTCGTGCCGCATTTTGAGGATTGATCCGTAACCGTAACCTTTGACCTGGTATGAATATGTGACTGGACATGTTAGCGAGGCTCCGAAGATGTACTTGGGGGTTGTGGTGCGCCCGACATACCCCATCTCCATGGTTGACAGGAGCCACTTCGATAACCAGATGCTTTCTAGATATTGTTGTATGGTCGATCGCATGGCGGACTAAAAGGGACTCGCGGTAGCGACGTAAGCCTCCCGTACGATAGAACTAGTATCGCTTATATCTCAAGTTTTACCTCCGTTTTGGTTGATGCGACCGAATAGATATTTCTTCCCTGGCCGAAGCCATACCCGCTTCCCTAGCATTAAGCTATTAATACGGCGAATTAATAGACGGGACACAGAGCCATACCTTCTAGAAAGTCACCCTCAGACTCTAGAATCCACATCCTGAATATGTCGGCGACGAGAGGACCGCCCTTCAACTTCTCCCTGCCGTCGAAGTTATCTCGAGCGTTTCCAAAGAAAAACGTCGATCAATCGCGATGATCACGACCCCAAGTCGCGAGATCATGTGATCTCAATTAAACTGACAGTTCTCTTGAAGAGAAAAACATGTCCACGACTTCCTCCTTCTACAAGATGGAACCTGCGAAGGCGGAAGAAATAGAAGAAAAGAGTGATTCAACTGATAAGTCTATCGCCCATACAACACTCAAGTATCAGCTACTGGGTCCTTCTCTGACGAAGGCTGGTCAAGATGCAGTTGATCAACAAAAGGTATATCCTGCCTCCGCTCTACCTTTTTCCACGATTAGACTCTTATTTTGCAGGTGTCAGATATAATATACAATGCCTCTAAAGGCTCGAAGTTCTTTAATCATGAAGAGACCAGAGACCAGGTCTTGACGACGAGGATAAACCATATTCTCTCCCGGAAGAAGCAGCTTGAGAAATGCGATCTGTCATATGACCGTCGACGAGCTGATGAACATATATCGAAGCTAGAACTCAGTCGTGATCTCTCTCAGTCTATAGTTCATATCGACTGCGATGCGTTTTTCGCCGCTGTAGAGGAACTAGATCGACCGGAATTACGCGATCTTCCGATGGCCGTTGGTGGAGGTGTACTCACTACCTGTAACTACCATGCGCGAAAGTTCGGTTGTCGAAGCGGCATGGCCAGTTTTGTCGCGAAGAAACTCTGCCCGGATCTGATACTTATCCGGCAGAATTACGAGAAATACAACGAGAAGGCAAAAGAGATTCGGGCTATCATTGAGACATATGATCCACGTTTTGAGAGTGCCAGCATCGACGAAGCGTACCTCAATATCACGCAGTACTGTGCGGAAAACGATATCAGTCCCGAAGCTGCAGTGCAGAAACTTCGGAGCGAGGTGCTGGAGAAAACCAAGGTCAGCGTTTCCGCAGGGATTGCCGCGAACTCTAGAATTTCAAAGATTTGTTCGAACTGGAATAAGCCCAATGGTCAATATTTCGTCCCAAGCGATCGGGATGCTATCATGACGTTCATGTCAACCCTTCCGCCGCGGAAGGTGAATGGAGTCGGCCGCGTTTTCGAACGAGAGCTCCAGGCCGTCGGTATCAAAACCTGTGGGGACATATATCCCCACCGGGCAATACTTACAAAACTTTTCGGGGAGAAAGCCTCTAACTTTCTGTTACAATGCTATTTGGGCCTTGGGCGGACCAATATACAACCTGCCGAAGAAAGCGAAAGGAAGAGTGTGGGAACCGAAAGTACTTTCTCTGATATGGGAGGAGCTACACAGCTCCGGGATAAGCTATGGCGGACTGCTGAAGAACTGGAAAAAGATCTTGCTCGAACACATTTCAAGGGCCGAACACTCGTTTTGAAAGTGAAGCTTCATACTTTCGAAGTTCTAACGCGGCAGATAGCCCCGCCTAAAGCTGTCTATCTCGCCAAAGACCTTTACAATTATGCACTTCCGATGCTCACAAAGCTGGAGAAGAATATTCCTGGCATGAAACTTCGGCTGATGGGGCTTAGATGCACAAATCTTGTGAGTACAAAGAAGCCTGACGTCTCCTTTTTCGGGACAACCCTTCCCGCAAGAACTTCCGATTCACCAAAAGAGCAAACTGCCCCCGAGCAAGATGAATTGTTCGATGACGACTTTGAGAACGCTGCTCGTCAAGAGAAAGAGGATGAAATGGACGCACTGGAGATGCTAAGTCAAGAGTTATCCTCAGCCGATGATGGACATAATCCTACGAAACCCGAAGGCTCTGATGCGACGCAGGCGACACTCTGGGAATGCCCTGTTTGTAAGAGGCAGCTGGCAGCGGATGACAGAACATTCAATGACCATGTGGATTTCTGTCTATCGAGACAGGTTATAAGAGAAGCCGCGAGGGGGCCATCCGCAGTGCGCGAAAGCCCATCTACGAGTTCTCAGCACAAAAGGAAAGGGTTAGAATCCCTCTCCGATACGAAGCCAGATGCGAAGCAGAAACGGTTATTTTTTAGTTAATTCGCGATGACCGTTTTAACACCCGTTGATACCATTTTATGATTGTGATATAGATAATGAATTCAGACGGCTGCTCGAGCAGTTGAGATTGAAAAAAGTCTACCTGGTAGCAGGCTCCACTGCTAATGGACGATAGGCCCTGAAAAATGAAAAGGGGCACGTACCAGGGTAGTCGGGATATTTCGTTTAACGCCAACTCACATATAAGTTATCACCAACCGTAAATACCCTTGCTATAGATCTAAAGAAAGGGGGATTTCCGCTAAGAGTCATAATAATAAATCCCATCCTTCCATCGTCATCGTCTGTCTCGTTCTTCTCTTTGCCCCTTATCATCCTGTCGCACTAAAAAACACGAAGTTTTCCATCCAACCAAGTCACATGGGCAAATCACGCTAGCACTTTTTGGGGATGTTTTGGAGATCTGGTGCATATCAACATCCCGCGACTGATAACTCCCTATCTCACAATCTCTCAACATCTCTCGCCCAAAACAACACCGGACATTGATTCAGGTTTTGGTCGTGATGCTTATCGCCATCGTCCAGGTTCTGAAATGCCATAATGCGCGAACAATTTCGCCGCTCACCGCTTCGGAGACCTGCCTCAACCGCGACAACAATGCCCTCCGATAAACCGAGAAAGAACGGCATTCCTGCCAAACCGTTCACTCCGACTCTCAGTTCAACCTCGAGGACGCCGAAGACACCTTTGACACCGAGACTGGCGGGTGCCGGGGCCCCTTCATCATACCATACTCCACATAACTCGAGCAAACCAACCACGCCTCTATCTTCGAGAGAGGATATATCCACACCCGTCTCAGCGTTTCTGAGCACGAACATCACCCCGCGATCTGGCTCGAGGAATTCACGACGGGATGGGACAGATGGGACAGGCACACCTCCTTCCGATACACCTCCCAGCATATCATTTCCTTCCCGACCTTCGTCCAACGTTGGGCCTGTCTCCGACCATAGCCCACTTGCAAGTCGCAGGGTGGAACCTGGAAGGGCCCCAAGAAAGAAGAGTGGCCCCGACGATGGATACAATTTCAATGCACAGTCACAGCCTGGATCGTCTGCTAATAGCTCCGTTGGATCTTCAATGTTCTTCCGAGCGGACGATGCAAGGTCCTCGACGTCATCACACGAGCAGGAAACTAAACCGAAGCCACATGTGAAGTCGACAGCTACACCGGTATTTTTATATGCCAATGGAACGGCGGAAGAGGGCTTCCACTCAGAAGAACCCGACCATGCGGGGAAGAAGCTGGCTCCTCCACCTAGACCGCATATTGCCGCCAAACCCACCGGCCCGTCCCTCTCTCCATTCCCACAAATGCCAAACCCTACCCCAAAGGACGTTCGATCCTCTGACAATAATACCCACGCACGGACACGTTCGCAAACAGAACAACTACAGAACACACCGGTTTTACGGCCTCTCCAGCAAGGTCGTCGACCAAGTATCGGTTCAAACCGACCTTCCCACACCAAGTCACCCAGCGTCGACCAGGTAGAACATTTCCAACCAAGAAGACAAACTTTACTCAGCAGTCCGAATATCACCTCTCCCCCTAATTCCGATCCCATCCCACAACTCCTTCCTACCGCCTCTCCAAGCCCGAATTCAGGAGTATCCGAGAATACCCCACTCTCACCTCCACCAGTGACTACCGACTACCCCCTTCCCCTTGCCCAAAGCCCCAAACGACCCGACGGCCAGCAAAACATCCATCTCCAACAAGCCAACGAACTCGCCGCCAACGCAAGACGGGAACGCAAAGTCCTCGACCTCGAAATCAGCAACTCCTCCCTCCTAGCCATAAACCGGACCCTAGAACGCGAAATGCGCAAACAAAACGCAGAACTTCGTCGCTACCGCCGTCTAAGCCGTTCAGGCCGCCTCTCAATAGCGGGATCCATGCGCTCCGTTTCAGGCGGCGGTCTCTCCATCGTCAGCGAAACAGATGACACATTCAGCGAACTCTCCTCAGCTCTAAACTCGCCCGAGGAACTCTCTGAAATAAGCGACAATGACTCCTCCTTCGCGGATGACGATACGCTCAGCCCCGGGAGCGTCGCCGAACACGACGCCCGGCACCGTATCCGCGACGAGAAGCGGTTCTTCCTCGACCTAGCGAAGCATCAGGAGTTACTTGTCGACAGTCAGAAGATGAATCAGAGTATTAAGCGGTGTCTTAGCTGGACGGAGGAACTTCTTCGGGATGGGAAGAGGGCGCTCGCGTATAAGGTGCATGTTAGTGATGTGGAAATTGGGGGGAGGGTGTTGTCTTCTGATGATACGGAGACCGAGGGGGGGAGGGGGCTGTTGAGTTCGACGACGGATATGCTTGATATACCGGAATATTCAGAGGTAGGGGGAGAAGAGTATGATGGTGGGGGTGGTGGTGATTCTATGATGCTGCATAATTCATAGAGCAAAGAGTGTCCAGGCAGGAACCCAGCACTAATGTCCTTTCTTACCTTTTCTTTTGTCCAGAGCATTTGATTCTTTTTATTTGTCCCTCACTTTTTGTCCAGCGTTCCGTACTATATCCCCCTCTTTTTTTCTCTCTCATTTTGACCAAACACGTTTACCTTACCTTTCTTCTCTTTCTTTTCTGACTGATTCCATTTGTCTTGTTCGAATATACCCCCCCCATTCCCGGCTTTGCATGGCATCATAGCATTACTTAATTGGAGATGTATGTGTCACTCGGCGAGGAAGAGAGAACTGCTTTGAAGCTGGGACATTCTACCACATTTCGAGCCCCTTTTCCCTTCATGTACTCGTCTCTTTACCCGCCATGATGACAGCATCCCTCCCTCTCCTCTCTCTTTAAAGGTTGGTTGGTTGGTTGATATTATTGATATCACCTACCTACCTATCTATGCCCTAATGACTACATACATACATACATTTCCCGGAACTTTATTATACATCACTGCTACTACTACTGTCACACCCAAGTTGTTTTCATATGGTTCGGGTTGGAATACTACTGGCTTTCTTGTGTCTACATAACTTCAGATATACACATCACCGTCATCGTCGGGGCAAAGAAGGAACTTAGATCGATAACAGCTCCCCCAAGCGAATAAAAACCCGGAATTCAAGAGTAGGGAAAAAAACCTCTTGGTCATCGATGATTTGTAAGGACAACAGATAAACGGCAGAGAAAACCAACGAGAACGAGCATGGAATGTAATATAATAAAAATCAAATGCATCTGTTTGTTCAGGTATAATAAGTAGTAAGTAAATATTAATGTTGTGCTTTGCTTCCTTGCATGCTATCCAATGTTTCCCCCCTTTATGAGGAAGCGGGGGTAGCAGCAGCTTCAGCTGGTGGAGATTCATGCTTCGCTTTCTTCCCATCTTTCTTCTTCTGGTCTTTTGCTTTTTTGGCCATGGATTCGTGCATGAGCTGTTCGAAGGCCATGTAGTCGCCTTCTTCTTCGGGGTTGCGTTTTGCCTGGTGGTGGTTATTAGTATGGGTAGGTTTTGTTGGTGGTTGTTGTTGATGGCAGGGGTAGACTTACATTGGCATATATCGTCCCCGAGATCACCAACGCATGTGCACGCTCCACCCTCTTCTCCAGACGAACGTACTTATCGTTCAAGAGTTTATCGCAGACTTCACGCAGAACGCCCTGAATTTCAAACTTGCTTCCCTTCCACGCCGCAGCGAGGATTTTACCGGTGGTAAGTTTCTCGTACTCGGCCTTCTTCTCATCAGTCCAGTCCTCACCACCTTGCTCTTCCAACCTGGCCATCTCCTCTATCGACGTCTGGGCATCGATCATGGTGGAGATGGCGCCCCAGGTCTCCTTCGCGAGGTTTCCCTTATCCTTCAAACGGGCGAAGAATCCGGATATACCGAGGAATTTCTGGGACTTCAGGAACGCGGAAGCTTTCTGGATATACGTCGCGCCGATAGCGTGGAGGATCTCGATACCGAATGATTCCATCTTTAGATTCTCGACTTCGAGACGGGTCTTTTCCTCAAAGGCGGTGGTTACGTCTTTCCCCTTGTCCGTTTCCGTCCAGATGCTGATGCGGTCGACGAGTTTGGTGGCGAGGGTGTTGACGCGTTCTTCGCGGGCTTTTCGGCGTTCCATCTCGTAGGCGGCGAGGCGGTCGCGTTGTTCCTTTGTGAGACCGCCCTTTTTCTTTTCCTTTTTTCGGAGTTCTTTTTCCTCCGGGGAGAGGCCCGCGGCGTCCATGCGGGCGTCTTCTTCTGAGCGGTCCATGATGGCTTGTTGGCCCATGTAGCGGCGGGGAGTGCTGGTTCCGGAGCTGGTGGAGGCGGTAGGTTTCTCGTCGGCTGCGAATGCGGATGGTTTTTCTTTCTCTTCGTAGGGTGGTGGTGGGGCGTCTTCTGCGGTAGCTGTAGGTTTCGCCTCTGATGCAGCTTCGGCAGCCTTGGAGGATTCGCCTTTGGATGCGGGTTTCCCTTCTTGGTCGTGCATCTTGAGCTTCTCCTCGGCAGACTCAGCGAGTTCGTCCTCCTCCATCTGTTGCATTGTGATGTCCATGGTGGTGGTTAGGTCTTTCATCAGTGATATCTCTCCGATGAGGTCGACGAAGGCGTCACCACCGAAGATCATGCTGAAGAACTCCGACGGGTCCTCTGTCTAGTTGTTAGTGTCGCGTCAGGGACATTTCTGGGATTACACCCACCGAAACCCTCCCCAGGCACCGCCTGTTCCTTTCCGAACTTGTCATATTGTTTCCGTAGTTGCTCGTTGCTTAAAACTTGGTATGCTTCTCCGATCTGTGGGTCGAGTTAGAGGTGGACACGCCGGGTGTAACGGGGAGAGGCAGGAAGGGAGTATGCAGGTGGTAGGATCGAGGGACGTACCGCTTGGAACCGCTCATGGGCAGTCTCATCACCCGGATTCTTGTCTGCGGTTCAGGGTCAGTCAATCTGGGATAGACAGGTAGATGGAGGGGCAGGCGTGGGGGAGGACACGGACCAGGGTGAGTAGTTATGGCAAGCTTGCGGTATGCTTTCTTGATCTCTAGCTCAGTGGCCGTAGGCTGCACGCCCAGTGCATCGTAGTAAGTGGTGTCAACAACCATGACCGGCGACGAGGAGCCCCTTCACCGGATCAACTAGGCAGAGAGATAAGGGACCAGTGTTGGTGGATGGAAGGAGGATGTAGAAGTGGTAGCAGTGTTGGGTCCGTAATAAGCTGGAGAGATGGAGAGTAGTAAGATGCAAGAGGAGTGTAATCTTCCGTTCTTCAACGATGCTTTATCTTCTTCTTCTTCTGCGATGCTTTTATCTCCCTCTATCGTCCTTGTGTTTCTTCTTCTTCTTCTTCTTTTTGTTTTTGGTCTTTTCTTGGCATTCCGGTTGTTTTTTTTACTTGATGACTTCATCTTACATGATCCCGTCACACCTTGTATCTTGTATCGTCACCACCGTTCATTCCCCTCCCAACCTCCGCGTTTCCCCTACGTCATGCAGCGTATGTGTCCTGTCACTTTCCGTATCACTATTTGCCCCGTAATACACTCCAATCTCTCTCTCTTTTCCCCTTTTTTTGTATTTTCCATCTTTTCTCCGACTTCCTCTCGGTCTTTTTTTCTTTTCACTCGGACTTTTCTCTTCTTCTCTCAATTTTTGCTCTCTTTGGAGTCTTCTTCTTCACTATTTAATGCCCTTACTCCTTCTTAATATCTCTAATTTTGAATCCATTTCTTCTTGATCTTGTGTTCTTCTTTTCCCATTCTACTGAGAGTTCCCTGCCTTATACTCGTCTCCCCTGTTCAGAAGCTCAAGAACTCGTGTTTCCCCAGCTTCACACACACAAACTCACGACCTCACCTTCTCCGCAATCCGCAATCATGGTGGCCGCAACCAGTGTCGTCTACTACCTCTTCCACCCACAACAGCTGCGATCCATTATCCAGTGGTAAGTTCTTTCTTCTGGGTTGTCAGTTTCGAATATTATCATTTGTGCGAAACTGACCGCTGGTTGGACCCATTGGTTAGGAAAGTTTGGCACAATGCGGTACACGAGCGCAATGAAAAAGATGAGACAGAAACACAGAAAGTCTGCTTCCACTTCCTAGGACAGACAAGTCGCAGTTTCAGTGCGGTTATCCAGGAGCTTCATCCTGAGCTTCTCATGCCGGTTTGCGTGTTCTACCTAGTACTTCGAGGCTTGGATACGATTGAGGATGACACCTCAATTGCGCTGGAAAAGAAGGAACCATTACTCCGCGACTTCAAGAATATACTCAAGAAGGATGGCTGGACTTTCAATGAGAATAGGCCAGAAGAAAAAGATCGCGAGCTATTGGTGCAATTTGACAATGTCATCACCGAGTTCAAGGCTATGAAGCCTGCCTACCAGAAAATCATTTCTGACATCACCAATGAGATGGGTAATGGCATGGCAGACTACTGCCGCAGATCTTTCGAAGGAAAGCAAGTGGAAACGGTGAAAGAGTACGACCTGTACTGCCATTATGTTGCTGGCCTGGTTGGTGAGGGTCTCACCCGTCTGTTTGTCGAAGCTGGCTTCGGCAACCCTGCTCTCCTAGAGCGCCCACGCCTCTTCAACTCCATGGGTCTGTTCCTCCAGAAGACAAACATTGTGCGAGATATCAAGGAAGATGACGATGATAAGCGATGGTTCTGGCCCAAGGAAATTTGGTCCAAGCATGTCGATAACTGGGATGACCTCTTCAAGCCTGAACATCGCGAGGCCGCACTTAACTGTAGCTCCGATATGGTGCTGAATGCTCTCAACCACGCGGACGAGTGTCTCTTTTATCTGGCCGGTCTTAAAGAGCAGAGTGTCTTCAACTTCTGCGCTATTCCTCAGACCATGGCGATTGCCACTCTGGAGCTGTGCTTCCGCAACCCTGCCTTGTTCGAGCGAAATATCAAGATCACCAAGGGTGATGCTTGCCAACTGATGGTGGAGTCCACTCAGAATTTGCAACTCGTCTGTGATGTCTTCCGGAGATACGCCCGGAAGATTCACAAGAAGAACAACCCTAAGGATCCCAACTTTTTGAAGATCAGTGTGGCCTGTGGCAAGGTACGTTGATACCAAGCGATCCTTGTACTGAACCATAGCTAACCCACTCCCAGATTGAGAAGTTCATCGAAACCTTATTCCCTACACAGAAACCCGGAGAGAGCAGCCACTTGACACCCGAACAGAAGGAGAAGGACGAAAAGGCAAGAGCAGAGGAAGCCGCCGAAGCGTCGGAAGCCCGTCGCGATGTCATGCTCATCATGGCCTGTATCTTCACTATACTATTTGTTATCTCTGGGCTTATGGTAAGTCTTCCCATGCATACATCTAGTCGTACGAGTAACTCACCCCTCGCCTTAGCTTGGTGCTGCGTGGATGATGGGAGCCCGATTCGATCTCGCCTTCCAAGATATCAAGAGCGGCCAACTGACACCCTCGAAACCGAGCGCCAGTGTCGAATACCACGGGGAGTTGTAAGTTATTTTGACGTACGAGGAATGATGTGTATCCTATTTCCTTTTCTTCTTCGATTCTTGAGTGTCACTTTTTTTACAAATCTTTCTGTAATAATGTCTTACACCCTGTTCGACTCCTTGATGCACTTTCCAAGGACCAATACTATATACCCCTACCCTCAAGTCCCCTGTCTCTTGCCCTGTTTCTCTCTCCAACAAGTTTGGACGACGTGAACAACTAGCACGGATGTCAAATTACAATTCGGCCTTTTCTATGGCTGTAATTGCGCCGAAGAAGTGCTGATATCGACCCCCATTCGTCTTAAATGACGAAGGAACTCCCGTGTCGTACTGGGTCTTTGTCTATAGCATCTGGCTTCGCTGGATCCATAGTGGCAAAGACCTATTGAAGACCTTGAGACAGACCTGAACTTACTCGGTGTGGTGTTTAGGAATATAATATAACTTTTCTTGATTTTCTACTTGCTTCGTTCCGTGTCATCTATATAACTTGCTAGTATCCTGATTCAGGAGGATATCCTAGATATCCTAACTCCCTGCTCGCAATGCTCTTTAAACTCGATCAAATTCCAGGGTCCATTAAACATAGCCATGATGAACACTTTTATCAAGCGAACATTCCCAAGAATCCCAATAACTGGAGAATTCCCTCTCATTTTATACGTGAAGATGACATTTTTCCCTTTTGAGAAGCAATCTTGATCTGATAATCTTCCATCTTCAGCCTCAAAAAAATCTTTCTTTTCGTTCCGTCAAATTTCCCTCAAACAATTTAATTCAACTTCAACTTCATCTTCATCTTCATCTTTTCCCCTCTCACGACTCTTTATCTTTCTTTAACTATCCTCTTTCTTCACTCTTCAACTTCTCTACACTTCTTTACTTCCATCAATCTTTTGTTTGTTCCTCCCAAATCCCCAGACAGTCTTTCCTATCAACCATCTCCACCCCATCCTTATCGTCTCTGAACCATCCCTACTCCTGAACCCTATCAGTCCCAAACTTCAACTTCCTCCTCCTTTTCCCTCTCTCAACCCCTCTCCCTCTCCTCTTTTGTTCCCTTTCACTGCAGCCCAGATTCAATCAAAATACTGGTTGCTCAAAATCCATCGTACGAGGTGAGTCTGCCTTCCTTACCCCCCCTTCTCCCTCTCGCATTGCGCCCGATTGATTGCCTTTTCCCCTCCCTTACTTTTTTTCTCTTGCTTTCTTTTTTTTGGACTCTTCTCATTTTTGCCCCGTCTCATTCCAATCCGCGATGCCCGATCCCTAATTAATTTTACTCACCTGGCCTCTAACATTTCTTGCAATTAATAGTCGCATAGATTCCTCGCCTTCCGTCGATCGTACAGAAAAGAAACATAAATTAATTAAGAGAGGGATTTCCCAGTTCCGTCCCGGGGTTGTTGGCACGATCCGAACTATTTTTTTTCGGTCTTTTGACAAAAATTTCCTTATCGGCCCAGAAAGAAGAACAAGAAACCACCACCGCTACCAGCATCCTTCCCATTATTTCCCCCTTCACCTCCGTTCCACCAACCCCCTCCCAACCCCCGAAAACCAACAACGGTGACACAAAAACTTTGCCTATTGCTATTTTCAGCCCTTGCACCATTCAAACGCAATCCAAGGGCAAGATGATGTCTACCGCCCCTCTCATACGTCCGGTTTCGATCGACTCCCTCGCCCTCTCACCCATGTCTTCGCCGCTGTCTTCGTTTCCGAAAACTTCGAGGAATAGCACGTTAGGTTTACCGCCGGGTGGGGATGAACTGGACTACGCGGAGGCTACTCCTGGCGAGGATAGTGATATCAGCAGCAAAGAAACGGGAGATGTTGTTGGGATGGAAGATGAGGAGGGTTTAGAGTCGGAAGCTCAGAAATCGCAGCAGCAGCAGAGTCGTGCGGAGTTGAGGTTTGAGGATCTGCCGTATGAGATTCATGAGGCGATTCTTGATCACCTTTTCGGGGTGCGGGCGTCTACGTTGTCGACTGCTGCTCCGGCAAATTCGGGGGCCAGGTGTTGGAACAAGGCGCTGAGGCATCCGAGGAGGAAAGCGCTGTCGAATTTGGCGCTTGTTTCTGATGTGTGGAGGCCGTTGGTGCAGGAGAGGATATATAGGCATAGTATGTACTCGGGTTATGGATTGCTTGTAAGGACCGTTTACTAACTTCTTACAGTTAAGGTTAAAGGAACCGTGGATGGCCTCAAGGAGTGCGAAGCATGGTTCAAGAAGCACCCCCATTTCGTCTCCTACGTCCGTCACATCGAAATTTGGGTCCCTGTGTGGGGTAATCAGGTTACGAAGAGACCCCCTGCCCCATTAAACAATGTCATTGAGCATGTTGGAGCAACCGGCGTGGCTGCAGTGGGCCGTACGCCTGGCATGAACGAGACGAATCATACCCGCAGTATGGGTTGCAACTACCAATTGTCAGGGCACAATGCGACTCTCGACGAGATTTTCCACCATGTGGGATGTTTCTTTCCAGAGGCGAAGATATTGACGCTCGAGGGCGGTCATTGCAAGAAGACGCCTATGATTCGACACTTCCAGAGCGAACCGTGGGGAATGTTTGAGCATCGCCGTTTCCAGGTTCTACCGAATATCGAGACGTTTGTTATGAGGGGGGCGTGGAACATTATGAGGAACTATCAGCACTGGAATAACCTGTCCCTGGCGCTGCCCAATATTCGGGAGTGGAATTGTGCGTATGCGAAGCCGAAACTTGAGGGTTATAATACGATCGCGAAGGTGCTCGTCAACTTACCGAGGCCTCTCTGCCATGTGAGCATTAGCTTGGAAGGCTTGTATACCAAGGACAGTTCGCAGTCGAATTGGTTCAACGGTGGGCAAGAGGAGGGTCATATCTGCAGACTTCTTGGGGAAGTAGCCCCACGCCTAGGATCTCTATCCTTCACCGGAAACGTCTGCTCTGGATTTTTCACAGCAATTCGCGCTGCGACTATCAACAGCCAAGTGGACTCGAAGTTAGAATCGCTAGACCTCGTTGTGAAGACCTGCTGCCGCGAGAAAGCCCCTGATGATTCTACATCCCTTATGGACGACATTCCCGGAATCGCGAATATGAAATTCATCGAGTCGTTTGAAACACTAGTCGCCAGCGCTATTCGATCGTTAGACTCTCTCACCGAACTCGAGTACCTCCGAATCCGCGTTATCGACCTCGACTCCGTCTGTGCCCTTCTGAACCCATACTTTCAACTCCAGAACAACAAATGCACGGGTGTGTGGAGTGAGCGGATCCTACAGGCGCTCAGCGAAGTTCGCCCAGCTGCGCACTTTGAGGAGCTTTCTGATGGTATATTTCCTCAGTATGGCGCTAATCAGCAATTGATTGGGGCGGTGTATCCGCGCACACGACCCAATAGCATCCGTGCTGGAGCGTACAGTATTATCGCTGATACGTCTAAGCAGTGGTGATTGAAGGCAAAGCTTTCAACTCTTGCGAGATATCGATTATTTGGGATTCTTCCTCCCGATTGATCCTATTGAATCTACAAAATTCTACGACATTCAGTATGTACAAGTCAAAGAGACAGATCTCATATGAGCTTACCAGACCCCCTTCCTCTTCTTCGACATTTCGGCTTTCTCTTTTCTCCACAACAATATTCCTTTTATTCGATTTCCCTTCTTACTGCGCGATAACACACGAGCATGGCGTCCTGGTTTTTAATTCCTTTCCTTTTCTTGTTTCTCTCTTATCCACACGACTATCCGACCTCACTGTCGAGACTTACCCTTTCTTCCCCCTAGAACAAACATGCATGTGATACCAGAGAATCTCTCCCCCCTGTTTTAATTTCCCCGTTAATATGGTTTCGAGAATTCTTTATTTCCTTTCCTCTATTTCCTTCTCTTTATATTTTTAATTGTTGTATCTGGTCTGTTTCTGTGCGGAGTATAAACATATCATCGGGTTCAAGTCCAAGTTTCAAGCTGAGATGGCGTTTGCAATGGAACAGTGGAAATGAGACCCCCGGACCGGAATGGAATGGTGTTATGTGTGTGTCTTAATTAAGCGTGGTTGTGGAAGTGATATCCCCCCTTTCAAGTTCTTTTTTTTCTCTCCTTTTTTCTTCCTGCTTTTCTTTCTTTCTTTCTGACAGGGCAGCAGTATCTTTATCCCACTCACCTATCTATCAACCCCTCTTCTATTCCGTTCTATCTTTCCTGTGCGATTACTTGCGAGCAAACACAAAGCTCAAGATTTCCGTGAGGAATGTTTAATCCTAAGATTTCTTTCTTTCTCTTTTATAAGTTTTTCGAGGTAATTAGTTAGTTATTTAGTTAGCTTAGCCTGTTCGAGTTCAAGTTTATAGATCGTTTTGCTTTTTTAATTCTCGGTATCTAGTATCGTTCTTCGTGCTTCTCTTCGTAGTTCGATATCTGTAGCTGTCATGAGTTCGCGAATGGGCGTAACAGGCCCCTTTTCGCCTCGTGAAAAGGGGTTCGTAAAGGAGGCGAAATAAATATATATTAAATAAACGAAATATTGGTACATATCGAAAGCAACAAAGGATCTGCCCCATCCCTTCCCCATCATTTACGCCTTCTTCCCTGCAGCTTTCTCCCTCGCAGGGGCACTGCCAGAAGAAGAGTACCCCCCAACATCAGAAACAATAATCCCTAGAATCCAAACATTTACCGCGAAGAAGGAGAGAGATGAGAACCATAGGCCTGGGATGAAGGATGAGATGCCGTGGAATTCGAGAAGGAAACCCTGGTGGAGCCAGAGGGCCTGTTATAAATTTGTTAGAGGAAAAAAAGACCTTTTGAGATATGAAGAGTTGAGTGGGAAGGATACATACCTGGGTTACCACCCATAAAGCAGCGGCGGAGAGTCCGAGGACGGGGTTCCGGACTAGAGAGGAGTTGGGGAGGTAGAGCGGGAGGAAGATTAGGTACCAGAGGAAGTACTGTGGTTTTGTGCGCGTTAGTTGACGTAGAGAGGGTGGGGGGATTATATATACAGAGGGGTGATAGGAGGGACGAACCTGGCTAGTGCACACTTTATTAAACGCCACAAACGCAAATGTCTGCGCGAGCATTGTCCCCGCTAGATCCTTCTTCGCTAACGCGAGTGGGATAGCGACTGCGGAGAGGAAGAGTTGCGGGATGAATGCTAGAGACTCGAAGCTTCCTCCTCCCGTTGCTTGCTCTCCTGCGGACGAGAGGGAGGACGAGAGATAGAGGAGGGTGTTGTAGGGAGAGAAGTTGTGACGGTGGTCGATACGGGTGAGGTGGTGGAAGTAGGTGTGTTGGAGGAAGGGGGTGCCGTACATGGCGTACATGGAGTAGTTTAGGGCTGTGAAGGTGGAGAGGGCGGTGAGGGTTAGGAGGATGCTTGATGGGTTGATGGCTGTGCTGAGAAATCTGATGAGGGATTTGAGGGGGTTAGAGGGGGTGTTGTCGCGGTTTGCGAGAGCGGTTCTCTTCTCGTCTTCGTCCATCCACCAGAGGATTGAGGGGCCGAAGATGAAAGGGTAGATTTTGAAGTGGACGCCCACGCCGAGGAGGATTCCTGCCAGAGCCACTTTCCGCCGGGTAACTGCCCATAGTAACGCAACGGACATGACGCCGAGTAACCCCTCTGAACTCCCGCGCGTACTAATAGTCGCAACCATCGGATTAAGCAGCCAGATACTCGCATACTTGAGCGCCCCAGCAACCCCCAACCTCTCCCTCAGCAAAAGAACAATCAACCACCCGGCCACAATATCCGCTATTGCGAACAAGGCTTTCCCGAATAACATCCAGGCCGGCCCTCCCCAGCTCGTTGGGACGAGGAGCCATGCGAGTAGTGGGGTGTAGCGGTACGTGTCCCTGTCATAGGGGGAGTGGCCTTGAGAGACGAATCGCGCTGCGTCGGTGAAGACGACGTAGTCGATGTCTGTGTATTTCATGGGGGAGTTGGCATCTTGGTAGAGGCCGTAGAAGAGGAGGATGGTTCTTAGGAGGAAGGCGAAGGTGAAGACGAGTTTGGGGGAGGTGAGGAGGGAGGTCATGGTTAGGGATACAGGAGAAGCGGAGTTAAGGAAAGGGGGGTGAGATGGGTATTAAGCGCGTTCCGCTAGGGATGGGGGTATAATCAAGTGCAAGAAATATACGACTGGGCTTTTGGAGGTATTACATCAACGGAATGAAATCAACATTTGAAAAGAAAACGGACAACAGGAAAGTGGCTTCGCGAATGCTTGTTGAAATATAGCAGATACATTCAAACAGAAAAAGAGGTTGGCCGCCCAGTTTTCAGAACAGCATCCTTGTAATGGCCACTGCCGTTGTTGTTTTTGAAGGTCCAAGATTGAGCTTCAAAATGGAAAAGTGTTGATGATGGGATTAAGGTGCGGCTCGGAGATAAGCTTTCACTAGCGTCCGTGTATGCCAAGCTATTTTTGGATATCCCTGAAATCGGCAAAGATCACACTATTGAGAGTCATGAATTTCATGGGATAGGGTATTTAAACATGTTATTAAGTCAAGTATGTATATAGTTCTTATATTTATAGGATAGGAAAGCTTCAAGACATATTATCGTCGTCACATATAAACAAAACCGAAGATAATTGCTGGCTCCAACCTCGCTTCCGATCCAAAAAAATACCGTCCCTCTTTTCCCAGCCGCTCATACTATACCTAGGATAAAATAACAGAGAAATAGAAATGTATATACGAAACCCCAGCTTCCCCAAGTAGCCCCATGCTAAAACACCACAGACTCCATCAAGGTAACCCATCGCGTCGAACTCTACCTACTGAAAGGGTACCGAATTAGACGGCATAAAACTATTATCATACATATCACCTAACCCAATACCAGCTTGATTTGCTGTCTTCTGTTCCTCTTCGTCCGGATTGAAGATTGAGAGGCCATCGTTCCGTACTTGGAAGTCGGCAAATCCGGGCCAAAGGTTGCTATCGCTCCAGGTTATGTAGTCCCACATATTCTGGGTCGTAGGATCATCAACGAATGGGTTCGGGTTTAGCCCGTGATGGAAGACTTGTTCGTTGTTGATAGCTGGGGCGCGACCAACTTCTGGAGTATTCTGAAATGAGGATGGAATTGTGTGGGTTGGGTGTGGGAAGGGGCCGGAGGATGTGTTGGTGTCCACGGTTCGAACTCCGTTGCTGCTGTTACTGGTACTACTGGCATCTCCAGTCTCAGGTCCACGTTTACTTGCTTCAAAAATACGTGAAACAACCTCAAGTGTACGTTTGGCGGTGGGACTCCAAGATTCCATACGGGCTAGAGCAATCATGGCGATTTCTACCTGGGTACGACAGGCATCAACGGTAGTTGTCGCATCGATTGCTGTATTGTCGGCAATAAAGAGCCCTAGTAGAGGGACCATAGTAGCTTGGAATATGAACCACACTGCATTCCAACCAGACATCTGGTTGAGGCGAGTAGCAGAAGAGATGTCGCGTATCGACTCATCAGCAACTGCTCTGCATTTTTCAATGGCAGAACGTTCTTCTGATCTGATGGCGACGTAGGGAATGCGGCGCATGGCGTAGGATAGGAGGGCCGGGCGATGTAGTAAAATACGTTGGCTCTGGTATCGCCAGCGCATGATGGTCCTGGTGGTTGATATTGTGTCTGGACAGGGCTCGTGCGTTTTCAGCAATGGGGGTAGGTTTTGATACCACTCCACAAGTTGGTTATCCAAGTTGATCATATCTGGGTAGTTGACGAGAGGTGCTATTGCGAGTGCATCCTGCACCTGTGTTGCAATCTTGCTGAATCTGACGTTCTCCACAAGGGGTAGTACGCTAAGGGCGTTTTCCTGGATGATATGTCTGTCAGCTTATTCCCATTGAATACTTATGCAGAACAAGTATCTTCCACGTACCCTTTCGCTATTATATTGTGGTAACCTAATAGTTATGGCATGACCCCAGCGTCCCATGGTAGGTCTCCCCAGAGTCATTCCTCCCCACGTATCCATACAGAACAAAGACCACCATACTCGCCGTCGAATGTCAACGGAGAATGAAACATTCTGTTTCGAGGCGTTGGCCCGATTGTCGACAAATTCTCGATGTAAACCTAGTGATGCGGCCATTCGTAGGGCAGCTCCCATCAGGGAATATGCCAGATTTGGTTGGCTCACATAGTGAAGGTAATAGCCACCCATCAAACCCAGCGCTTGGACAGTCTCTAGGTGTGAGCTTCCTAGAGTTTCTAGAGTTATATAATGTTTGGCGCGAAGATAATAGAATTCGTGGGACGTGTCATCCGCCGTGTAAGCAGCAACACTTCCAAGCGCAAAAACCATGTAAAGGAGAGCTAGCCAACGGGAGTCCGTCCGTCGGCCGGATAAGTATGTTTCTCGAAAGCCTGCCTCATCAAGAAGAGGAATAAAAGCATGGAAGTAGGCAAAATATGCATTAATTAATTGTACGCCATTGGGAGGTGTATGTGTCTGAGCGGATGGTATTCGATGCTGTTGTTGCTGTTGCTCTGGTATGGATGACGGCGGCGGTGGTTGTGGTGGTTGATGTTGTTGCTGCTGCGACTTCTGGTCCTGCTGTAATTGATATTGTTGTCGAGCCCACAAGTGGGCTTCACTGGGAAACGTCGTATCACGGGATGGTCGTTGTTGTGGTGGTGTTCGAGAGAAGTATGTCACGGAGCCAGGATCAATCCAAACAATGACACGGAAAACAGCCATTACTGATGATATACCGAGGTACGATGAAGGTTGCTTGACCGACAGAGACAGGGCGTTGACATCATCCGAAACGCCGGCGACGATATCAGAGGTTACGGACTCGCGACTATCCCCCGATTCTTCGGGCATTGTCTGTAAGCTCTCCAGGTTCTCATCTTCGGGGGCAAGCGGCGAAACATGCGACTCAACAGCCGGGGAAGTGGCAGGGGATGGAGGCCGTTCTGGACGACCCTCCGCGATTAGCTCTAAGAGCTTTTCGCGAGAGAGGCTAAGGAGAGTTTCCGGGGGTGTCGATGGAAAGAGTCGGTCAAGAAGCGCACGGTAATCGTCTAGAGTGCTGGATAACTTTTCGACATGCCTACAATTCCGCGCAACGTTCAATATGTCAACAAAAAGAGACGCTATTAAGGGAAATAGGGATCGATACTAAAATGGGGAGTGTGGAATTGTGAAATTGGCTGCACCATACCTTCGAGAGGGCCTAGGATCTGAATAGTGGCATAGATCTGATTTCTTGTACCACTGGCAAGCCTCACATGGTTGTTCTCCGTCGCATCGAATCTTCCGCCGCCTGCACTGTTCACAGGCACGAACGGTCGACGCCCTCCTGTTACCAGCATTTTGGCGATCATTACTCCGGCTCCGGCCATTATTCTTGCCGCTGTTGCTGGAATTACCGTTGTTGGAGCGAGCTGCCGGGTTTTCGAATCCTTCGAACGTATGGAACATGATGGCGATATTTCTGGATCGACTGCCTGGGAGACGTTTAAGGCTCGGGCTTCCCACGGTATTACCAAATGGTGACCGATCACTTGGTGAAACTAGGGCCGGTTGAGCAATAATGCATCATGGTGTGCAGGTTCGGGGACGGTGAGGTCGGCAGAGCGTAACACGGTGAGACGGAGGAAACTCTGTGTCGCAGACGAATGGCGACAATGGATGTCGGCAATGAGATGACTCGGATCTATTATTACTCTGCTTGAGCTATTCAGAATTTACCATTATTCCACGGGCATCTATTCGAGGTGGGGATGGCAGTAGCACGAAGTAACGGCGACGGTGAAGAAGATGGACCAGCGACGGGGGAAGGGAAATAAAAAGAGAGACGACGGGGTTTGTCACAAGAACCGATGTGCTTGCGTATAAAACACTTGGGAGGGGCAGCCACGGGAAGATCCGAAAATATGCATGGGACGATAAAGTCTGAATGTCTGGAGGTTTGGTAGGGAGAAACACAATTGTTTTATTCTCCTCTTCTTCTATCTCTGTTCCTCTGTCCCAGACTCGAATCGAGACGTCCTATGCCCACTTTCTCTCCCGTTGTCATCGTGTGATGGTGGTTGTCTGTCAAACTTCATGCTGCGTACGCCGAGTTTAATCACACTTTCCGGGGAATGGGGAAATGGTGGAGAGTCTCGTATGGTAAAGTAATATATGGGGATATATCGCTCTTCTAACCTATCAAAGACACGGCCCGGTGAGAAATAAATGGGATATTACTAGCCTGGGACGTAAAATTTTCAAGCGCTTCTAGTGTTTCTTCGATCATCGTCTGAGCACAATCTTTCTTGGCTTCAGGATTCAAACAAGAACTGAAACACTCCGGGAACAGTTTTGAGAGTCGTCGGCCGTTCTACACATGTTGATGATCGGTTCCTCGGTCTACAAGTCTCAAAGCAAGCGCTGGGCATGAATTGTTGTTGTTGATCCAATCCGCCCCAAATTGTGACCTCCAAGGGCTAAGCGCTTGGAACCCAGCTCCAGCATGGGCATTTACTCAGTTGAATGGTCAATTTCAAATGACTTCATATTCACAAGTTTTAAATCTTAAACTTTTCTGCCCAACTTTCGCGAGCCGATAACCTCGTCCCCTCATCCTGGGGCCCACGAGAAGAGTGAGCTGCATATACATATTGTGGGAATGAAGAAGGGTCGACGCATCAGCCTGTCATGGTCTAGCAGGGACCAGGTGGGAAGTTCTCCCGATTTGACATCAGCAAGGTTTGGCTCGGGCATCGGTGTGTCTATCAGGGCATTCTATCCGTGGTAGCCTGTCGCTGGATTGAAGGAAGCAGTGGACCCTGACGATCGTCGTCTCGGTCGGTGTCATATCTTCTTTCGCCGTTGAAGGCTATGCGCCATGCCGATGGACCATGTGGACGAATACAACGAGATGCTGAGGAACCCTATATCGGTGGGATGTCACTGCCCCTTCAAGATACGCTTGAAGCCCGATAGGAGGGGATGCGCCATGGACTCTATTCTCCTATAAACGCATCAATTTTTGGCAAGCCTGCTTTTCTCGTTGAACGATTCGTTTCCATTCAACTAACTAATAGGATACGTTGTTCTAGGTTGAAGTGCCTTTGGACTGTCTGCCGTGTTTTTCTCTTCAGTGAGGTGTAGCCTCATCACTGTTCGTGTTTAAGGCTCCCAATCAATTTCAATCACTCTTAGTCTATGATTTACTCGCATAATCACTCTCCGCTTCTTAGCTTTCATTCATTCTTTCAACAAGAAGCTATCTACCGCCAACCGTTTGGTATACCGGGCAGCAAAAACCGCGGGTTTACCACATTTTTTAATGCATATGGCAGCATCAATATTCGGTCTGGATTTGGCCGACAATAACTGACGGAGCACACATTAGGTAGGGAAGTAAAATTATTCCGAGGATGATGCATATCTCCTCTTCTGAAGAGGGGGAGGAATGCCAAACATATCGAAATTAGTAGTGATCGTACATACAGGACTGAGCGTTCGGCGAGGGGTAGAAGTATATTATAACTCAAGATGATCCCAAGTGTCTGACTCAAGCTCGACGGTGGTTTTCCCGTTCTCAAACGGGAATCACCCGCATCGTGCCTCTCTTCTCGTGAACCACATAGTAACATCGCCGTGTATCCCAGGGATTATGTTTAGAGAAGGAGAAGTATTTCGGGAAGCACTCCTAGAAGTTTTAATAGGGCTGCGGTTCACGAACGATGGAGTGCACACAAGCCACCCACTAAGTATCAGGTTTTCGGGATTAAAACCAGCGCCTTGGTACCTGCATGCAGAACCAAGGAACGCCGCAGGTACTCGGCGAG
Organism: Arachnomyces sp. PD_36; assembly: GCA_032988195.1. NCBI lineage: Eukaryota > Fungi > Ascomycota > Eurotiomycetes > Onygenales > Arachnomycetaceae > Arachnomyces > Arachnomyces sp. PD_36. Next base: position 1,233,451 of record JANTQE010000002.1, on the reverse strand, counting down.
GACCATTTTCTTAAGTTTTATACGATCCGGAATCCTATACAGCACTCTCTTTGGACTTTGATCCCGCTGCCCATGAAATCTTATGTCTTCAGAAGCCCTGTCCTTCAGAAACTCGTTGTCGATGACATCAGATCCCATTCTTGGTGTAAATTAAGCTTCCTTCTAGAATATCTAGCGTCCTTCTAGTCGATTTAGGCTTAATTTCAATTAAATAATTGGCTATCTAAATTCCGAAAAGTGGGGATGCGGGGTGGCGGGGAAGCTCGTCTTGTCCTTTCCCTTTTCGTCAAGTCCAAATTGAACGTTACAGGGACATTCGGCATTTGTGATGTTGTGTCCCGCCTTGAGTCTTCGGCCACAAAAGGCCATCTGGAGGAGCTCAGGTGATACAACGGCACAGCTGCCTTCTCCGAACTGTTTCTGTGGAGCATAGAAAGCGACACAGTCAAGCTGATCGGTGTTTATCTCGCAAATAACCGATTTGGATACGGGAACTGCTCCGCTCCACCGGAGTAAGAAGAATTGACTCCTCCGTGTTGAAAAAAGATTAATGACTTTAAAAAATTGACGAATGGGATGCTTACTCTTTTCCTTTGAGCTGTTGTTTCTTTTCTACTCGGTTAATTATTATGGAGATATCTCCATTTGGAGGACAACGCTACTGAACGACTTGGACCTCATTATTTAGTGTACTCGCAGCTCCGTCAACTTTTTAATCAGAAAGGTCCAGCGAGAATACTTGTTTCCTCCTTCCTTATTTCTCTCCACCCTCCGTCTCTCTTCTCTGTCTCCTCTATCTCCTCTATCTCCTCTTGTTTCCCGTTCCTCCCGCACCTCAAAGCTAAGGAAGCCCGCAGAGAAATAACCAAGGACGGAGCTTGACAACATGGCCGGATTTTCCCAACAGACTCTCTCCGATGGTTGGAGCTTCAAGAGAACCGATGATGAGAGTGCTGAGGCATGGATGCCTGTGGCATCGATTCCGTCTGTTGTCCATCAGGATCTAGAAGCCAACAAGAAGTACGTTATCTTAAACATATCAATCCATATTGTAAATGGGAACGACTGATTTCTGCAAATACTAATTTCACCTTTTCCGCCGTTCTTTATTCTAGACTATCAGACCCTTTTATTGGTTTGGACGAATTGAAGGCGGAATGGGTGGGAGAAAAGCGCTGGACGTATAAAACCACCTTCAAAAAACCAGCAGTACCCGCTGGGTCGTCAATTGCTCTCGCATTCGATGGACTTGATACCTTTGCCAATGTCCGGCTGAATGGGAAGACAATTCTGGAGAGTGACAACATGTTCCTTTCTCATCGGGTGGATATCACAACGGCTATTGCTGTTGACAATATCCTTGAGATCGAATTTGACTCAGCTTTGCTTAGAGCCCGTGAAATCAAGGAAGGATACCCGGACCATGTGTGGGTTGGTTTCAATGGTGAGATGGCTCGTCTAGGAGTTAGGAAGTCTCAATACCACTGGGGATGGGATTGGGGCCCCGTTCTTATGACAGCTGGAGTTTGGAGGCCAGTCCGTCTGGAAGCTTTCACTGCCCGGGTGTCAGATCTTCGGACAGACACACAACTGGCGGACGACCATCAGTCAGCCCGAGTGTCAGCATTTGCCCAGGTGGAAGCATTTTCTACTTCTTCTTGCAATGCAACTTTTGCCTTGCGACACGAAGGGAAGGTTGTATCCCAACAAACCATACCTGCTGGTTACCACGGGCTTGCAAAAGTAGAATTCGATGTGGAGAAGCCATCTCTGTGGTTTCCCCATGGTTATGGCTCCCAAGCCTTGTACGAAATTTCCGTCTCGATATCCAATGGTAATGAGGAGTTGCATCAAGTTTCTAAGAGATTCGGGATCCGAAAGGTCGACCTGATCCAAGATGTTGATAAGCATGGAAAGTCGTTCTATTTCAGAGTTAATGGAGTGGATGTTTTCTGTGGAGGCTCTTGCTGGATTCCTGCGGACAATTATCTACCCCGCATTTCCCCTGAGAAATACAGAAAGTGGATGGAGCTCATGGTGGCAGGCAACCAGGTGATGGTTCGGTCAGTTTTCCCTTCCTTTGAAAGAGTTCCCAGGCTTATGGTATACTTATAGTGTATGGGGAGGTGGGATCTATGAGGATGACTCCTTCTATGACGCCTGCGATGAGCTCGGTGTTATGGTATGGCAGGACTTCATGTTCGGCTGTGGTAATTACCCTACATGGCCCGCATTGCTCGAGTCAGTTAGAAAAGAAGCGGTCTGTAACCTGCGTCGGTTGCGTCATCACCCATCTATCGTTATCTATGCTGGGAACAACGAGGACTATCAGGTCCAAGAGCAGAGTGGACTCACATACAACTATGAAGACAAAAACCAAGACAATTGGCTCAAGTCCGATTTCCCGGCTCGTTATATATACGAAGAGATTCTGCCTACAGCAGTGAGGCAAGAATGTCCAGACGTCTATTATCACCCGGGAAGTCCTTGGGGTGATGGCAAGCCTACTGCGGATCCGACAGTGGGCGATATGCACCAATGGAATGGTGAGTTTGACATTCTACTAGATATGTCAATTCCTATCGTGTATGCATACTAAGCACGGATATTTAGTTTGGCATGGAACTCAAGAGAAATACCAAATCTTTGAAACGCTCGGTGGACGTTTCAATAGCGAGTTTGGAATGGAAGCTTTCCCCCATGTGCAAACCATCGATTATTTCGTGGAAAACGAAGCGGACAAGTTCCCGCAATCCCACGTTCTTGACTTCCATAACAAGGCCGATGGCCACGAACGGAGAATTGCAACATATCTGGTGGAAAACCTGCGAACTGCTACTGGTCTTACGGTATGCTCTCTCTGCTCTCTCTTCCCGTATAAGACATATAAGCTAATTTAATATTAGGCATATATCCATCTCACACAGCTTATTCAAGCAGAAGCCATGATGTTCGGATACCGTGGTTGGCGTCGTCAGTTCGGTGATGAGCGACACTGTGGTGGTGCCTTGCTTTGGCAGCTTGATGACTGCTGGCCAACTACCTCGTGGGCGATCGTGGACTATTTCTTGAGACGAAAAGCCGCATACTACGCAGTTGCACGAGTTCTCGCCCCTGTAGCCATTGGTGTCCAGAGGGAGCATCATGACTGGAGTATTTCTCACGCGCGTCCCGCCAAAACGAGCAAGTACGAGCTTTGGCTTGTGAGCAGCTTGCAGAAGGAAGTCACTGTGAAGGTAGAACTGAAATTCATCTCAGTTGCAACCGGGTTGGAGATTCTGGACCCCATCGTGCGAGAGGATGTACGCGTTCTGGCAAGTGGAACGACCAACATTATTACTGATGGTGTCATCGACCACATTACTACCCCGGAACCACACGTTCTTGCTGCGCGCGTCTGGATCGATGGCCGTCTCGTTGCAAGAGACATGGACTGGCCCCAACCTCTCAAATATCTCAATTTCGCAGACCGTGGTCTCGAAATAACAAACAAGGGAGAGACTGAAGAAGGGAAGCAAACATTGGTGGTTAGCGTGAAGAAGCCAGTAAAATGCCTTGTCTTTGAGGAGAGAGAAGGTGTTATGTTGAGCGACAGCGCAATAGATGTCGCCCCTGGGGATGACCAAACCATCACTATCACGGGGTTGAAGGCAGGGGATGAACCCCTGACCTGGAGGTATTTAGACCAGGACCTAAATTAGACATTGCGCACTGTTATGTATGTCGTTGTGTATTGGGCAGAAATTGTTGTACCAATAAATGATTAGAAGGTTAAACATAGAATGAATGAGACCAATATCAAGTGCCGAGAACAAAGCAAGAGGGATCCTGAGTTCTCCGTCCATTGTTGACGATGATATAAAAAATGCTCCAGTCGCGCTTTTCTTATCAGCTCCAAGGTCACGTGTTGATAGCTTCCTGCTCGCGTTTGATTGGAGCGGGATCAGACGAACAAAGCTCATGCTTCGCATCCCTCATTGACAAGACACCGCACCCCCATAGACCCCAAGAACCTTTACCTACGATCAAGGACTCCTGCGAATATTCAGCAATAATAGAACGCTTATGGCTGGAACGAAACGATCTTGGGAAGGCGAAATGGTTACCTCTAACGACGACGTGACCATGTCCAACGCTGAAGAGTCCCCTCGATCCGTGCAATCGATCTTTGAGAACTTTCGCGATGAGCTAGATGAACATCATGATCGACGGGAGCGGGTTGTTAAGGCGTCAAGGGATATTACGGCGTCGAGTAAGAAAGTGTGAGTGGTAAACGCCAGCCAGGGCCATATCCCATTGTTCTTGTGCGTGGATTTGGGGCTAACTATTTCTGGGTTCAATAGGATATTCTCTCTGCAGAGGTTAGTTTAGCTGCTTGCATATCTATGCTGCGGAAGAGAAGTTCCTTCTCTCACGCCTCTCTTCCTCTGGAGTAAACCTTCACAACCTTCGCCGTCCTAACTGCTTAAATAGACTCCGTAATATCAACGCCCCAATTCCCCAGTCAATTACAGACGAAAACTCGAAACGCTTCACCCAAATCACCGACCTTTTCAATTCTATCTCCGGGGATATCTCAGGCATAAATGGATGGAGGTACCAACGGCAAATCAGCCCCGGAATTCAAGAATTTATCGAGGCGTTCTCTTTCGACCAATACGTGCGACACCAGCGGTTGGTGTCTCTTCAGGATGTTGTCGAAGCTTTACCGAAGAACGTACTGCTCACAGAAGAGGATTATTTACTGGGACTATATGATTTGACCGGGGAAATGATGCGATTTGCTGTCACCGCCATGGCGACGGGTGGTGGTGCCAAGCCTCAAAATACGGATGGAGCCGCGGGCGACGAGAATAAAGGACCAGGGTTACCTGAATCTCAGACTGCGATTGTGGTTGATCTACGAGCTATGAGGGCGCAGTTCGAAGGGCTGAATATCCCCCCCCGTCACGGGATTATGAGGGAGGTGCATAAGAAAGTTGAGACGATGCAGGCTAGCGTTGAAAAGGTTGAGAAAGCTGCGTATGGGGTCTTGGTACGTGGGAGTGAGCGACCTGGCGGCTGGGTACCTGATCTTTCTGCGCCGGAGGTTGAGAGTTATTGATTTTGTGTGTGCTATGATATGACCTGGTATGTGCCATGGCTGAGTTATGATGTTTGACGTTCAATGACATGAGTTATGAGCTACCTATCATGACACTTCACCTGGCCCTGCCTCGTGCGAGTTTCCAATCTTTACCTTTCCTGTTCTGCCGTCGATCTGTGTGGTGGGCCGACCCCATTCATCATAGCTCCACCGTCGGAAAGGCGATTTCGTCCCAAGGATTCCGAGCTTAGGGCTAGAGGCGAGAGCTTCCTGTCAAAAGCAGAATTTGTCATGCTTTGACGCTTCAAATAAGTCCTCGGAAGTGTCTTCTACACTTTGTACCCTTGCTCCTGACGCAAGGTGAGGATGACTAATTTACCCGCAGCACCACACGTCATATCAACAACGCCAAAGGATGTCTCTCTCATCACGATGGGATAAGGGCCAGCTCGCTAAATTGCTCCTGAGCGAAGAACGAGTGTTTGCTTGACAGTAGACAATGTTTACTGCCCAGACTGACCTTTTCCACCCCATATACCAAGATCAGGCTGAATTGAGATAATTCAGTGTTGATCTTGACGTTCGGATAGAGACCATTCCGTGATAATCTTCACCTTTACCTCGAACAGGTAAGAGACATCGGATTGATCAAGATCCGGAAAAAAGATCTTCATCGAAAAGAGGTTAGCTTAGACCTCAACTTGGATCGCGAAATTGTGGGGTTGATAACCTTATTCTTTATCAGATTAAATCTTGATTCTGTTTTGATTCTTCGATGTTTCGTCCTGGCGTTCTGTTTCTCATTATCGGAAACAACACATCCCGTGATGGTAGTCATTTTCTGACTTTAAGAGGAAAGGTATATCGGATTGGTTAAGATCCGAAAGGGAATTGTCGTCAGAATAGAGTCAGTTCCTCTCCAAACTTGGATGTTTGATTACCTCTTAGGGGTATTGGGTCCGTTCTGGACGCAAATAGGCTTGAGCCCCTTAACCCACCTTTGGCAGCTCAACAACAGCTGCCCCGGATCCAACTTGGTTGACATAGCCTCGCTCGTCACTAAGCTCATCCATTGGCTGGTTTATGTATCCGGCCTGGGGTTACTGGGTTGCTGGAGTTTGGGAGTCCGTGATATGGCCTGGTGGGATAATAGCATCGCGTTGGCGGCGTCTCTAATCTTCTACGCGATATTATTCTTCAATTGATTCCAAATGAATCGCCACTTGCTCGTGAAGGTGCTATGGCTCATGTTCCTGGGATATGTTTCTGACCTCTGCGAAGTGATGCCGAAGGGGATAGGGATCAAGAGTCGAAGGGGATAAATATGTCGTCCTCTACCTCCGTCTGGTTCATAATATCCTTAGCCAGAGAGAAGCCTCGATATCCCACCCGAATAACTAATTCAGAGTCCATATTCTTTACCCTTCTCGTCATTCAAGACCGTTCCCACCATGAAAGCCTTTCTTTCTGTCGTAGCTGCCCTAGCTCTTAGAGCTGTGGACGCCAGTCCAGTCGTCGGACGAGCTCCATCTGATGGTAAGATTGCTGCCCTTTCCGATCCCTCCTCGACATGGTAACTGACGGTCCACCCCAGGCGATATTTTAAACTATGCCCTTACCCTCGAACATCTTGAGAACACCTTCTACCGCCAGGGTCTCGAGAACTACACTCATCAAGACTTTGTCGATGCTGGGTTCGCGGATCCATTCTACCACAATGTGGAAAAAGTTGCGGAGGACGAGAAAGCTCACGTTGATTTCTTGACAGAAGCTCTCTCAGGTTAGTTTTTGTCTTGGCTTCAAGAAGTTAGTACTGACACAAAACCCAGCTGCCGGCGCAAGCCCCGTGGAAGAGTGCATATATGCTTTCCCCGCAACTGATGTGAAGTCTTTTGTGGCTCTAGCCAATGTTCTAGAAGGTAAGATAATCAACATAAGCTAATGGAACTTCATCTCTAATACTCATTCTACACTCAATAGGCGTCGGAGTTAGCGCGTATCTGGGAGCCGCTGCATCGATCATGGATAAAACCTATTTGACTGCTGCTGGGAGTATCCTCGCGGTCGAAGCACGTCACAGCGCATACCTGAGGAGTAATTCGGATCAATCCCCTTTTTCCCAGGCCTTCGATGCCCCCCTTGCCCTAAACGAGGTATACACCATCGCCTCCCCGTTCATAGCGAGTTGCCCCTCCAGCAATCCCAAGCTGCCTGTCATGGCGTTCCCATCGCTTTCGGTTAGCCCCATGGGTGCGGTCATGGAGAATGGGTCGATCACGGTTACCCCAAGTGAAGAACTCGAAATGGATAGTGATGTCTATGCTGCATTTGTAGCTGTGACGGGTCCTGTGTTTACACCCGTCGAGCACACCGGCTCCGGCTACAGTGTTACCGTTCCGCCTGGAATTGCTGGCCAGAGCTACGTCTTGTTGACATCCAGTCAAACCAACGTTACTGATGACACCGTCCTTGCCGGGCCTGGTATTGTGGAGGTAAGTGCCATGGCTTGATTATTGCCGATGCAGTATGCCTCATCTCAGCCGTAGGGAATACTACTTACCAGATATACTAACTGGTATGTTAGGTTGGTACACCCACGACTACCGATCCCATGGCGTCTCCATCCATGTCGTCTTCGCCTACTGGAACCATGTCTGGCGCTCCGACATTTACGGGGGCTGCTTCACGAGACAGGGGAGAAGCTGGAGGAGTGGTTGGTGCCGCTGCACTTGTTGCTGCGATGCTTTTTTAGGTAATTCGTTGGCTTTAGTAACTGTTCCGTCATTACCTCCAACACCTATATTATTCTGTTATCAATATTACTTATTGCTGGTGTATATTACCACGCTTGATGAGAATTTATCTATCTCTTCACTCGGGATTCTTTTTCACGGCCTTATGAGAATAGGGGTAGTGGTCAAAGTATAGAGCGGATCATACGTTTTTGTATCTTTCTTCTTGGTTTGTAATAAATGTTAAATGTGGATGCCCACGTTCGCTGGAGGTGTGATGTCCAGTTTGTCCTCCTTTTCTTCCGTGGCTTATCTTACAAGGAAAGATACCAGCTTGAGCCACGAAAACCGAAGCACGAGTACCTCCCGCGGACTGGCATATGGTATAAAAAGGAGGAAAAAGTCGTTAACCGCAGGCACTTCATCCCTCAGCAAAGATATTGTCTTAGTCAATTTTGGACTAAGATCTCATTTCATATATGACTCGCGATTCAGCTCGGGATACTAACTTAGCTTGGGATGAAATGGGCAAATGCATACTCCAGTCTTATTATTTTTGAAAGTTCACAAACACAAGGTATACCAACCGCTCAAGAACTCTTGTACTTCAGCTTTATTCTTTCATCTTTCAGGTCTACTTTAAAGTTATTTTCTACACCAAATGGATTCATTTCGAAGTTGGTTATTATAATTCGTTGAACCCAGTCTTGATCTGATAGAGCTCCTTTCTATCTTTTCTTCAAGCTCAACGACGATTTGAACATATCTAAATAATATTATTTAGCTAATCACAGTTCGAACAATGTCGCTAATAGATGATTAAGCAGTCAAAAGTAATATTCGTTCGTTATCGAGATATGAAGACTAATCAGGCCCCAGCCAATTCTCCGCCCTAAAACGCTGGTATCCTGAAATATTGTTAAAGAATGCGTACATAAGCATAGGTTCGAGCAAGAACAGATCGGCTATAATAATAAAAGCTGCTTCACACCTCTCATCTCATGGACCCTTAGACCACAGTAGTTCTAGAGCGCTGAGGTGGCTATTCCCGCCCACTGCGCCTCGCAAGATCCTTCAGCGACTCTTCATACCCCGGCATATCTTCACCACGACCGACACATCTGACTGGTATGACCTCCGGGATCTCTCGTTCGTATCTGTCGCGATATATGTGGAGATGCATCGCGTCATAAGGATCAATGCGCCTGGCATATTTCTCGGCGTGAAAGCGTATTTCTCCAGATTCTGGCTCGATCCCTTCTAGCAACAAGAATCCGACGTAACGTCGGATCTGAACATCTGAAAGTTGAAATATTTGATAGCGGCCGATTGGGTGAATAAAGGCATCACTGCACTAGAAGGGGTTAGGTTTAGTACAATCAGGATTGGAAAATCACGTAGGGGAAGCATACGGCTGAACTATTCTCCCCGCGATCGAACAACACAACGCCGCCAAAGAGGCGATACTCCACCCAGTAACCTACAATATCAGCGAGTCCGTGGGGGTATCGTTTCCAGTTCTGATACGATGGATGGAAGAGCTCGGCTGGCTTTGACTTGACAGGAGCGAGAATAACACTGGGTGGCAATTCTGGGACAAGTATTTGTTGATGAATGGATTCGGGGTCAGGCCTATGAAGGCCCCCTTCGTATTGGTAATATAACCGGACGGCAATATCATGGCAAATAACGGCAAGGGCTTCAAGTAGCCTCAGGTTGAAATCTCGGGATCCCTTTGTGGTGTTCTGATACGCCTGTGCGGCCTGGGTTGTCTTTCAATATTAATAACATAGGACAGCGAGGGATCAATAGTACCTTCGTGTCTAGTTGAAGTGAGCCGATATTGAAATTCTGCCTGTACGATTCAACAGCTTCGAGTGCAGGTTGGCTCGGGCTAATGTGGTTATTAAAATCTTTCCGGCGGTAGCCATAGTATTCTTTGTAAACGTCGCGGATTGGGATGCCATCAACGACTTGAGCAAACGTCTCGGCAGCTAACTTAGTGGAAAGCAATGTCGATACCGCTCGTTCTAAGGCGGTATAATGCTCAAGCGCTAAGTTTTGGAGGTCAACCCTCGAAGAGCTGTCTTGTATTGTACCGTGAGGCATTAAGGATAAGAGTAGAACTGGTGTGCTATACGATTGCTGACGAGAAAAAGGGTCGTCTGTAGGAGATACCGAAATAGAGATGAAAAAGAAGGGTGTTTGTCAAGCTGTTCGTGCTGGTGGTTCCTTGTAATCCCCTACTTTATGTTGTGTTCGGACTTTGCTTTTTGCTGACATATTCATGATCCTACTATTAATAACTTTATCGACAACTCACGGCGGCAACTCTCACAACGTCACAAATCCCATCATGCTTGATTGAGCAGTGAGGTTTCACACCGCCTCCCAGCCCCAGCTAGCGGGTATATAATTGGGGGAAGGAACAATATAAGTTTCAGCCTTTCAGCTTAGTATTCATAAACGGCTCCTGCCCCTCTGGTTCCGCCCTTGATAGGCTAAGAATACCAGGCGCTTCATCCCTATTAATAGCACCAGGGGTGTCAAGATCCGAGAACCAATCCCTAATGGGAGAGGAATAATATCTTTAACAATTGAAGTGACATTCAATGCTTAACCATGCAGTTTTCGGCGGCTATGACCCATGAATAGGTTTCAAAATGGTGGTAAATTTTTTCTGCTTCACTTATAAATACCCTCAACAAGGGACCCAAGACCATCACTTACAAACGAGCATCTCTCATTTACCTACTCAAACCATCTGCATTGAATAGATTACCCCCACTTGTTTTGGCTCAGCCCAACTTTCCCCTTCTCTACGTCACCGAAACTCGCAATGGACGACATCAAGAAGTTCACAATCGCCCATAGGCGGGTCAATGATCCGCAGCTGCGCCCGTACGAGGCCAACACCGCGGAGTACACATATATAGCATCAGCTATTAACCTTGCTCTTGCTATGCTCACAAAAGATAGCTCGAAAGACATGCTAGTCAACATTGCGTTGATATTTGACAACACGTCTCTCGACTCCAATATGTTTCAGGGCAACAAGGCTTCCGCGGAGCAGTGGGTGAAGTGGTTTGTGAATCAGCTTCAGCACAGATTTCCGCCGGTTATAGTCGATGAAAGTATTACACACTTAGACTGCCTTGGGTACCACCCTCGACTCCCGTGGGATGGGAAGCTTCAGGACTTCCCCTTCCACACACAGGGTGTTCATATCAATGGTCCAGTGAGTACTTTGCCTTAGCTTACCTGTTGTACCGTTGCTAAACTTGATATTGCAGAGAGTCAAGGACATGGTGGCTGCTGGCGAGGGTAACTCACAAGCCTCCAAACAACGATTTCGAGACTTCCAATTTGCCTTTGCGACTACTTTAGTCCACGAGGCAGGGCCACACATTCTGATTACTTGGCTTGGTGGTGGGCGCCCCGACACACCTCCGGAGATGGCTGTGGCAGGGTATGCAACGTCGGACGACCAGCTCGGGGAGTCGGGCCGTTTCTTCGAATTGCATGTCTTTGGGGGGACAACGGAATATTATCGTGATCCTAGCAAAGATGATGGCCAGGTAACCTTCTTCCGCCCTCAATACAACGGACTTGTACTGACGGTGGTGTGAATAGACGGGAGTGCCCCATCAAATAGACCGCGACGGTTGGGCCTGGAAAATCAAGACAGAAAGCATCAACAGGCTTTGCATGTATAGTGAGTCTTCCAAGCCCGGCTGATTGGGTTCAACTTTGCACCGTCAATTCTCAGAATTAACAACAATGATGCTGATGCAGATATCGAACTCCCTTTTGCCCGTGTTGGAAGTAAAGTCGACCGTCAAACAATGCAGAGCATGGGCAGAAATTCCGTCAACCCCGCGCCATCTGGTTCGCGTGATCAGGCGTTGATGGCACAACAAGGACAGTTTCAACCACAGCTTCGGTTCCTGGCGAGTCACGGTGTGCGAGTGTCTGATCTAAGGATGGTACCAGACGACCCAAGTAAGAGGCTGGTTGCTGTAGCCTAGTCAGATCCCATTTCCGCTGTTTGTGTGTCTGGATGAAAACGTGTATTTGCGCTGGTTATAATGCCCATGGCCTCGTGCTTCAGTCGAATATACACTCTGGTGTGAATGTCTGCTTTGGAAAGTACGTTTTCCCGCGGTCCCTCGAGTTAGTATGATAGAAAGCTTGTAATTTTAAGTGAGAGACGGCCCGGGAGTGTTTGTCTTGTAGTCAAACTGGTCTCGTGAGAAGGGAATATTTGAACGTGGAAATTTCGGTTTGGTACTTACAGTGCCTGGTATTCCATTGCCATGTCAGCTTGTGGAGGTGGACTTTTATGCATATCGGTACGGAGTAAGTCGGTGATATTTATTCTCATAAAGTCATTTCTGTCTCATTAGATCAGCCGTAAATTATTCTCATCTGTGTTGATTATTTAGACCCATCCCCTTTCCTGCATTGCGGGGTGTTGATTTCCGAGGCTTGCTGGAACGCTTCATCCTGCATTGTGTAATCCTCACGTCGTTCTTGGCACACTCGGAAATTTGCAAATAGCCGGAGAACTCTTGGCACCAGGCGCTCCCCCGCAATAATACCTAATTGGAGGGACATTTGAGGACATTTCGCATTCTCTCAAGTGAAGCCAAATGCCGCGGATTCCTTGGCACTCCCCCAGGGAGCCTAAAGCCACTGGAGATGAAACATATATTCCTTCGTTTCATCAATTTCATTTTTGCTAAGGGGGTAAAAAGAGTCGAATCTGGGGGATTGATCCACCAATAGGTTTTTGAGGTCTGACAATGGCTTTGAAAGCTGTTTTAATCCGTTGATATAAGAGTCTCGCAGCATCTCCAGCGTACCGATCGACACCATTCCTTCCTTAAGTTTTACTCCCCGTCCCAGATCAGCACTTAATCCTCCTGAACAATGTTCGTCTCAAAGGTCGCTGTGCTTTCCTCCTTCGTCCCTGCGGCCTTTGCCTGCCTAGGGTATGATGGGGGCCTCCCCGAGGCCACGGAAGTGATCTCCAGCGATGCTGTGATTGAGATCGCCGCTGGGGAAAGCTTTGACGGCGGTTGGGCCAAATATGACCGTGGCTCTGGCGCCTGCTCTGATCAAACTGAGGGTGACTGGGAGGCGGCTGTCTTCTACCTTCATGCTGGCGCGAAGTTGTCCAACGTCATCATTGGCGCTGATCAGGCCGAAGGTGTTCACTGTGATGGACCCTGCACACTTGAGTATGTTTGGTTCGAGGACGTTTGTGAGGATGCTATCTCCATTGTAAGCTTTTGATATGCTTTTCTTTTAGCTCTATAAGACTAACGTGTTCTATAGAAAAACGATGCTGCCGGAGACGAGACGTTCATTATTGGAGGTGGAGCCTTCCATGCCGATGACAAGGTTGTCCAACACAACGGCTGTGGTACCGTGAACGTAAGTAACCGACTTCTTCGCACCGCCTAGAACCTACCAAACTGAACTTCCCTTCCCCCTCCTAGATCATCAACTTCTATGCAGAGGACTACGGCAAAGTCTACCGCTCATGCGGAAACTGCGATGGCCAATGCCAACGCAACGTCTACATCGAGGGCACCACTGCCGTCAATGGCGGTGAGGTTGCAGGTATCAACCTTGCATACGGCGACACAGCTACCCTTGTTAACGTCTGCGCTGATACTGACTCGCCATGTGTCACCTACGACGGCTGCGAGGGCGACTGCGAACCTGAGAAGGTTGGAACCTGTTAAGGGGAAGGGGCGATATATGGGATATTCAGAACCTCCACCGCCCGAACCATGGATATTCCTTTGGTCGGGTAATGTACATATCTGAAGAGTCGAAGCTTTGACGAACAATAAAATGTTGTACATACCTAAAGCATCGTAAAATCGTGCCAGAGACCCTCTATCCATGTGCTCCTCCGGCTACTCTTGATACCTATGGTACCTATCAAAGGAAAAGAGCTTCACACCAGTCATTTCGCCTCGGATACTCCATAATTCCCCGAGGTATTTCCCTGTGATATGTAGTAGTATAGTTGATGATCAGACCCCGTCATCAACAATCAAAGCTGCGTGATTATACATGTAGAGTGTTAAGACAATTTTCAAACCCCTGCCGATCATTCTTCATCAGAGTATGAAGATCTGAGGACAAAAACAGGCATGCCCAACCTAACCCTCCTCATCCTCACAGAACGAACAACGTCGAACGTGCCTGTACCCCGGCCTATACCTTGCTGTTGATCATTACGTAAAGTCGATCTGATCGTGACTTCCTTATAATTTCACAACAGAAGGCGGGGAGAAACACGGCCAGGGGAACCCCTTGATCTTCTGGCATTGAAAGACCAGGAATCCAGGCTCGACATACAGTTAAGTGACGGGTGCACAAGTGAGGAAGGAAAATGGTGGAAATGTTGCCTGAAGATCCGTGTCTCGTGTACGCATGGTCTTCGACGAAGGGAAGCAGCATGACGTATCACTAATCGGGGGCTAAACTTGGCTACCTGAGTATTGCTACTCGCGAGTTCTTCACCTTGGCCTTTGAAGAGTGAGGAAGACACAGATATTCTAGATTCGGCCTCTTCGGATCTGATTCGGGCCACAGATCTGGATCCTCACGACCGAGATCAACACTTGCGCCATCGCGGGAAGGTTGTGAAACCGCGCCAGGCGTGCGTGGCCGTCTTCCAGAAGGAATTACTGAAACAGAATTCCGGATTATCAAAAGAAATCTTCAAAGGCCGGGCGCAGCCTTGACTCGTGCATATTAGAGCGAGTGGGGGTTTCCGATCCAAACATCCCCATACTTGGAAGGGCTTGACATCAAAAAAAAGAGACCATCAACAAAAGGTTCTGACGATTCAGGGGTTCCTCTCCCCGCATTGGAACAAGCGTAGGTTATCAGATGATATCCCCGTCCACACCTACATACGCAAAAGGCCGGGTGTCGCAGTCGCCCGTTGAGACATTTCCAGCCGGTTGGACAAAGAAAGCTTCTTTCTTGTCTCGGGCGGGGAAGCCACGCGGTGGTGAGAAATGCCAAGGAGAGATAGGAAGAAGGCGATGTTTCACAGGCTGAGCGAAGACATATCCTCATCTTGGCTGGTTGTTTCTTTTTTCGGTGGCTCGTCTCGAGCCTTGAAGAATGAGGGCGAAGATAGGGCTCGGCTCATCACGTGGTTTTATTGCCGAGGTACCTCAGTCCTTCCTTTCTCGATCAAGCGTGAAATCTGTTTCTAATCTCTTAACTGGCCAATCATACCATTTTTGGTTCAAGATTTCCGCTCCGCAAAAAGCTTCTTCTACATGTGACCCTATCTAGTCCAATCAGAGCTGGCGCTACCAGCCTTATTCCGTTTTAAGTTCCCCACAAGGATCGATCCTTCACGTTACCGCGTTTTTCATTGGTGAGCTTTCTTCCCGCTCCTCCCTATTTTGGCATGATCTTCATCCATCTTTGCTTTTTATACTTCAGCCACAACCGCGTCTTTCATCATGAGTCCGAAGTCAACGATGTTCCAGCTTTCCCCTAAGAAACGGTGTGTCCAGTGAGAAGAACTAGAGGAAGGGGAGTGGGAGTCCTTTTCCGGTGCCCTTGGTGGCCTTAATTCGTCCTGTTTCAGGGTATCAACATGAGCTTCGCCCCAAGATGACGAACACACTGATCAAATATCAGCGCCAAGTTGCAGCATTTCCACTTCTATCCTGGTGGCTTTAAAACTCTTGGCAATTTGATATCGTGCAAGTCATGAGGTAGCATTTGTTGGAACGGTTCACACGTCGTGCGACTCTTGTTCAACAAATCTTGGGCGGAGGAATTGAACTCTCCTCGATTTCTGGGGCATACTTTCTCTTTTGGGGTAGCCTCCGGCTCTCAGGCTTCAACACGATGGATGAAACTCAGCCAGGTTCTCCACAAGCGTCACGGCCGATGGCTCGTGAAGACGTTTCCAAAGAACGACGAAAAAGATTCCATCGGGTAAAACAAAAGCCATTTCCAGAAATTCAGGGGCAGCGAACCCCAGATTTATGCCGATCGTGCCCTCATTTTCGTCCCATTGACCAAGATCAGTCCTCAACTTGTGCTTGTCAGTGGATCTGCTTATTTTGGCGTTGCTTAGCACCCAAATGATGGGCTTGCAGCGTGCCCCAGCCCTATCTGGAAGTCTTGCATGCGGTTGGCTCAAACTTTATCCAATCCACCCTGATAACAAAGCAGCCACCAGCAACCCATGTCCTTGAGTCTCGGGCTCTCGGCCATCGCCGCCCATCCATGGAGCTGGCCGTTCTTGAGTGGCACTCATAGTTGCGGGTCTGGCAGGGACGGAGGGCCTCAACCTCAGTGCGACGAAAAACAAAACCCCACAAAATTTGTGGACGGATGTTCCATGCATGATGGAGCTCTCCGGGTTCCCACTAAGTTTTGGTTGCTTTTTTGGGTGTTTATATATTCGGGTTGATTTCCTCCCATCGTTCTTCTTTTTGTTTATTTTCTCCAGTCCTCTATCTCGTCCTCCCATACCTCTTCACTATCCATTAGTCACGTCAGAAAGCCGATTATTGCATCATGAAGCTCTCCGTTCTATCATCCCTCGCTGTGGCCAGCTTGGCCATGGCTGACCAAGAGACAATGAGCCGCCTCATGTCGATGAAGTTGGAGCAACGTGAGAGCCTCCGCGCCTCTGGAGCTTTCGCCCCTGCCAGACATGGTAACAACAACCGCCTTCAACGATGCAAGGACGGAAAGTCGGGTGAATACTCCTGTGAGAACGTGGATATGCACGGTTTCTTGAGCCACGAGGAAATGGGTAGCAAAACCCGTGAGGGTAATGATATTTGGGGTACGTAGCTCCCCCACCTTCCCGAATTAAGCGTTTCTAAAAATGTATAGGATGGACATCTCCCGAGGGCCGTGAATTTGCTGCCGTTGGACAAACCGACGGAACTGCCTTCGTCGAGGTCGTCGCCCAGGGCAAGGTTAGCTACCTAGGACGTCTGCCAACTCAAACCGAGAACAGCGTCTGGCGTGACATGAAGGTTGTCGACGGCTATGTCTACATTGGATCCGAGGCTGCAGACCACGGTATTCAAGTCTTTGACATGCGCAAGGTATGCTCGTGATGCCATGTGCCAACCTAGAGAAGAAGAAGCGGGCCTGACGAATTATACATCTAGCTCCTTGACATCGAGGAGGGCAGCCCTAAGGATTTCTCCATCGATGATGACCTCACCGCCTGGTATTCCGACTTTGGCAGCTCCCACAACGTCGTTGCCCACGAGGAGACTAACATGATCTACGTCGTTGGCACTGCCCGAGAACTCCCATGCCAAGGTGGTCTCTACATGCTCAATGTCACCGACCCATCGAACCCCGTCTCCCCCGGCTGCGCAAGCGAGGACGCTTATGTTCATGACGGTAAGAGCCACATATGTAACATCCTCAATTGAGCCCCACAGATGCTGATTTTCCTTCTCGTACAGCTCAGTGTGTCATCTACAAGGGACCTGATGAGGAATACATCGGCCAGGAGATCTGCTTCAACTACGATGAGGATAGCATGGTCATCATGGATGTCACCGACAAGGCCAACCCCACCATCATCTCCGAGGTCTCCTACGACGGTGCCTCCTACACCCACCAAGGCTGGCTCGCCGATAACGAGGACATGTCCTACCTCCTCCTCGATGACGAGCTCGACGAGGTCGACCGCGCTGGCAAGGCCGCCAACAACCACACCACCACCTACATCTTCGACATCAGCTCCCTCAAGGAGCCCACCTACACCGGTTTCTACCAGTCCCCCGAAAAGTCGATCGACCACAACCAGTACGTCGTCGATGGTCTTACCTACCAATCCAACTACGGCAGTGGACTCCGCATCGTCGATGTTTCTTCCGTCTTTGATGACCCAACCGGTGCTGGCTTCGAGCAGGTTGGTTTCTTCGACTGCTACCCCGAGGATGATGCCGTTGGTGGCATTGTTGAATTCACTGGATCTTGGAGTGTCTACCCTTACTTCCCAAGCGGTTACGTCCTCCTTAACAGCATTGAGCGTGGTGTTTTCTCGCTCAAGTACACCGGTTAAGTCTGGTTTTTCCTAGCATTTGGAGGAGGTAATATGTCATGAAATATACCACTTTTCTTTATTTTGATAGACAAAGAATAAATGAAGTCAAACAGTTAATAACTACCGTATATTCTATAAGCGTTGGCGACACCTGCATATGTCTGCTTTTTGGCTGAAATTTTTCAGGACTCGAGGAAATGCCCGATCCCAGCTACTAACGTCTGGAGACCCCTTGTTAGCTAGATTCGCCGCCATAGATCTTATATATATATATAATATGAAGTGACTCCTTCGAGGCTTCAGAGACCTCATTTAAGGAATCTACTAAAGTTCTTGGCGAAGGCTCATGCGAGAGAGTACAAAACTAACAGTGAGTACGAAACCCATTTGTTTGCTCGTTAGATGCTATGGCCCGACACACAATCTATTCATGAGCAAGCCGTGCATCCCGAATGCTGATGGTTCCGGGATGTGGGTTAATTATATGTCTTCATGTTGGAATAATCACCGCACGCGACCTCCTTCTGCATAAAAGGAGAAGTCGATCGCCAGGCCCGAGATTTACGCTGACTCCAAGGTGCAAAGGCAGAATCCTGAGAGCTTGCCATGGGCATGAATCAATGACGCGGAACCAATCCCCAGCAAAGCGTATCAGGCAATTGATTGGCGGGGCCATAGGTTCAGACTACAATCATCAATCGTTCAATAACTCTATTCTTCAGGGGGTAATAGATTCCTAGTCTCCTCCACTCCATTCTGTTCCTCTTCCACCGCCAACATGGCCAGCCGACGCGCAACCTCGTGTATCCCCGCACTACGCCAAACCTGTGTCTCGGGATAGCTTACAAAAACCGGGTGTGGTGCGTTTGACGTATCGTAGTCGGTCATGTAGAAGCAGACGCCCGGTTCACTCACAAAGAGAGCTCTGTCCAGAACGACTGCGAACACGCGATAGGGGCGTTTCAGCATTTCCTTCGCTGTGGCAAGCCGGTCGCTGCGTCTCTGGGGGGATACGCGCTGGGGAGTGGGATCGTTGTTATTGGCAGAGATATTATGCAGTGCGCCGATGGGGAAGGTATCGCCATCGTTATGGCGACGAAGGGCGTTGCGATGCGTCAGGAGGATAGAAGACCAGGCATTTGAGGGTGGAATGTGAAATTCTAGATGAACTGTTTTTGCGGACGGTAGAAGATACAACAGGACTGTGGTGAAAAGGCGGGCAGTCGTTTCGAGCAGAGCTGAAGCCGATCCATCATCAAGGTGGCTCAGAAAAGGAGCGTATATAAGATATCGCAGGTCGGGCTCAGTATTTTCAGGAGCGTTGACCGCAGTCACACTCCCGTCATCGTGTGAGATTCGGACATCTGGCTCGAAAACCAGAGGATCGGTGAGTTGCCGATTCAGCTCCTCCCGGATTCGCTCCTCCGACGGTTGGGCAGGTTTCGGGGCTTCTCCCTCTTGCACATCTAGTCCATAATGTATAAAACGTCTTCCAGGGCCAAACCCCGTACAATTATTAAAGATATTCTGCATGAGATGATAACCGATTGCGTCTTGGTTTCGCACATGCATGGTTTCCATTTCAAACCCCTCAGGATAGAGCTCTCGGCGAGGTTGAGAAGGGGAAACTTGATTATCCTTAGCAACCGTGTTAAAGCAGTGGGCAAATCGACGATTGAAGTATAGCCAGTCCGGTCCCGAACCGACCGCCTCATAGGCGTTGTCTTCAGTGGTGTGTCCCAGGCGATAGCTGTGAGAGTTGAGAAGGATACAACACCCAATGGGAGCTTCATCCCACGGGTGAAAATGGAAGGGGATCAATGGAGCCGGGCTAGGGGTTCCTAACAAGACATGTTGGCGTTTTCTATACGCAATCTCTCGGCGATTATGATCAATGCAATCGAAGGCATCTGACGGACAGTAAGAGTAAATCTCGAACAACGGTTTGGGATCCTCGGTTGACCAGGTACTCAAAAGATAGTCACGCAGGGCTGTGTGATCTTCATCTAAAGAAACAGTACTGTAGACCTGGATAGCCAGCTGTTCCGTAGGCTCAGGATCAATTCCTGGTTCCAGATACTCTTCGAGCACCACAGATTTTCCTAAATGATCTGGGTAGTTTCGCCGTTGATGCCATTGCGGTCGGGGTTCATTGGGGTCGCGAGGACGTCTAGACCGAAGCATGCTTTAGAAGAGTTAAAAGACGAGAAAAAATGCCGAAGATGAAAGAATACGAATGAAGTAAAGACGGAAGCAAGGGGGTGATATAGGAAAAAATATATCAACGTTATGACAAACGTACGCTAACCGTATTTATTGCTCGAGCAAGGTTGCGGGCCGCTTGCGATCGAGGGAAGTAAAGTTAAAATTATGGGGACTGATCTGTCCAAACTGAAGCGAGGCAGATCTTCGTATCTACGCATCTTTCTTTACCTGTTTGTCTTTTAATCTGCTGCGTGAAGAAGCCGTCTAACAGGGCTTTTATAATATAAAAGAAAATGGCACAAAACCAAGCACAAAAACAGAAGGTTTACTCATTCACACTATACAAGAACCAGTCCTCATTCCACTAGTACCTACTAATGTATCATCCTTCGAGATCTCCACTTCACTTGCGAGCGACGCAGCTATCGCTTCGGCTTCGTCATAGTCGTTGCAGTTCTAGGCCATGCTGTTGGCTTGCGTCCGCGATGGAATGGGGCCGGTTGCGGCTCCGGTACTGGTTATCTGTGTTAGTCTTGTAGGCAGAGCTTGGGGTTGTGAATAATGGCGATGACGATGTTAAAAGGTGGGGTTGAGCGAACATCCAGTACTGTTGTTGCCTATCCGTAGCGATAAGTTTCATCCTTGGAAGGTCTTTCTGGGAGACGTCCCGGAAGACCTCAGCTGCTTTGAAAGTTCTGGCTGATCGTGGATTGTTGTGCGAGACGGGTACATAATGGCCCGCGGGTATCCGGAGTGGTCTTAAAACGGAGACAACAGCGGCCCCTTTTCCTACGGCATAGATGCTAGCTCAACCATGTACGCTCAGCTATCGGCTCCCGAGCCCTACGGCTGGGGCGGCGAGAAACGCTTCACGCTGACTGAGCCCTGTGGTAAGCCTGAGACCTGTCCTATAGTAGAGGATAACGATGAGAAGAGTACCAAGCGAGCCATGATCGACGTTGATGTGCTATGTATTTAAGTCTCAAATTCTATCAGTCTTCCCGTCCCCTTTATATATGACTCCACTCACCCAAAAACTCAAAAAAGGGGATCTGATAAGCAATAATAAGGACAATCAAACTCCGCAGTCAGTATAAGCGCAAGAGTATCCCAAAGCACCCTCTCTTACCCTGTCCACCATTAATCCTCATACTATTCTCATTCAAGGAAATAGAAACTCGAAAATCAAATCCTAATCTCATTTTCCTAGGCAGTATCCCATCCCTCCCATATGCACGAAAACCCCTTGTATCAAAGCAAAGCATGACATATCATAGTTTCATTAGTATTCATTCCATGTCCCGTCAGAACTCTCACCAGCACTCCCACAAGTATCTTCACCTAAACCTTCCCAGGCTCCTCATCCTCATCCAAGATCCCCTCCTTAACAAGCTCTTCGGCAGGACGGCGATGTTGAATTTTCTGCTCAAGACTATCCGCACGCATGCTCCTGTCGAGCTCTTTCTGGCGAGCTAGGAGAGCGGGCGCAGCGTTCGAGGAGGGGAGGATGTTTCCTGTTCATGTTTGAGTTTGGTATACTGTATGTTGGTCGTGTGGGTGGGGGGCGACTCAACGCTCAACAAGCATTTCCCGATCTGGTCTCTTTTCTAGGTGTTTCTTTAGGCTATCAGACGCTTTCTGTCTGGCGAGGTCATGTTGCGCAGCTTGGAGCGAGCTGTGGCATCGTTATAGCTGTCAGTCTAGTTCCTGAGAAACAGCATGCTCGTTAAGTCGACTCACGGCGCAGCACTGGTATCCAACAAAATATGCCTCTCCTTCAGATCCTGAGGAGCAGGACGATGCTGGAGATGTTTCTCCAGAGAGTTACGCCGTTCGATAGGCGAGATAGGACCCTCCTCTACGTATGGGTTGTGGTGGTCTGGAGGTGAGCTGCTGGCGTCGGCCATTGTGAAAGTATCGAGGCTTGTTCTCTGAGTTTAGTTCGTTTTGAAGCGGTAGTTTTCAACAACTTTCTGATCTCTTGATGATGATGGATAGGTAGTGAGCTTGGAGTTGTCCTCTCGAGAGTTTGGAGAGCAGATCAAGATCTTGAAGTTTACAAGCAGATGAACTGGAAGGAAGGAATGCGTTGTTGTGGTTTTTGAGTTGGCATGTATCACCATAACAACAATGCACCCAAGTACCGAGTACTTCCACGTCAATAAGAACTTGCCTGAAGCAAGGGGTACAAGATACCACAGGGCGGCTCGAAGCGGGGCGAGAAATGCTGTCATGCCTCCGCTCACTGAAACCAATCGGGTGCGGGGTAACAAAGCAGCCAATAAGAGAGAAGATCACATCATTTAAGCTTCGTTCCAGGATCAGCCGCATATAAATTTAAGCTTATTTAATCAAAATCTTGGCATTCAATTCTGGAGGGGAGCAAAAGTGTTGTATTCAAGAGCATGAGAGTATAAGAACAGGGGAGATATTCAAATAGAAACCGTATTCATGGCTTGCATACGCTATCTGATTATTTGAATTTTCGATGTAACTCTATAATAGTCTTGAGAAAGCTGGTTCCAGCTACATCTGTAGGAAGACCATTTCGAGGGCAATAATAAGCAGCACGCATGCAAAGCAATCAATAATCAAGAAAGGAGTGTAATCTTCCGCTTCGGTAGGTACCGCTTTGCGCATTCTATCTCATGCTCGAGCCCCTCACCGCATCCTCCAAAAATATTTTATGTAACTGTAATGACAGAGCGGGTAGCGACAGTGATAGGAAGACGGGAAGAGACTATCAAAACCTGATGATCTAGCCTGCGCTTGCCCATTTTCCAACCGCTCCATTGAGAGAAGGCGGACACGGAACACCCGTCACGTAAAAAAAATCCGGTATGCAGAGAGTGGCTTCCAATGGTACCCCCCTGCTCGTCCGCTCCATTCCTGAAGATGCCACATAGATCCACGAGTTGAATCGGAAGACCGCCATTTCTAGCTGCGCAAAAGACATGTGGGGCGTTTGACCGCAAAACCACAATCACGCCAGGCCGACACTTTTGTTCAATTTCCTTTGTTCAACCGCCGTGCAGCTGGGTTCAATATCGAGTGAGAATCCAGTTTGAAATCCAACGTACGACCGGTTTCGATAATGTGGGCTGGTGAGAGTATATTTGCCGGTTCCCATCGATCAGGGGATCTGATCACAGGGAACGCTCGCGAAATCAAGGAACCCACAATTTTCCGCGACCACGACCACTGCCACCGCCACGGGCATTACCGCGAGGAGCTCCACGGCGGTTGGATGCGTTGCCACGTGAACCTCCGCCAGTACCACGAGATTGGCGAGAAGGGCGGGAGGGAGAGCTCGGTTCGACGACGGGCTTCTTGACGGTACCAATAGAGCGATTGAAGGAATCAGGATCGATGGGCTGAGAAGGGACATCAACCATCTTTTCCACATTCGGTGCATTTGCGGTCTGACTAGGTTTCCTTGGAGTGATGTTGCGACCAGGCGAGCCTCGAACCGAGGATTTTCCTCGTCCACGGGGAATGAAGACTAGTTCGTCCTCGTCGCTATCGTTCTCGTACGAAAGTAGAGGCTTTGGCTCAGCGGGCTGAGTCTTCTCGATATACTTGCACCGATTTTTGTACTCCTTTTCCTCGTACAAAATCGCGGTTCGTAATTGATGAACGTTCTTAGTTGCGACACCAAACTTTTGGGCCCATTCCTGCTTGGTTCTGTCGTTGGTGATCAGAATGCAGCCGTTGACGCTGCTCGAGGGATCGGCTTTATTCTCGTGGAGGCGCCACAAGATTGAACTAAGAAGTGGCTTGAGCGCAGCGGGGACGGGAGGAATGATAGAATTTGATTTAGAGCGGCAGTGGCCATTCACAGGCGCATCCTTCTTTGGTGAAGAGTCGGTCGCAAGTTGGGCTGAGGTGCATTCGGGACTAGTATTCGAGCTCCTGGACGAGGACGGCGACACAGGGCCACTGCGGGTTCCTGCAGAAGTGATCGAGTTCGCGTCCACGTCTTTTTTGAAGTTCAGTTTGTTGAGGAGCATCTGCGAAAGGTCATTTGTCGGATCCACCTCCTCAACCGCATCGACCTTATCCATAGTTTTCTCCGCATCCGTATCAATCCCGACTCCATCGGCGTTAGTTTCCTCCTGTACTTCTTCCTCAAACTCTGGTAGAAAATAGCGCTCCGCCTCGCTCCACTTCTCGTACTGTTCCATCGGGCCCTGGAGGACTACACGTTCCGGGGGGATACTGTCTTTTCCGGAAGTAACGCGATCGAGGAAGCGGACGGCCTCGCGGGCATTCATCCCGACCTGGGAGTTCGCCTTCTTCAAAGCATGGAGACGTTCAAGGGCTGCGGAGCGCGTTCAAAATCCATATTAGCGCCAGATAATTTTTACTTCCGGTTAAGCGGAAGGGGGGATCGAGACATACTGTAAAGTGGGACGATCAGGGTGATGCCGCCATTGGAGCACCATTTCTTAATCTCGCTGATGTTGGTGGTCAATATAGTTTCGTCCACGACGCAATGAAAGACCTTGCGAGCGGTAGTCATATTGGCGTGGAAGGTTTTGTCGAGGTATCCCTCTGTGTTGAAAGGAAAGATCGAAATTTCGAGTGTTCGCACTTAGACGGTGGGCTCTGTAGACCTATCCGCTGAGACTTTTGAACATACAGCAGTTTGTCAGTGGATAGCGAACGCTGCACAAAGAGTAGAATTCATTAGAAAAGAAGGTTAAAATGAAGATGAGTGTGTCGTTCTTATATTTGGTGGTGAGGGTGGCGGAGATTTGGTGAAGTTCAAGGTGACGAATGATGGAAAAAACCGTCATACTCACAACAGTAGGTGGATTCACAGGGACAAGTCGTCTGAAGCATCTTTACTTTGTTATTGAGCCTCGCTTGGCGATAGATGATCTGAGGTCAATGTAAAGAGGCCGACAATAGGGTCTCTGTCAATCGTGATGTTAGCGACGTGATGAAGAAGCGCATTCAGGAAATGAGGATGACGGTGCCGATGAATAGGTGACTAATCGAGTGTGGATATGCACGTGGCTTGTACATAAAAAAAGAGGCATGCGTAGTAAGAGCATGGCAATTGGTTCAACATTCCTTCTCTTACGATGATTAAATATAGATGAGGTGATAAAGAGAAATCGGGCGTGACTCTGCCATGCTTGTTACTGCCCATTGCTTATTGCTATGGTATCCTTTAACAAGCCAGGTCTACACATGGCAAGGTTCTAAGGAGAGAGACCGCACGCGCTATCTCAACAAAGAGCAGCTCGTTTCAGAGGAGGCAAGGTCAGAAAGGACTGAACGATTTTTCTTATTATCAATCTACAAAGAAAATGATACTGATCTCAGGACGTTCTCCTAGAAGAATCGACCTATACCCAGTCTCTAATTTCTAGAAGCGATCAAACAATGAGGTTTTGTTCATGAAAGGCTGTCATTATATTGAGCCTTGGTTCTGCCTCGCCCTCAGACTGCTTGCGTTGGGCGCAGTCAATTATTATTAGAAGCGCACGTTAGCAGCTGATATTTTTGGATCAATTTCGGACATACATCAGGCCCTTTGTCAGGCATCGCCCGGTGCTGCAGAATTCGCCCAATGATGAAGACATTGGGGCAAGAATATTTCGCTCACAACTGCTGAAAACAAGATGGCCTAAAGAGCAAGTAAGGGTAACCGCAAGACGCTTCGCAACAAATACAGAGATGGGGTCAATTTTGTTCCTTCGCACTGGGAAATACATCCAGGCTCTGCCTAGTTTTTGCTTTTCCTGATCAATCTGCTTCCTTCCTTTACCCTCTGAGCCCATTCACTAGTTTTAAGAGTCAGCAATCTGTAACGGCACAATAGCAGCTTGGAAAGAACTCACGTCCAGCTCCCATCATACAGCTTCCGATCGGTATACCCAGCTTCGCCAAGTGCAGTTTCAATCACCGCAGCAGTGACTCCACTCCCACAGCTGCTAACTGTTGTAGTTGCTGGATCAATACCCTTAGATTCAAATATCTTTCGCAGCTCCGTTGCAGGTAGAAAGGTCTTTGTCTCAGGGTCGAGCAATTCCGGGAATGGCAGACTAATCGACCCAGGCATATGACCAGAGGAGAGGGAAGCTCGTGGTTCTGGGTCAGTCCCAGCCCACCGACCGGCAGGTCTAGCATCCAGAACTTGTATCCCCTCCGCTCCCTCCTTCCCGTAGTCTTCTGCAATTTCCTTCATCTCTCCAAATTGGACAACCATGTCGGCGTCGTAGTCTGGTAGACTGTAGTCCGACTTCTCTATCTGCGGTTCGCCCGATTCGGTCGGATATCCCTCGCGGACCCAGAGCTTGAAGTTATCCAGAACATGTATGTTGGGGTGTCCGAAAACCCTCAGGGTCCAGCCTACTCGAGGCGCGCTGAAAATCCCAAGCTCCTCCGTATCGTAGACCACAATTTCATCATCGCGACGAATCCCCAGATCCCTCATGGCTTCCGCGAATCTCTCCCTCGTTGGAAGCATGTGTGGGTATGGCGACTCTTCATCCTTCACCGCATCAATGTCGAAGAATCGCGCGTGTGGGATGTGTTTCTTCTTGAAAA
The DNA here is from genome assembly GCA_032988195.1 of Arachnomyces sp. PD_36. Classification (NCBI taxonomy): domain Eukaryota; kingdom Fungi; phylum Ascomycota; class Eurotiomycetes; order Onygenales; family Arachnomycetaceae; genus Arachnomyces; species Arachnomyces sp. PD_36. The sequence goes on along the minus strand of JANTQE010000002.1, from coordinate 1,206,789 downwards.
CCTCTAAACCCGTCCGACCTTCAGGGTCATTGGGCATGAACCAAGATGCGCAGAGGGGGATAATCCGAGGAGACGTCGAAATCTTGGTCGGGACATTTCTCTTCATAGCTTCGTGAAGCTCTTTGGGCGTGACGAGGTAGGAGGGTAGGTAAACACCGTAGTTCCGCTGCTGGTGGGCATGACGCGGGGAGCTCATAAGGACGGCGCGATGGGCCAGTTGGCCTCGCGGCGAGAACGAAAGGTTACGTACGGCCGCAAGAGCCATTTGAGCGATGTCAAAGATCGGGTTTTGTGTTGTGATACTCACATATCTGGAGCAATTGGAGGGATGGGGCAACTAGTCTCGTAAACTTGGGGAGGCGGATAAATTAGTAGTCTGCCAGGGATAAGAAAATCAAGCTACCAAATTTGGGGCAGAGATGCGAAATTTGGGGTAAGTGGGCTCATTCCGTGGTTACCCGACAAGCTTAACTGCGAGTCAGTTGATCCAACAAAACATTGGGTTTGCCCACGAGTTTTGAGCAATATTCAATGGAATCTCTCTTTGCTGTTGAGCAGATACATCCTCCGACGCCTTGGCATCGACCTGACAGAGATGTTCCTTGACTGGAATCATGGAATTGATTCTTAACATACTGCTATGACTATTATGAAACGTTTGTTTCGTGTATGCTAAAAAGTGCCTTCCGGGCCCCACATTTCCAGTCACTCAGAATGTGAAAGGGGCTGGGCTTCAAGAAAGAGTTGATCGATGGGAGGGTGTATCAATGCAAAACCCTCGGGACTAAGTACAAGACTTCATTCCATCCCCAGACACCCCTTATCAATGCTACCCTCTTCTTTCATACGCTCAACTTAGCGTGTGAGCTCTCGAACGGTTCTTCGGGCGAGGAGTACCCGAGTTCATGGGCTAGACGAAGCACTTGCTCCAATATGTCACGAAACTTCTCGTCCGGAGATACCCACATCTGCTTCTCCAGCCGCTCCTCAAGCCTTAAAACCCAGGAATTGATGTTCGCACTGTGAAGAAAAAACGAGTGCACCATCAGAAAAATATCTTCAAACTCTTTTGCGCTCCCATGTTCCCGAGACATCCACTCTGCGCCACCCGGAATAGATTGAAAGTAGAGGCCGCGTACTGAAAACCAGAGCGCAACAACTAAATGAAAAAGTACCAAGATCTCTTTCTTAATCGGGTCGTTTGCTCTGGCTACCGCGACGAAGAGTGAACTATTGAGTGTTAGAGTAGAACCACGAATGAACACGGGACTGGGGTCTAATACCAAATGGATAGCGGTGTGATGATATAATCGCCACAAAAGCCTAGGAGCGATCCTCCTCCATCAAGCCGTGTTCCGTACCAGAATTTCTGAATCGGATTCCGAGTAGGTGAAATAAGGATCATCGCAGCCTCTAGATAGAGCAGGAAAGAAGAGAACGGGATGCCTGATGATCTCTGGAACAGAAGGAGGGCTGAGAGGATTGGTTGTAGTACCCGATTACCGAAGTTTTGGATCGACCTCACCATAGGGGAAGCGGTAAATCTGCTCCAAAGTTCGGCCATGATGCTGGAAGGGACGCACGGTTTAGGGATTGTGGTTGGATTCTTCTACCAACTGCAACGAAGAACCTTTGCTGTGGATCAGACGCTTAAGCCGGGTAAGAGGATAAGAGGAGATATGGTGTAGAGAGTTTGTCAACTAACTCAGTAACGGTGTTTGTTGCTGAGCACCAGGTGGAAAGAATTGTAGGAAATAGGAAGTATTAATACTTCATCTGTTGTTCTCAAAGTCTCTAGAATCTCAGAGAAAGAGCCTCTCTGAACTGTAGTTCTCCGAAAGAAAGAACTCAACAAAGGAAGGCAAATGTACGTAACGATGAGTAAATAGCAGGAGCAACATTCCGATACAAACCACCATCACGTGACTTAAATGAACCAGGAACCCTGGAAAGAGCCATCAGAGAAGCTTAAATGTAAAACTGCACTATCATTGGGTAATTGTTTGGTGCATGATCAAAGCGCAAATTAGTCAAACGTTAATTTCGCGTCAACCTGCGCTAATTCTATCCTCACATATCAACCTTCACATCAGGCGCGTCAGGAGCATCCAGGACAACTCTACATCATGAAGGTTAAGATAAAGCAGTGGGATGCTGTTGCATCATGGCGCTGGGACATGCCCGAGGATGAAGTCTGCGGTATCTGTCGGGTCCAATTCGATTTCACCTGTCCGACCTGCAAATATCCAGGAGACGACTGCACGCTATGTAAGACCATTCTTTCCAGAGCTTTTTTACCGCTTTGAAAGAGATCCTTACGCTAACCTGGATTTTAGTGGTTGGAAAATGTGGTCACTCGTTTCACATGGTAACTACAGACATACCGCTTTTCTGAAAGAGAGTTGAACTAGACTGACCTGTTTGCCTCGTTGTCTTCTGTTTCTAGCACTGTCTCTTGACATGGATTCAACAAGAATCTTCAAAAGGCCTTTGTCCGATGTGCAGACAGAGTGGGTTTTCCTGTTGTTTCCAATTCCACATCTCTAGACCAAGACGGCTAACGAAATCGATAGAGTTTGAATGGAAACAAAGCGACGAATAAGACAAACATTTACAAATCCTTTTGACGACTACGGCTGTGTTGAAGGCGTTTTATGGCGCATGGTCGATACCCTTAATAGATGGAATCATGCATATTCGTTTTACTTTCCTTGATTATACGGAGGGGTGGGTATCATCGGTTACTGCCCGTTGGGCCGGCAGGAATTGCCGTTTTATAGCAGGAGAGATTTGCGTTTCGTTAGACGCTCAGGAGGGAAGGGAGCAGCTCTGTAGTGAATTTGTATCACTAGAAACTCATACCTGGATTGAAACTTTGCTTCATGCTAGCATTAATTCGCAAATCTGCATAATTGTAGCTCTAGATCCGGTATCTTCGGATGACATGGCTAGCGATATCATCCTCAATGCCGAGAAGCAGTCTGCATGGCCTGTGAAGTCCCGCTTAGTTTTGAGGAAATGATAGGGCTGAGCCTAGCTTTGTGATGACTAATACTACCACGCCTGACGTCGGACGTTCGCATCAAAGAGCAGAGTGAGCTATATCTACCCAGCTGAACTGACCGTCAAGACATTCTCGACAATCATGTAGCAAACAAACACAGTCGGAGATGTCTTATCCAAACCAGAACGCGTCTCCAGAACCCTCAACGTCTCAAAAGGCCAAACAAAAGGCGCCATCCCAACAACCCCCCGCGGAGGCAGCGGTGGAGAGCAGTGCGGACCAGATACTAGAAATCGCCGAACCTCCACCAGATTCTAGTCATCTTTCATCAAACATCCCACCTTTTAAACCCTTCTTCACACTAATCGAAGATGCCCACTCGTCGGACCACCACAACCCCACGGTCCACTACATCTTCTCAGACGACGACACAGACCTCATAACAGAAGCTGCCTTACGAGCTCTAGAACCCGAAGGCGCCGCTCCACTTCCCCCGGGATCATACGATGATGATGGGGATGATGACCAGGACGATCGACCTCCGCGGGAACCCAAACACTCTTCCCTCCCACCGCAGATACCGGGTGTACAAGAGCACTATGTCGTTCTAGACATGCAGCCTTCCCCAGCGGCACCAGCACAAACACCAGCACGAACCCAATCCGAAACCGCCACCACCGTTCAAGCACCCACAGACACCGACCTACCCACAAACACCACCCCCCAAACCTACACCGTAACCTCCGCCCACAGCCTAAACCCCACCTGGCAAGTCCTCAACACCGAGCTCTCTCCCGCCCCGACCTTCGAAACATCCCCCAACCAAGGCCACGCCAACGACACATCCGACCCTACACAAGGCGGTCTGATGCTGAAGATCAAGGGTACAGCAGGATTTAAACCGGGGCCTACGAGGGGGAGGGATAAAAATCAGGCTTCTCAGGATCAGAATCTGGAGGACATGATGGAGCAGTTTGAGAAGAGGATGGATGAGTTGAGGAGGGTCATTGAGGCTGGGGATGCTGGGTTGGGGATGGAAGGGAAGGGAGAAGAGGATCCGGAAGGAGGTGAGCAGGTGGAGGGCGGGGAGGAAGGGGAGGATGCAGGAGGCGGGGTCAAGGAGTAGAGTAGTAGAGGCTCATTCATGAGAGGCTTCAAGAGCTTCACTCGGCCGTTTGGTGTTCTGGATTAGGAGGGAAGATTCTTAGAGTTCCTTCTTTTTTTGTCTTGGGGGTTGGGTTGATTCCACGTCAGCGGTGATACAATACTTCATCGATATAAGGCTAATGATGGCGTTTGGCAATCTATGAATTTGAACGAAGAACGACCGAAATATTAAATATACTATTGTCCTTTTTACGCAAACTATGGGTCCGTGGTGATCTATCCTGCGAGCCTCCCGGTAAAATCCTGCAACTCCAAGAAACAAACGGCCAATGAAACATCAAACAACACCGGCGAAAACCCGTACAAAACACCTAAAGAGAATCCGGACTAACCCGCTATAAAAAAAGACAAAACAGTGAAACACTAAGCAGTAGCTAAAAGTAGGGTATCAGTCCAAGCGAATGAGTTACACAATACAAATCTCAACTCCGTTATCCGTAGCATGGGCCAACGCAGGCGACCCTTTCTCAATTAGGGCTATTTCTCAACCTCCTCCCTCTGCTCCTTGTCTGCATCGACAGGGGAATATTTTCCCTCCCCTCCAGCGTTGCAGCTCTCCGTGTATTCATCTTTTGCGGCAACTTACTTTCTCCAAATCCGGTCGCTGTGGCTGCCGTAGAAACTGAAAGGTGTTTCTTCGCTGGCGGGGGCGCCATCCCATTCGTAGCATCAACTTCTGACTCAGTATCAACTATACTTGCTGATGCGGAGAGGGATACAGGTGATAATTCAGAGCTCGAATTAGACACAGGCGGTCTGGCGGCGACGATATTGAGATCGACCTCCCTAAGTCCCACGTTGGACGACGTTGGTTTCAGAACCTCGGTGGTAGAAGGTCGGGGAGACCCTACCTCGTTTTCTGCATCATTATATACCATGGTTTTCGTAGGTGATGATGTAGGCGAAGCAACCGGTGAGTCTATTTGCGGCTCGACCGCCTCAACCGAGTCCGTAGATCCACTATCGGAGCCCTTCATCCTTGCTAAAAGTGTCTCGTGCTTTTGAGTTTGAGGGAGAGTCATGGGATAATCGTAATGGGTCTTCTCTGGAGTTTGCCCAGTTGGGGTATACTCCTTCATAGGTGCCTGCTCAATGCAATTTCGGAGCTCCTCGAGAGGCCGTCGAACATCTTCGGTGAGAGGGAGGACCGATTCTCGAATGTCATCACTCATGTCGGAAGCTTCTGCTTGGAACTGGCGGATCTGGTCACTCAGGAGGCTGAAACGGTCACGAATATTCGTGTACGACTGGGAGGCATTATTGGTGAGGTTATGAAGGCTGTCAAGATGGCTATCATGGTCTCGGCCATTTTGAGTTCGTGCTCTTGTGACAAAGCCGTCGAGGGCTTGCATTTGCTCTCCCATATCCTTGACTTGATCTTCCACGATGCGGACTGTTTCTTCATGAACCGCCTTCGTCGTGTCCTGGATGGAGGTATGTTGCTCATCGATTTCCTACTCCGGTGTTAGCTATGCCACTACTGCCAGAGGTAAAAACATACCATCCAGTCATTCCTCATTTTAGTCTTCAAAGATTCCTTGGATTTTGATACCTCGTCCAAGAGGTTATCCCCCCTCTGCGTCCACTCATCCATATCTTCACCGTATTTCGTATCTGCTTTTTGCAGGGAGTCGCGAGTGGCCTCCATATCTCCTCGAACGTTGTCAACCTTATGTTTTAATCGATTCGCTTGCCTTTCGCTGGTCTCCTCCATGAGCGATTTTATTTGGGCAAAAAGATTCGTCCGGTCAGCATCCGCCTCTCGTCTCTCTTCAGCCAGAGCTGTCTCCAGTTGGGAAGAGGCCCTGGCGTTGGCCTCGGCTGCTCTTTTGTTTGCTTCTTGGAGTTGACGTCGGAGGTCGTTTGCTTCCGCCTTTTGCGATTTAATGTGATTAAACATGCTCTCGAACAGCGTTTTGAAATCTTGGCCGAGAGAGCTGTAGGATTCGTGGAGCTAATCACGTAAGTTTAGGGCAGGGCGAATAGTTTCTGGAGACATACCTTGGTATGGAACTCGCCGAGTTCACTTATAACTTCCCCTGAAATCCTAGCTGCTGCAGTGGAGATACCGTTTAGTCCATCACCAACTCGCTCCTTCACATCTTCTCGTAAAACCTTTATTTCTTCAAGAACTTCGTTCATCTCCTCTCGAGCAACTAAGGTGTTTTCTTGAGCCTCCGTATGAAGTTTCTCGAACGACAATTGGGAGTCATTGAGTAATGACTTGCCGGATTCCACACGCTCGAGTTCTTCAGCCGCGAAAATCTCCATCCTTTTAGAGAGATTGGCAAGTAAAGTAGAATGTTCCGACTGGATTGCCTCCACTCTCTCATCTACCATTGAAGTGACATCTTTCACGTCCGAGGTTGACGACTCCCACATTTCCCGGTTGATGGCATGAAGGTGCGACCTCCGCCGCAGCTTTGAATGGAGACCCTCAGCATCGTCCACTGATTTTTCTAGTGTCGACAAAAGACCTGTCCCAATAGCGTGCAGCTGCTCTTCCGTATCCTGGTGAGCTTTGCGAAGTAGTTCCTCCTCCTCAAGGTGCTGCTGGGTGTTTTTGAGCACAATCTCGGTTTTCCCGAGGATATCCTGGGTTTCATCGAGAGATGTGTGAAGGCCTTCATTATCTTTCTTCAGGGAGTTGAAGTTCCCTGTAATGGAAAGTAGTTCCTGAACCTTGTTCCGTAGGTTTACCTCCATCGTCTCAATTTTCGCCCTTTGCTCCTCACTGAGGATCCGACGAGATTCACTCTCTACTGTCATCTCCTCGTAGGTCTCCTCAGAAAGATACACTCCATTCCGGTGCCTCGTCGCAATCAATTCGCTCTTAAGTTTCTCGATTTCAGTCGTGAATTCTCGAAGTAATGTCTTCTTGGATACCATGGAGTTAGTCTGAGGTTTATTTCGAATATTTTTGGCGCGAAAAGCATAGTCGAGAGTTGAAATGGTTTCTTCAAGATTGCTCCTCGCCGAAGATAGCGTTGCGATGATGCATGTCTTAGTACGGCCGCCCAACGAGTCTTGGAGTAAACGCGTGAGCTTTGATTCCCTGGATCGAGCGAATCGTTAGTATGGGTACGGTACGTAAGGGGGAAAGTCTTCAACAAACCTGTATGGAATGTGGGAGCTCTTGTCAACCAGGGCATTGATGACTCTCCCGAGAGTGAGCAGACTCTTGTTAATGAGGCCGGCCTCCGCTGCTCGCTTATTTTCCGCTCCACTACGCTGGATGTTCTCGCTGCCAGCCAGATCAACTAGATTTAGCTTTCCAGTGCTGATGTAGTCCTCGCCAGCGTCGTTCTTTCGCTTGACGTATGTAGTAATCGTAAAAACAGTGTGGCTTCGAGAACTTAGGTCGTTACACTTTGTTGCGGCAACCTGACGTCTGTGGCTTCCTTCGCGAAGCAAATTAATTCCGGCCGATGCCGAATGGATATGAGACTCTTCCATTCCCTGAACCATCGTGACATTGTGGCCCTTCTTGCTGGTATCTTCATAAATCTTCAGCTTTGCGTTTTCTTCTGCGGAAAGTAAATCCCTCAACTCCTCGTTGTATAGCTCTATGAAAGAGCACTTCACGGAGCTTTCGTTGTCTTCGAGTCTGTGGAAGAGCGAGTAGAGAACGCGAGGGATTATACCAGCAGCATCCGATAATATGCCCAGGGTATCGGTCATGTCGCCAGACATGGTGTATGTCTTCCCCGTCCCGGTCTGACCGTATGCGAATATTGTACAGTTATACCCCGCCAGCATCTGCGAGCAATATCAGTACAACTTGTAAGGATCTTTCGTCTGGAAAGAAATGCAAACCTCATTGAGTATCGGAACAACAACATCCTCAAATACAACGCCTTGATCCGCAGCTGGCGAAAAGACTTTATCGAAATGATAGGTCTTGTTGCTAACAGCATTTGGGCCCATTGACAGCTCCAAACTCTTTCCCTTCGCGCCTTCGGTAGACACGACGACGCCACTGTTTTCCTTCACCTCTCGATCACTTCTCCCCCGGCAGCGTACAACCACATGTATATTCGTTTCCTCGCCAGCGCGCGCATCGTTCTCATATTCCCGTTCTTTCCGCTTTGTTCCCGCGTTCGAAAGAGCACTAGGAGACCTCTGGGTGCGCACGAGACTTGCAGATGCAGGTCGGAGAGAATCCGCTGGCGACTGTGTCATCTCTCGAAGGGCCGAAGCTCGTGGTTTTGGAGGCGGGCGCATGCCCGTCCTTTTCGTAGCTCTCCCAGTGCTAGGACGGGGAGGCATCTTGCGCATACCACCTGCGGTTTCCAACTAGAAACAATCAAAAGAAATGCGCCTCCTCAATAACAGCTTCGTAGAGTTTTAAATCATGTAACACAGTGAAGAGAATTAAAGGTAGTGAGGGTTGTATGATCTTGATATCAACGAACTTCTCCACGACAAGGATATCAAGAACTCAACTGGTTTGTTTTGTGCCGAACGCGGAAAAAGGTAAACAAACGGAAGCTGCAACCGCCGTCATGTGATCAAAGCTTGGTTTAGCGGATCGTATTGGTGCGTAATAATACGCTCCCCACCAGTCCGCCAAGACTTTTAAATACTTATGTAAGCGTAGTCATTCATCCCCCCCACATGATCTCATCGTCATCGTCGTCGCGACAAGAAGCAGCAAACAGCTGAAGCTGTGTCCTTGACCGGATATCCATTCTTTCTCCGATTTAAGTAGCTCAGCCCTGGTCTACTGGGAGTCACTCTTTGAAAAGCTGACTTTCACTGATCTATGCTGTGAACTTTGACTTCTTCTCCTGGCCGGTCGGTAGGCCTCCTCCAGCTTGAGAACGAACCGACTTGGTCCCTATCCAGTCATGGCAAGCTCAAAGTCCCAAGCGCCAGCGCTGATATTTCCGGGGAGGGGTCTTGGATTTCTGAGCAAGTTTCACACTCACACCCCCTCTCCCTTCAGCAGTTGGGGAATCTCTCGTCCTCGAGTCCCTGCTAACAAATTTCTAGCGTTGGGCGCGTCACTCCATAATGTTTTGACGAGACTAAAATCCCATCCCCAGACGTACCCTAAAATCGATCTTGCATATTCATCATCACATCCTATCCAGAAACCTGTCGTTATCGAACTTCCTGAAAACGGGCTGAGGCTTCGGTTCGATGGGCCGGATCAGAGACTCCGGCTGATCGAGGTGCTGGACTTCACCAAGATACCCCTCATGTACAAGAATTACGAGGTTATTAAAAGCTCGACGACCAAATCTAGTGACCAAAGCCAGCCGCCGCAAGGTCCAAATTTTCGCCATGTTTATAACCGGATGTTTGGACCGACGTACCCCGGAGAGTACATACCCCCGACATTCCGCTCCTCCCATGGGACTTACGTTCTATCATACCCTGGCATAGCATTTTCATTCCCATTACAGGCATCGTCATGGTCTGAACAATGCGACTTTGTGTCCTTAATGTCATCGTCAGCCGCTGCACCGGCTACTTCGATGGCTGTGTTTCAGGGTAGCTCATGGCTTGAGGCTCGTTCGACCTTGTTCACACGCCAGCCCCAATATCCACGTTCTACAGCTCTAATCGGAAAGAACAGAGAATCCGTATCCGATGAAGTTGAGGAAGCTAAGATACACGGTTCTGGGAAAATCGAATTGATCCGGAGAACCAGTCCTTCGTTCTGGATAACCCTTTCCGAGACCACCCCGCAAGATCTTGTGGCTGAACTAGGGCCTCCGGACGCTATATATCGTAAAAACGATCGGAGGATATCAATACATGGTGCGCGAGCTGTTGGTGGCTCAGGACCACATTCAAGTCCCGCTCCCGCGAGAGCAGATCCGACAGATGTAGACCATTTGTCAACAAATAGCCCCACCGATGACTCGGACGGAGACAATACTGCAGATACTAGTGCCGATCCATCTACTCTTGCAACCGAATGTTTCTACAATTACTTCCATCACGGGTTTGACGCCTTTATCTCCCACCCAACGACCTCAGGTCCCACATTTCCCGGGTCCAACTCACCTGAACAAAGCTCAACAGGCTCACCATCCCAACTCGCTGTAACGAAAATATTGTTTCACGGGAATGTTCCAGGCTCCTACCCATTCAACCGACATCGACGAAGTCGATGGACTATAGCCATTGACCATTCGAACGGCAGCTTAAATTCTGAAACTCCTTATCAACAAGTATCCGACCAACTCGCACAATTCTGGCACGGTTCATATTCCTCTTCTGCAGAAGAGAAATCTCTTCAGCGGGGGATGGTCCTCAACCGTGGATGGGGTGACAGTCCGGAGAGTAGCATCGAGCTTCTAGGAGGCTGGGAAGATAGCACTGGTGGTAAACAGCAGTCTGGTGGTATGGGAAACGATGGGGGTCAGGTACTAGGGAATACTGAGTTGTTTGGGTTTCCTGGCTTACTATTTGAGGTTCTTAAGAATGGAGCTGTGAGTTGCTTGACGGTTTATTGAGGCCTTTTTTTTGCTTCTGATATCTAGGTGTTTCAAGGGGATCATTATCATAGAGGCTCCAAGGATTGGGTGGTTGGTGTTCTCCTTTACTGAGCTAATCGTTGAACGGTCTTATTACGAATCATGTTGGTTGAATATTATGCTTTCATATTTATCTCAATCCAAATATTGTTAATATCTCAAGAGATGACACGGTTTACGAGGATGGTTTCTATTTACCCTAGCATTGTCGACTAAAAACCTCTCTCCCAGTAGGCTGGGGCACGGGAGATACCAAAATCGTGGAAATGAAAGTATTTTCGGCGTAAACTCGTGATATATATCTAAAGAGCCACCTCAAGCGGCGCCATACAGATGCAAGTATGTGCATACCTCTCTGCGGAAGCTCCCATTTAGCCCCTGGCAGGCTTATTAGACTGCCCATACGCATCAAACCTATTTCCCATGAGTGCCGCCTTCTTTCCCATGTCTGTCTTGTGCACATGGACCAGATAGTCTTTGAACTCCCTAGACATCTGCACCGCGGCCTTGATGTGATCTGGTTTGATGAGAACACGCCCTTGTTTATCCTTGTTATTCTGGGCGTCTGCAAGAGCAACAGCGACTTGGAAGGCTAAGAGAGATAAAAATGCATTAGCTAAACCGTGCCAGGTTATTCTACCCATATTCATCTTCAAGGAAGGGTTGCACGTACCGTTTCTAATTTCTCTGCCGTTCCACTTGAGAGCCAGCACATCCTGTGACTGGGTGTAGTCTTTGGTGGATTGCATAATCCGCATAGTAGCCTCTCTATCTTCCTCGAGCTTCTCGAAAAAGGAGTCCCAAATTCTGATTCGATCTTCGGGCTGGAATTCGGGATAGTAGATCGGCACATGGATACGTGAGATGAAAGCTTCATCAAAAGTTCCGACTCGATTAGTGGTCAGGAATAGAATGCCCTTGAAGTACTCAAGAGCGCGGAGGAAGCCGGCAACTAGATGGTTGCGTGTCAAGTCTTGGGGTTGTCTCTCCTCCATGTAGATGTCAGCTTCATCGATCAGTACAATTGCGCCCCAGCCCTCGGCCAATTTGAACCATTTCATCATGCTTGACTCGATTTGTTCGGGCTCTACTCCAATATCTGAGCAGGTCAAAGGGAGAAGAGGGCGCTCCGTAAATTCAGCAATGCATTCTGCCTCCGATCTCCAGTCAGCTTTGATCCGTACTACTAGTATGAAAATAAAAATCAGACGGGTCTTGACCTGCGGTGTAAGTCTTGCCAACCCCCGGCCTCCCGTGCAATAATATTATCAGGCCGTCTCCTTTGCCCTGGATAAAATCGGGGGACCATATCTTGTTTTCCTGGGCGTTCTGGGTTTTTTTGTGGACTGTGGTGACCTTATTGTACGGATTTTCGTCCACCAGGGATAGGCGGGTGTTATCCCGGATATACATCTCGGTAAGATCTTTAATCGTGTCCTTGGTGCTCTCTTTTAGGACGAGACGTTCGAAGAGTGACTTATCGAAAGATGTCTCCTCGAATCCTGAGACATGTAAATGTTCTAAGGCAGACTCCATGTCAGTATATGATTTTCCACAGGGCGAATAGGGGGTTGATTGATCTTACGCCAGCTTCGCATCTTAAACACAAACGATTCAACAAGACAATCGCAAAGGAAGTACTGGTGCTCTGTCAATTCCTTGACAGTCAGGGCGTTGACGCGAGAGTACCCAGCAAATTTGGGCTTTACTGCATGTCGATATATGAGCTCCTCACACCGAGAACATGAACAGATTTCAAAGGGTGCCGATGGGTGCGCGGCTGTTTCTTCCAGAGTGACCCGCGGATTGTCCCCCGAGCTATCTCCGCTACTCCTCAGCCACCAGGCATAGGCAATAGGATCAACCATGGTCAAACCTGTATACTAATAGGGAATCTTCGATATTAGTACTTCCCTAGTTGCGCCATCGAAAAATGGTTGGTACTCACCTTCCGCCTTGGAAAACTTATTGTGAAGCCGTCGAAGGCATAGCATTTCTTCCCGTTTCGGAGCTTATACCACTTCTTCCCACGGTTCGTAAAGTGCTCTCTAATCTTTTCAGCATCCCCATCCTCAACATCCTTCGAGAAAGACAGGTATTCACAGGGGTAACTGTTGAGGGAAACTATCTCTTTCTCTCCCGCAAATCTTTGAACAGTGGCGGAGGTTTCGCATGGCCCTACCCAATCCTTCGTACCATCTATATTCCAATATGTGATTTCGTACTGATTGGTAGAACCATTGACTAAGGAGTAGGAGACATTTCTCACCACGTAAGGTTCATGCTCACCAACGTCCCAAAGATCATAGTACACATCGGATCCCGGGCGATAGAGGAGCCAAAGCATATCAAACGTAGCATATCCTCTAGAATGACGTTCCCGCTCTGCATCCACGTCCTTCTGAATCCGGTTTCGGACAAACTCCTGAACGACACCAATGTGCTTATAAGCATACCGGTTTGCGCAGTTCTCCAGCTCCTCCCCAGATGCGGCATCTGCCAGGCGATTTCGGTACTCAGTGAGCTCCTGTTCAAAGAATACAAAAATCTCAAACGGCTCAGAGACTTTGATAGTGTTGCCTGACAGATTCACAGATGGATAGTAGTCCACCACACATCGCAGGGCTTCGCATACGGCCGGTGAGAGGATCGTAATGTACGAATGACCTCTGCTATATTCATGATATTCCTTCTTCGTCGTGGATTCGCTCGTCATACCTGAGCTTACCGCTGCCTCCTGAGTGATGCGTAACTCGACATACTCCATCACCGGTGGCTCGCCTGAGGTAAGGTTTTCATCTTTCTTGTCCTCACTGGCGACCACCTGGCCGGAGGTGAAGTTAACAAACTCAGTTCTATACTTAATTGCTCCGGCAAATTCAGAGCCACTACTCGGGGTCCCGTTCTCTGGAGGGTCGGTCGCTTTGGCCGATTCCAAATGGACCGTGGCAGATTCCTAATAACTGTCAGTTCGTTCTATCAATCTCAGACGGCAATCCTTACAGTCGTAGTAGCCATGTTTGAAATGAGCGCTAAACTTCAATTCTGTATGTGTAATCTTCTTCCGGTCGTTTCAAAACGAATGGTGCCAGGCAGAACCACTCAGACTATTTTGCTGGTCGATTTTCTCCCAACCTCTATTCATCAGACTAAGAAATGAAAAGGGTTTTAAAATGGTAGGTACTTCCCCCCCAAAAGCACCCAACCTCACAGTGAGGTGTCGGCGACTTGGCGCGCAGATAAAGACATGGCAAGGCGGGCGAGACAGCACTTTTGGCCCCCAACACCATCTCGAAGAAATTCAATATACCCCACACTTCATGCAGTGAGCGAAAAGGTCTGCAAATGGCCTTCTCCTGTTCTGCAGGAAATATTCCAGCCTTGCGAGGCTCTGCTTCACTCTGCAAATTAGCGGCTGAAGATTGATGTCGACATGGCCCGACCCGCCCGCACTGCCACCTTTCCGGCATCATACAATTATGGATAAAGCGGCCGAGAACCGTATAGCCTCTCTGGTTAAAAATATAAGTTTGCGTTTATGCCGCGCCCGAAACCTACAGTAAATTTCGGTGCTTTCAGCTGCTCGACTCCATCTCCCTTTCTCTGTTAACTGTATTTTAGATGAAAGTACGTGCCAGAATTAGCAGGTTTAAATGATAATCCATTGAAGTACACCAAACCATGGAGATACAAGATAACCATCCGAGGCCGGGAGCTCTTGTGGAAAGGTTTTCTTGGGAAATGGAAAACAGGGGCAGGTCGGATTCGGACACCGACGAATTTAATCAACTTCGGTTAGATTTGATAGAGCAGACAAAGAGAAAGAGACGCGCGAGGGATATCGAAATACGTCGGATAGAAGAACATTTCTCTGAGACGAGGTAAGCAGCAATTATGAGAAAACAATTCATTTCCGCCCATACCTACTTGATGGCGTTGAATCCAGGACGACAATGCTTACTTTATATTCCCTAACCGACCAGGTCAGACGATGAAAGCGTCTTCGATAAAACCCGTCAGGAGCTACTGCAATCCATGAAGAAATTTCAAGCGCTCGTCCCCGAAGAATTTAGGTCAACAACCGTTGTCCCTCGGTCATGGTCAGATGTCGAGCGTGCTGTGTCTGCCGTACAATCCAAATGGGATTCCAAGCCCAAAGACAGCCAAGTCTCGCGCACGAAACAGTGGCTCCGAAAGATGTGTAATGGTATGAATGACCATTCAGCTGCCCTTAATATGCTACCCAAGGATAGCGAATACGTTTCTCTCGTTGGAGGCGCTGTCATAATGATCATTAAGGTCAGTGGGGAAGATACGAACCCCCCATCCAACCAAGCTTGTTCCCGTTTCTAACTGAAAACAGGCGTCAGCGAACTATACCTCAATCACAGAAGCTTTTGTCAGGGGCATTGTTGATATCAACGATGCCGTTGCTATAGTTCAGAAAAATCAGATCTATAACACGGAGCCCATTCAGCAGCTAACAATGCGTCTTTACAGTCGCATCTTTTCTTACCTTACTAAGTTCATGACTTGGTACACCGACAGAAGCAGGACACGGTTCCTAAAGAGTTTCAACGAGAATGTGCAACAGATATTTGACGAGGATCTGAAACAAATCGAAAAGATATCCCTTTTGCTGTCTCAGCAGCTCCAACTTTACACCTCCGCTGACGTCCGAGTCTCTAAGCTTCTCGCTGAAGACACGAACTGGACCGTAAAATATCTTGTGAAGCTCGTCGAAAACGAGAAGACGCAAAGGAAACTCCAGGAAGAAGCCACTGCGCGACTTATACAGACCATGTTTCTCGGCCAGTTCAAAAAATCGACCGAAGAAATTGAGAAAAGCTCAAAAAAGATGATGGCCGAGTACAATGAGAGAGTAAGGCAAGAGATTTCGGGGGCTGCAGTAACGAGCCTTCTGGAACATCGGATTTCTCAGGAATTTCTGGGGACGGGGAAGACCTTTGGCATCCGTAGTTTGTCAGGTGAGTTCGTGTCCAGTTAATGACGGCGTCTACAAGAGTGGCTTACTCCTTCAAAAAGCATCACCAATCCCTTGCAGATCTCCGAGACGCGGTGAGGACGACAACGATTCGAGCGATGGAAGCGAGGAGGTCTCGCTTCAGAGCGCTGACATTAACTTTAACTCGCGCAATCTCGAAGAATACATCAGTTGGGACCACGTATTTCCCTTCCCAGAAACGCCCCGGCAACTATGTGCGGATACCGCATTTATAACGAGGTTGGACAGTTTCACCACCTCAATGGAGTCCCAGATACTCTACGCACATGCACAGTACCGACCCGAAGGCTTGAATCTCCTCAGACTGTCTGCTGCGAAGTTTATATCATTAGCGCGGGAACATAAGATACCAGTTGTGTCATACTTCTGTCGTCTATCAGCACCAGCGCAGTCTCATGAAGAGCCGATACCAGAAACACACACTCCAGAACCAACGGAGCTGATATCGCTGCTGTACTCTATGATCCGACAGACTATTGGCTTACTTCCCGTCGAGGAAGCTGCCACATCCCCACTCCTCGCCACTGTTTTCAGCGAGGCGCGATTTTCGAGCCTCGACGGCACCCTGAACACATGGGATACGGCTGTTGAGCTTCTTTGTGATCTCATAGCCAGCGTCCGCCTACCACTTTTACTCTTCGTAATCGATGGGCTGAATCTGCTTGAGGATGACTCCGAGAACAGCACGTCGGATAGGATAGAGACCCTCGCAAGAAGCTTGAAAGACCTGACGCAGTCCTGTATGATGACTGGCCCGAAAGTGAAGTTGTTGTTCACAACTGCAGGTCTCTCCAGTACTCTATGTCGAGAACTCGACGATGCACAGGTCGTCACATGCAATACATCATCTCTCTCCAGAGAGACCGGAAGCCCTCGTAGTCGCCGACATTACTTTGTTCGGTGAATACTGGGCACCCCAGTCGAGGTTAGAAACCCACAGAGCCAACCTCAAGATGGATCCGGGAGTCGTTTAAGCCTCCGACGTCCCATCGGCGTTTTCTATTCTTTAGAACATGATCCCCGTCATTTCGAAATACCGATCGGAAGCATAAAAGATCACATTAAAGAGGATTGTTTCTTTCGAGATGCGTCGGTGTGACACACGTCCTGAAAACATGCGTTCGGGCCTTTCATAATTGAGAAGTAGCAAAGCATTTCGCAGGTTTGAGGCGAAAGATCCTTTGTTATCCGTTTGCAATTTGGTGATTGTGCTCATTCAAAAGCTGTACCCAACTGCATTAATCGAGTCCGATCCCATAAAGGAGAACAAGGAAAACGGGGTTAAATTTGTAATTGTAACCCTTGGATAGGAGGGTCCGGAGTGGGAGTATTCTATTCCCCTCGGGGAAGGGCATTGTCGAGGCCCTGACCACGAGTTCTAAGATGATAAAGTCACATCTGATGGCGTAGAAAAAGTTCAACAAGCACATATCTTCTTTGTACTTGAGATCATGGGTAATAAGCATCGATGCGCCTAATATAAATCACCCGACGCGTCGTTGAATCATATCTCATTTTTTTTCGCCTTGGGAAAAAGGCTTCCAGGTCAATCGTGGTGAGCACGTGGTATAAATACACGACAATACGGGTGTATCAACTTTTGAGCTGTAACATTGGTATCACAAATACATACTGTTTTTTCGCTTCATCCATCATTTCCAATGGGAGACATTTCCCCAACGACTCACTCGAGGAGATGCCGCCGCCGTAGCATGACGAAACTTCCACAGCCGCCCGCTCGGTCATGGGCGTCGACACTTAAGCTTCCAAAATCCTCGTTTCCGGCGAGAGTCTCGTTGGCCGATCAATCAAAATACCTCCGACAATGCACCGATACGCTCTACGACTGGCAACGCCGTCATCGACCAGCCGATAATCCTTTCATCCTACACGATGGACCTCCATACGCGAACGGTGAACTTCACGTAGGGCACGCGCTGAACAAGATTTTAAAGGATATAATTTGCCGTGTCCAAGTTTCGTTTGGGAAGAGAGTCGATTACGTTCCAGGATGGGACTGCCACGGTCTGCCCATCGAAGTGAAGGTTCTCCAGCAAAATAAAGAATTGAAGCAATTGCGATCAAGTGGCCATGCTGGAGCGGCTCCTTTGCGGAAAGCCGCGAGGCAGCTCGCGGAGGATACTGTGTCAGCGCAAATGAAGGAATTTCGAGGTTGGGCGATAATGGCAGATTGGGGAAAAGCTTGGAAAACTATGGATAAGGGCTTTGAGATGAAGCAGCTGGGTGTCTTTCGGGAGATGGTTGACAAAGGTCTAATATATCGGAGGTTTAAGCCGGTGTACTGGTCCCCA
Source organism: Arachnomyces sp. PD_36 (assembly GCA_032988195.1). Taxonomy (NCBI): domain Eukaryota; kingdom Fungi; phylum Ascomycota; class Eurotiomycetes; order Onygenales; family Arachnomycetaceae; genus Arachnomyces; species Arachnomyces sp. PD_36. Next base: position 1,188,789 of record JANTQE010000002.1, on the reverse strand, counting down.
TCGTCGGGGACTGCTCTTGCAGAAGCGGAACTGGAGTACAAGGATGACCATATCTCTACGGCTGCATTGGTGAAATATCCTTTAGAAACAATGCCGACCCAGCTACGAGACAATCCGTTAATTGATGTTACCAACCTCAATGCTGTTATTTGGACTACAACCCCTTGGACTCTCCCTGCCAATGCTGCAGTCGCCATCAGTGACAAGCTCGAATATTCGGTAGTTAGTTCCGAGGTACACGGGCAGCTTCTTATCGCTAAATCTCGTCTTGAATATCTTCGAGAAAGCCTAAAGGAAGATCTCACAGTACTAGTCCCATCTATCCTAGGGAATGAACTGGCATCTGAAACCACCTATCGGCCATTGTTCAAAGGTGAAGATGCCAAAGCACAGCCCTTTATTGTGGCAGACTTTGTAACGGCAGACTCTGGCTCTGGGCTTGTTCATACAGCACCTGGGCACGGTATGGATGATTACGAAGTGTGCCAGGCTCATGGAATTCCAGCCTACGCTCCAGTCGACAACGAGGGAAAATTCACCGAAAGTGCGATGCCCAGTGATCCGACATTACTTGCTGGTAAAAGTGTCCTTGGAGAGGGCAACACGGCTGTTCTTGAGTATATAGAGAAAGAGAACAGGCTTCTCTATAAGCACCGATATCAGCACAAGTATCCTTACGATTGGCGTTCAAAACTTCCCATCATCATCCGGGCCACGGAGCAATGGTTTGCAGATGTCAAAGATATCCGAGAGGATGCTGTCCGTGCACTAGAAGATGTCCAATTCATTCCTAGTACAGGCAAAAGTCGACTCGAAAGTTTTGTCAAGAACAGGAGTGAGTGGTGTATATCCCGCCAACGAGCTTGGGGTGTCCCTATACCCGCGCTTTACCACCGTGGAACTGGGGAGGCAGTGTTGACCAAAGAAAGTACATCACATATCATGAGAGTAATCGAAGACCGTGGAATCGACGCCTGGTGGACGGATAGTGAAGACCATGCCGCCTGGATACCCCCGTCACTCCAACCCCCATCCAATTATAAGCGCGGGACTGACACTATGGATGTATGGTTCGATAGCGGAACTAGCTGGACGCAGATCGGCTCAGCTACTGGTGGAGCCCGAAGCCCCCAGGCTGATGTCTATCTAGAAGGAACCGACCAGCATAGAGGTTGGTTTCAGTCCGGCCTACTCACACACATTGCTCGTGAAGTCGCTGCCGCAGAAGGCGACAAGCCCCGAGCGCCCTTCAAGAACCTGATCACTCACGGTTTTACTCTTGATCAAAAAGGCCGCAAGATGAGTAAATCCATTGGAAACGTTGTTCATCCACATCAGATCATGGATGGTAGCCTTTTACCACCCCTCAAGCAGAGGAAAGACAAGAGCAAGAAAACTACTCCACAGGCGCCTGTTTTCGACGCGTTAGGGCCTGATGCTCTTCGCCTGTGGGTTGCCAGCAGTGACTACACGAAGGACGTCGCGATTGGAAAACAAGTCCTACAATCCGTCAACTCAAGTCTTCACAAATATCGAGTAACGTTAAAACTCTTACTCGGCGCACTTGAGGACTTCAATCCGCAGAATAAACTTGGATATGAGCATATGCATTCTTCGGACAAGATTGCACTCCTTCAGTTGCATGCTCTATCATCCAGCTGCAAGACAGCGTTTGAGAACTACGAATTCTACAAGGCTGTTAACGCACTCAATAAGTGGGCCAACCTCGAATTTTCCGCGTTCTACATCGAGAGCATCAAAGACCGGCTATACGCAGAACCTGGATCCAGCCTGAGCAGACAAGCCGCTCAAACCACCCTCTACCACATCTACTGTCACCTTCAATCCCTACTTTCACCTTTAACCCCTCTCCTCGTGCAGGAAGCATGGGAACATACCCCAGAAACCATTCGATCGAACGATGAACATCCAATGCAACGCATCATGCCAACGCCCTCGTCTCAATGGTTGAATGTTTCGATCAAAGACGAGATCCCACACATAATGGCCGCCAACGCAGCTATCAAGGTAGCTCAAGAAGTCGCCCGTTCCCAAAAACTAATGGGTTCTTCTCTTCAATCCTTCGCGCATCTATCGGTTCCCAGCCCATCCGGATCCATCTTTGAGCGTCACATCAAAGAACTTCCCGACCTATTCGTCGTTTCCTCCTTATCGGTCAGCAGCAGCCAGGAAGGCGAAGTCCCAACCGAAGTATCAAACGCGGAATGGACCATCTCGGAACAATTCGAACTACCAGATGGGCAAAAGGGCACCGCGTACGTTTATGCACCACAAGATAGCAAATGTGCCAGGTGCTGGCGCTATGTTGTCCCCGAGGATTCTAAGAGTGAGGACATGCTTTGCCAGAGGTGTGAGGGAGCGGTTCAGGAACTTGGCGATGGCCCTGCCAGCTCTTGAGATGTTGAGATGCAGAATATGTATTATAGACCAGACTCCTCCATTTGTATTCATAGACATGTACCAACAGATAGACCAAAATGAACCGGAATACGTAATATTTTACACAATGCTAGCTGAGATTATTCGGATACTGATTGTGTAGCCACGGCGGAAGAAACCTTCGATACCAACAGGATGGTTTCGGGATGGAAACCCGCCAACTCAAAAGCCATGTCGTGCAACCTTTCGCCTCTAGTTCGCAAATCGTCATAAACCACATCACAAAATTGATACCCAGATGTCCCCGGATACCCTAATCCCTAACGGGAAAGCAGATCTAAACGACGTTCCAAGGTTCCTCCAACAGCCCGATTGGTGATCTAGACAAGGATTTCTGGTAACAATGACGACGTTATTTTGTCAGGCAAAGAAAAAGAGTTTTGGAATACTTCCCCCGCAAGATGTCATCGGTGCAACCTTTGGAAAGGGTATATAAATATATAAATATAGAATTGCCTCTCAGCTCTTGATTTAGTTGTAGTTCTATCCGTGTATACGGATTGCGATTCAAAGCATTGCTGTCGATTGAGCTCTGATAAATATATATCAAATTGTATCCTGGTACCGATATCTAGATCTACAACTTCTTCAATTTTATCTACAAAGATGGAGGATTTCGGGAAAACCAAGCCGACCCCTCCCATCACGCATCCAAAGCCGATATTCCAGCAGGCTAGCGTTGACGGGCATCGGGCATTATGGTGTGTATATGACGGTACCTAGAGTAGATCCGAACCCGTGCTAATATACCTCAACGAAGGGTCGTAACCATTCTCATGCTCGTCTCGTCGCTCATCTTTTATGGGATGAGTGCCCGAGCCCCAGTGGTATGTTTTGCTCCCTGACCGAGTGAGAAACCACTCGCTAACAGCCATCACCGTAGCAAAAACGCCTGGTTCCAATCCTGATGTCGCTAGTGACCACAATATCATTCATTTCCTATCTAGCCATGGCCACAGGTGATGGGAGAACATATAACCATGTCCACCGCCACCATCACCACGATTACATCCCCGATACAATGAAGCTCGTCCTTCGTGAGGTGTATTGGGCCCGATTCGTCAACTGGATCCTGACCTCCCCACTCATCCTCATCATCCTATCTCTCCAGGGCGGATTGAATGGTGCTGGAATGTTGGTGGCCATCGCTGCAGATATCATAATGTTCCTCACGGCTCTGATTGCTTCATTTATCGGCGGCAATGGGCGTAAGTGGATGTGGTACACGATCTCGTGCCTCGCCTATCTCACAGTCGTCTACCAACTTGGCTACCGAGGACGGCGAGCAGTTGCGAATAAGAATGCTCAGACCCGTAGATTCTTCTCTACTCTGACTTCTTACTCTCTGATTCTGCTGCTGATTTATCCCATGTGAGTACTTCCGCACCCTACAGCTTTCCATATGACAGTCCCAATGCTGACGGTATACTTTTTTACAGCATCTGGGCTGCGGGAACTCTCGCACGTAAGATCAGTGTTGACTCGGAGATTATTGTCTTTTTGATCTTGGATGTGCTATCGCAAGGAATCTTTGGATATTGGATCCTTTTTGCTCATGACAGATCACCTGCCCTGTGAGATTTCCCGTCCATATTCATGCCCATGGATCGCTTTCCACTAACAATTCATATTAGTGCTGTGCCTGTCGACGGTTTCTGGTCGAACGGTCTAACCGGCGAAGGAGAAATTCGCGTTGGCGAAGATGAAAACGCTTAGGGCCCTAACTAAGAGAGCAAGCGAGACAAAATGCATGGGTTAATGCCCTCAAGCGCCTGAAACTGGTTTATTTGCATCCTCGGATCAAAGTATGATGGATTGCGTCGTCTTTTGTTGTCGAGGTAAAAGCTCCTCAAGCAGTGTTTGGTATGATGACCATATGATTGTGACTGAATATCTGTTATCAATTTGGTCTCTTTTTTCAATGTACTAAGCCATAGTCTCATAATATAATCATAATAATCGAGTATAGGATTGTAAGCTGCAAGATTCTTGAAAAGATTATTTCCTCGAAGTTGTTCGTTGACATTGGAGGAAGGAGAATGATGGAATGACGTCAAAGCTCTTACATTACGGATTAACTATATTCCGTATATTATGAAACCTCGCTGTCGTTCAGCCCTCGAGGTTCACGTTGTTTCAAGATAGCCTACGTGCGGATAGGCTTTGTAGTCTCTCTGCAGGTCTAAAGGAAGTTTAAAGTATATAAATGACATGATCCTCTGTTTGAATCTGTTCCTGTCCCCCAATTTTGCCTCAAGTGTCGATCCAGGCTCTGAAAGTAGGGGAATGTGCGCGGTCCAGCTCGCACAAAAAGATTTCCGCGGAAGATTGGCTCTTGAGTGGTGTTCAACCCAAGGAAGAATATGCTAAAACGAGCATTCCGCTCCAGGGTAATAGCTGGTGCTTAGGTAGTCGTGCGCAAGTACACGTATCCCAAACGTAAGGCAAACAGCCTCGAAAGTCGGAGGACATGTCAAAGGGAGTGCAGAAGTGAGAAGGAACGTTTCTATGGCGGGGTATAGCGGTAGAGAAAGACGTAAGCCCTTCTCTTTGAGTCAAAAAGCTATGCTACTTGTCGTCGATGATAACAATGCCGGTTTCATTGATATTCTTTTTATTATACAAAGGGGGGATTCAAACTCTTAAGCAAGAAATTAGACATTAGAAATCAGACATTGAGTGAAGTGGTGCAAGTGCAAGTACCAGTCGTTAGTCGTAGTAGTCGTGAGCGACCTCTAGTAATACCAACAAGAGTGCAGAGCATATTAATAGCCATCCCAAACATGAAAGGAAGATGAATCTTCGACCTCAACGATGATGGGACTGCAAGGATGTGCCAAGATCGACAATGGGGTTGCTTAGTCACGGTAGTTATTGGCATCGTCAAAGTTCGAATGACTTCGACTTCTCAAAGAGAAAAAACCGAGACCACGACGACGTCGAGGGGGAGATGGAGTTGGGGGTGTCTGTGGCTTTAAACGGTACGGAAGGAGCTGGTCCAGCATCGTCTGTACTTCGCCTTGGTCCACTGCCTTTCCCTTTCCCTTCGCGTCTTTTTCCTTCTTCGCTTTCTTTCCTTTGGTCTCGGTCTCTTCCTTTGCCTTCTTCTCGGCTCTCATCGCAAGATGCCCTCTGATCTGCGCGAACGCGCCAGAAACCTTCCATATAGGCCATCGCGCGACCACTCGACCATCCTCAAGCTCTACCACCCCGGCTTGTGGTGGCCTAACCACTGGTATGGTGCTTATGTTACCGGAATGGAAACGAGGGGTGATTATGGTGATACCCTTCATAGGAATTGGCAGGAGGATGCCTGCGTCGATACAGCCACAGCCAAACTCTACGGTTTTAAGGCGATGCACGTCGAAAAACGTGGAAAGGGGGCCGGCGTCAATGACGAACCCTGAGAGCTTCAGGTTCACAATTGATAGTCGCCGGAGCCGGCTTCCCGCATCTCGAGCTGCATCCCTTCCGTCCATTATCGCGAGCTTGTCCAAATATTCTCCTTCACCAATTTCGGGGTGAAGGTTTCCTTCTCCCGTTTCTCCGCTGGTGAAAAGTTAGAAGGCTATTTTCGTTCTAGCTTCGTTGTTCTTCCTGGGTTCAATTCAACTTACTAGTAGGTATTGCCTATGTCGGACGAGACAGTGGGTTTCCAATCACCTTCAATCCATCGCCAGCCCGAGGGGGCCGGGCTAACCAATACTGGTCCAATAGCCATGTCAAGTTCAAGGTCTTCCAGCCCAGGGTTTAGCCACACTGCTTGCCAAATTTCCCGCTGGTAAGACAGCAACATTCCGGTGATCTTTAGGGATCGGAGGTTTCGAAAACAGCTCAAGGGAGCCAATTCCCGAGGCTGCAATATTCCGTCATCAAGGGAGTCCTCCGGGCTTTGAGGGTCATGCGGGTGAAAGAGATCAAGCTCCAGGTACTTGCAACCGGGGTTGATTGACGTCCATGACGAGCCACCCTGAAAATCAGTCATTGAGTAGACTGTGTTATCCTCGGCGACATCCGTGGGGTTTTCAGAAGCCGTTGTTGCATTCTCGACCTTCGTCACATCAACGCTGCTCTTAAAGAAAGTAGAGCGGGCTAGATCTCGGTAACTGCGCTTAGCGATGACACCATGGGTTGTGGGCTCCGTGCTGGTTGGCTCGTGAGAGCCCTTCCCTAGATTGCGAAGACGGGTTGCTGTTAATGAAACAGTCGAAGCTGATGCGCTGAATGCGCCCTGTACGCCAGTCATGATTGTAGATCTATGGTGCCTCAACCTTGATCTGGTAGACGGCTTCGGCTCGCGTGCAGGACTCATATCGGATCGCAGGGGGTCGGCCTGATGGTCTAAGCCTAGCATTCGCTTATCAGCATATTGGTTGAAGGGAGATTAGTAGGCGCTCTTACTATGGCTTCCATGGCTTTCATCTTTCATGACGGACTCACTCTGGGTTTCCCAAGTGTATGGCAACCCGGGACTCTTTCCCAGCCTGCGATAAGCCATTTTGTAGCTCTTTTTCTTATGCGATGTCCTTTACCAAGTCTGATCGGATGGGGAGCTTTGGGTAGTCAGGTTAGGCCTTCCGGATAGGAAAGGCAGAAAAGACCAACACATCAACGTGTTCCGCTGTGTCGTGTTGGGGTGAGGGATAGAACGACAAACACCAAAATAAGTTTCGTGGGATCGCATCGCTATGTCAGCGATTGTTTTTGTTCTGAATATGTTTTGATGCTCAGTCACTTGATACTCAGGGGCTCGGCGAACTATCAAACAGCTTCAGAACCCTTTACTTTGATGTAGTAAGGTAAAAGATTCGCTCGAGCTTTGCCATTGTGATATTGGCCATGGCACTTTTCTGAGTCCCAGAGAACATACTTGTGGCCGCCGCCTACTCTGCCACTATCGCTATTCCCATCCTCCCGCCAGTTGATTGATATAAAAAAAATAGTATGTTCTTTTGCCAAATATACGTTCTAAAATATTTCACTCATCCCCTGAATATGGGTTTTCCTGGTTGCCAAAAAGTCTTACTTTCCCCTTGCCTTATCCTGGCAAGAGAGCATTCTTCCCGTTCCCGCATGCAGAAAGAGCGTTGTATGTGTTTCTTTGTTCTATCGCAAGACTATTTTAAATCTTGCTCCCTATTTTCTTCTTTAACCTCATCTATGTCCTTCATACTGTACTCATCTACTTTATTCTGGTTTAATCTCTTTTTCTAGAGTTTACCGTGGAGAAGTTCTATTGGGTTCGAGTTAACTCTCTACCCAGATAATCGGGGGAAACTTGCAATTCCGGGGCAACAAAATAAGGGCCTATTGCCTTGAGCTTTTCAAGGGGGATAGATTGCTCAAGGACGGCTGTTAGAGAATATGGAGGACTCCACGTCTGGAAGAAGTCGACGGAAATCCAAACAGCCCGCAAACCCTCAAGGACGGCGCAAGAAGTATCGAAAACATGCGCATGACAAGGAAATTAAGGATTCCATATTGCACGGCAGTGATCAATTATACCCCAGATTACCACCCTCCGATCCATCGAAAGTGACGAAGCTGCAAGGTCAGCTGCAAAATAACGATCTCTTTCCCTTCACGATTGAGGAGGGTACGGACGATGAGGCATTCTTCGCTTCGTTTAACGATGCTGGTGATGAAGGAACACATTTACGGAGGATTGATAGAGAAGGGTTCAACGATATCATGTCCTGCCCAAGTCTAGCCCAGCGGAATGCATCTTTGCCTAGCGAGACCTTTGAGGAAAGGGCGAAAAAGAGGGGAAGGGACAGTGCTGCACTCCAGCTCGCTTTGCGGATGTTCTGTAGGAACTACGAACAACACTATGGTAGCTTGGCAGACCAGCGTCTCGTTGATTTCCCCCCGGCTCTATGCCCACAAGTTCAGGAATCGAAGGAATCTACAGGGGAGGATTCATTTCAGTGTACTAAGCTAAATGCTCTTTTCCGGGCCGAGCAATTTGAATATGAGAATGCTGGACCAATTGCGGAGCCTACTTCTTCAGAGAGGCAGGCCATGGTTAATGGCCCACGTCTATCGATTATCAGCCCTTCATCCTGGAGCGGGGTTGGGAACACGAACAAAGAGATCGAAGGCATCCTTCTCCAGAGATTATTATGGAAAGTCCTGGCCATGGCAACCAAAAATCTACATCAAGGTGGTTCTCCTCTTTCGCTAGAGGAACAGTTCGTTCAGAAGCAGTGGGACACCATGATGACTTTGCAAGCAGACGAAGTACAACATAGGTCCGATATCCAAGATCTTGTGTTTGAATACATCACCTGTCTACTTGGGGAAGAGTATCGATTGGGTCCAAATTTTTCGGGTAGGATCTATGACTACTCAGTTAGTTCGAGCAGTGTGCGCATGCTCCATAGCATAGCAGGCGCTGAGCAGCCGACGACTATCCCAAATAGTGTTCGGGAGAAGTTACTTTGCCCCGTAGCGATGCGGGTGCTGTATCTATTTTCTGAGACTTCGGATAGTAATGCGAACGAGAGTCAGGGGGCCGACACAATGAAGAACAGCGAAACAGCCCCTCCACCAGAAGAGCGAGTGAAATATTTTAAGAAACAGCGCAAGTTTCTTAGAAAAGCAACACCCAGTTGGAAGACGAAGGGCAATTACCTAAGCATCAAGGATGCTGTGAAGCCTATTCGCGAGAAGCTGAGAGTCTCGGAGGCGGCCCCTGACGTGACCATTATGTCCGCGATGCTTGCCGCTGAAAATTCCCGCGACGAGAATGACTATGACCTCGACTACGATCAAATCTGGGCGTTTTCAAAGGAGCTACCATCTTATACTAAGAGACGGAACTTTTTCTCTCTCAAGTTCTATAATGGGGTCCTCCGTGAGGACGTAGTTGACCCCTGGGAGGATTCAAGCGAGTATGAAAGTGAGGGCGTGGAGAATTATACTGAATATCACGATGATGTACCGATCACAAGTGATTACGCTGATCCTAGGGCTCCATATCCGCCTTCTCCCGGGGTTCCAACACCGTCTCAAGCCGGGGTAGATGGGCCTACCCCTGAACACCCAAATCCTGAAGTAGGGAGTGGAAAGATAATGCCGCTCCCTCTAATCGATTTTGACCCTGAGAAGTTGGAAGCTGAGCAGACGAAGAAGGTCAAAAAATGGAGAGTCGCAAAGTACTACCCAGATAGTTCAGGGCCGTTCCCGTTGCCGGAGACTGGTTTAATTGAAGCTTTGATGGGTGCTCAGATACAGGAGGATATTGATGGTAGATCTACCCAGGGCTACATTCCCTGCACCGAAAGCCCAACTATACCTCTCCTGATATTTTATTTTTGGTTGTGTACTGCGGAAGCTAACCCTTTGTGTGTATAGAGTGGGAATCTAAGAATAATGATGGCCAACCCAATGCTCAAAGAGAGGGCGAGAAAGTTGAACACGTCAAAGCCTTCAACCTCCCGACACCGCAGAAACCATTATGGAGTGAGTAATAGTCTAATTTATACCCCGAAAGCTATACTGACGTATGTTCTATCTTTAGCGGTCGCACCCAACTACCCGATTAAGATCATTCCCCGCTCGCGGGGGATAGGCAGAGCCCGCCAAGTTATTCCATTAGTCCAACTCCCTACTCAGCCCTCAACAACACAATCCAAGGAGGCTGCGCGTTCGGCACGGGTGGCAGAGGCAAGGAAGAGGAGGACTCGAAAGGAATACAAGCGTCGTGCAACCCCACCACCTACAACAGGGCGAACACAGGAACCAGAACCTCAGCTAGCTCGCGAAGAGAGTCAAATACCTGTCATTAGCAGCACTAATACCTCGAACCCGATCACCAGCCCATTGCCGAAACCCACAGTCTCAATCGAGGAGGGTGAAAACGTCCTATTGGAAGAATATAAACCGCTTTCGTCAAAGAAACTTGCAAAGCTCATGCAACTTAAAAAGGAGAAACCACTGCGTACCCCCCAGCCTTCCAAAGGAGAAGGGGGAAAGCTACGACGGTTCGAATCATCAGCAGAAGCAGCAGTAACTGACTCTCCTCCATCTTCTTCGCCTAAATACCGCCTCGTCGGGACAGGTTATCACCACCTCCCAGCTAACAATGAGCTCTCATCTTCTACTACTGTGGGCCAGCCTGGCATTGCGGAGACGACTGGAGGGAAAGATAAACGCTTGGTTCCTGTGCGGGTGGATGCCACTCCCAGGTCCTTGTGTGGAATGATTCCGGTAAGGCCGCTTTACCCCTGGCTGCCAGCTGATAGGGGAAGAGTACAAACACCTCTGAAGAACCTTGGTGTGGCTTTTAAGGAGAGGGCTACGCAGAGTGAGCCTCGCCCGTCATATAGAGCGAAGGTTAGAGCTAGGAAGGATAAGGAAGGTGAGTTTGAGTAGGAATGAGTAGGTTTGGGCGGTAGTCTGCCCCTATCCGCCTATTTCCTGTTGAGTCTTGGGTCCGTCCGCGTTGTTATAGAAGAATCTACGGTTGCAATATAGGGCGGTTAATTTTGAAGAATGTTTGAATTTTAGTCTTTATCCCGGGGTTTGATCACTCCATAAGCTTCATGTCATATTTACCCCCTTATACAACAAAGCAAAGGAGAATTAGGAGTAACAATGAGAGTCATTCCATAGCCTCGTTGACAAGTCATTCGTCTCAAGTATGATAAAAACAAAAGAAACCACGAGATAGAGGGGTGAAAGTGGGGGCAAAAGCAAAGAATCGTAGGTATTATATCTCAATTCAAAGCACCACCACCCCCCTTTATACCCGTGTTTTTCAAAAGACAACCGCTCCCACACACATCACCCACTTAAAATTCCCCAGCGCGCAGGAGAATTAGTACCTCTTTCCTTCCCGTAGGACGTCACCAAACTCCTCCAGAGGGCTCCGGTTGAGCTTAGTCTCCTTCCACAAGTTGGGGGTGAGGAAACCGTATGTGTTGCCGACAGCGACGAAGGTGGCCTTGAGGGTGTTCTCGAGGGTCTTGGTTGAGCCGGAGGAGGATGTGTAGGCGTCTTGGACACCGGCAAGTTGGAGGAGACGCTTGACAGCGGGGGATGCGACGAGACCGGTACCACGGGGAGCAGGAATGAGCTGGAAGTAGATGTTAGTCTCTAATGTTCCTTTTCCTTATGCGCCATATAAAGAAGTAGGATTAGACATACCCTAACGCTGACGGAACCACACTTTCCACTCTCCTTGGTAGAGAGGGAGTGAGGCTCACCAAGGTTGGTACCCCAGTAACCTCTTCGGATGGGGAGAACACTGAGCTTGGCGATGATGATAGCGGCACGAATAGCAGTTGCGACTTCCTTGGAGGTCTTGATACCGAGACCAACGTGACCCTCGGAGTCACCGATGACGACGATGGCCTTGAAACGGGTACGCTGACCGGCACGGGTCTGCTTCTGGACGGGCTTGATCTGGATGGGGTTTAACATGCAAGGTCAGCATTTGCGCCGGAAATGGTTGGTATAGCCCTCCCTCATTGCTTTCTATCCCGCATATCCACCAATTTTCCAGAATATATCTCCCGTCCTTCAGTCCTCCAGATAATAAATTATATGTGTGTATTTACCTTCATGACCTCATCCTTCAACTTGGGGAGGAAGAAATCGACAATCTGGTACTCCTTAATGGGCAGAGAGTGGAGGTAGATCTCCTCCATGCTAGTGATCTTTCCAGCCTTGACGAGACGGCCGAGCTTGGTGACGGGCTGCCATTCCTTCTCCTCGCTCTTGGCTCCACCGCGACGGCCACGGCGGCCACGACGACCTCTATCACCACCACGGTCTCCGCGCGAAGCGAAACCTCCACGGGTAGTGCCACCGGCACGGGGAGCGTCAGCCATGTTGTGTGTTAGACTGATCGATTAACGAGGAATCGAAGGTCGAGAAGGTCGAATTGAATCGGGCGTGGCGGGTGAGGTTGTGTTCTTGGTTCCTTCCTGGCGTCCTTTTTCTTTCTATCTCGAAATCCGTCTTGGAGTTTTTTGAGGGTGCGCAAACATTGAAAGTTAAGCGAGTGACTTGCCCTAATTTACATAACCCTAGACTAATCCGGAAGTAAAGTGGGGCGTTTTTTAAGCTATGATGGTATCACAGTTACGAATATTACATGTCAAGTCGTCATTGATTACATGACTAATCCGATATAGGTAGGAATAGGGCTTAGGGCTAAGGGTCGAGTCCGGATCTGGTGCCTCGAACTAACCCGTTTTAGACCCATGGAAATACAGTACCTGTACCGCGTTTAACGCATTGTAAAATTCCACAAACGGCGAGATAGCCGCCGGCATGCTCAGGGAGAAAAAAGAAAAGTGGGGAAAGTCAAAGTAAAAAAAGAAAAAATGAAGAAAAATCTCACGATCCGCTGACGAAGAGGCGCGGGATTCCCTTTTTGGGTTTGGGATGGAAATTGAAGAAGCTGCTTTAAAAAAGGGTTGAAAGGATCTTCTTCTTCGACTTCTTCGAGGCTCGACTTTCACAAGAGATGGGTTCATGATTCTTTTCACTCTTTTCTGATTCTCAAACTTTCAAGACTATCGTTAATTTTTACTCTAATCTAATACACTCATAAAGATGTTGCGGTGGTAAGTGTTCCGTGGATGTTACTTTGCGATCGGTGGATGCTAATCGCTATCGTGAATCCAGGTACCAGGCCAGATTGGCGAAGCAGCCATTGCTCACCCAGAGCATTGCCAGTGCCGTGAGTGACCCTCCAGTTGCACCTTCGATTTGATTGCTTCCTTATTATTGTCCATACGGATGTGTTACTGACAGTCGACGCAGGTTCTCTTTTCAACGGGAGATGTTCTCGCGCAACAAGTCGTCGAGAAAAGGGGGTTTGAGAAGCATGACTTCGCCAGAACTGGCCGGATGGGTCTTTACGGAGGCTGTACGTTCACAATCCCAATTCATCCTCTCTTTCCTTCCAATTGGCAAATTACTCCTACTGACATCGCCTGATCAATAGGTATCTTCGGTCCCGCTGCCACCACCTGGTTCAAATTCCTCCAAAACAACGTCGTCCTCAAGAGCACCAAGGCTACAATCGCTGCACGAGTCGTAGCTGATCAGACTCTCTTTGCCCCCACAAACATGTTCATGTTCCTATCATCAATGGCTATTATGGAGGGCAACGACCCCATCGAGAAGGTGAAGAAAACCTGGTGGCCCGGATACAAGGCGAACTGCATGGTCTGGCCCGCAGTTCAGGTGGCCAACTTCTCCATCGTCCCCCTTGAGCACAGAGTTCTTGTTGTGAACCTGATCAGTCTCGGCTGGAACTGCTTTTTGAGCATCATCAACAGCGAGAGTTGAGTCACCCAGCGTGGTGTTTCTTTGCTTTTATAATACCCAAGACGAAAGCGTTTATGCAGCGTGCTTGCTGCTCTTCAGCATCTGTCTGATTCTTCGCATCTACATCTCTCTTTGTTCATCTGATGGCTAGACATAGACCGTGGGATTCTTGGCGAATTTTCGTTTTGCTTTGTACCTGTTTCAAAAAAGGGATTGGCGGTTGGGGAATTGCTCTTCTATCTTGTCTTTGTACTTCGTTTTTTCTGCTTTTTGTATACATACCATACCGATAGAAAAGCGCTGGGCAGGGCGTTAAATAATACATGCTTGTTTGAGTCTGTGCTTCAAGATGCGGAATGCCGAAACACATTAGAGACAGGAGAGATAACATCCCTAAGTGAAAGGAAGTTGATTTAATCCCCTGCTCCTCATGTTTTATCTTCCTTTTGTCGTTGTCTCTGTTGGTGGCCAAAAATAAAGAAAAAGCCGTTCAAACATCACCAAATCCAAAGACGGTCAAACCAAAAATTCATTTTTCGGAAATCTTCCACTCAAACGAAAATCTTCACTCTCCAAAGCTTCACATCACCAGATTCTCTCACATCATTCTGCCTGGAGCAGATATCCGGACTCTTTAACCCTTCACTTGTACTAATCAAACTTCCTTTCTGCCTCTCTACAGTTTTCCCTGTGATTTTTCAGGTACTGTACTGTCGTTGGCACCTTCCGCCGCATCTCTCAGAGCAACTTCACCACCACCCTCAACTTCTCGAATATACTCTTCGAGCTGATATCAACCTCTTCGCTTAAACCTCTCCGACCTAAAACCTATTTCGCATCCTTGTCAACTACCCTACAGTCGCTTTCACGACCTCATCCAAAGACCTATTCTTCATCCCACGAACCTCCCACATTACTTCCTCGAAAGCTACCATGGCAACTGAGAACGGACAGAAGGAGGAGAAGCCCGTGAACAATGAGGCCGGCGCTGAAGAGGCAACCAACGGCGAGAAGAATGGAGACGTCACCGTTTTCCATAACCCAGATAACTTCAACGTCAAGCATCCTCTTATGCATGAATGGACCCTCTGGTTCACCAAGCCTCCAAGCAAGAAGGTGAGAGACTTCGAAATACTCTATTGGTGCATCTGTTCGATAGGCGCTAATATAGCTATAGGGCGACAACTGGAACGATCTACTGAAGGAGGTTGTGACTTTCAACTCGGTTGAAGAGTTCTGGGGTATCTACGTATGTACCATGTCTCTTGCGCCAGACTTCGCACAGCCTATCCATCGTCTACACCACTAACACAGCTATATCCTTAGAACAACATTACGCCAACCTCAGAACTAGGCCTCAAAGCCGATTACCATCTCTTCAAGAAGAACGTCCGACCAGAATGGGAAGACCTACAGAACAAGCACGGTGGAAAGTGGTCTTACTCTTTCCAGGATAAGCGCGCTGTCGCGATCGACGAGCTCTGGCTCCACACCCAGCTCGCTGCTATCGGCGAGACCCTCGAGAACGACAATGACAACGAAGTTATGGGAGTCGTAGTCAACGTCCGAAAGGGTTTCTACAGGATCGGTCTGTGGACCCGCACTGTTGGCAAGAGTCTTCCCGGGGACAAGAGCGGAGAGGCCCGAACGGCCGAGAAGGGCAGGGAAGTCCTCATGAGCATCGGAAAGAAGTTCAAGGAAGTCTTGAAGTTGAAGGATACCGATTCCGTGGAGTTCTCTGGCCACACGGATAGCGCGCACAGCGGAAGTACCAGGGCCAAGGCCAAGTTCACCGTTTAAATGAGCAACCCAACATCAAAAGAAGAAAATCAACCCAAAAAGAACAGTTTGACGAAGGACAGGTATATGCAATATACCCTTAGGGAGAAAATATTTTATGGGAGTGGGCGAACAAGCGGTTTATCATCTGGGTCGTTAGTAGGGGGCGCGTAGGAGCTGCGACAAGACACAGACGACGGGATGCTTGTTTGTTCTTCCCAACTTCTTCTTTTTTCCATCCTACTTTTTCTTATATTTAGCTCGTGCATAATGTTCTCCTCCCTATCTCTCCGATTATCCATCGAACTCTACGCTTTCCTGTATTCTGTACGAAATTTTCCTTCTTAATTCTCCTTTTCCTCAGCATGTTAAGAAGCAAAAATATGAATTAGGGCCGTTATGGGATGAGCCATGGTTCGGGAAATACAGTTCTTTGATGATACGCTACATATGGATTATTGTTGGTATATAATAGCTTTACAAGCTCCAAATCCTTTTACATCTACCCCTTCCCAGTCTATAATACCATCTACAAGTGTACAAGCCAGAGGCGATCCTGGACTCTACCTAGGAGGCATTACCAAACACCTCTTTGACCAAAGCCTTCTTATTCACTATAGACACGATACATATAATTAGCAAATCACAGCAAATGGTAAGGATCGGCGAAGCAACTTACCCTTCCCCATAGCATTCTTCGGCAAACCCCCCTCCAGAATCTTCATCTCAGAAGGAATCTTATACGCAGCAAGTTTATCTTTCAGCGCTCGTCTCATGTCTAGAACACTCCATGGCTTTTTGCGTTTTGCCTCAGTAGACGGTGAAGGCAGGGCTTCTTTGTTAAGGACGAGGATTGCAGCGACTTTTTGGCCCCATTGTTCGGAGGGGAGGGCTACGACCGCTGCTTCGGAGATTTGGGGGCTGTTAAGGGATAGTTAGCTTTTGAGATGGGACTAAAAGGATGGGGGGGAAACTTACAGAGAAAGCAACTCCCTCTCAACTTCCAATGCACTAACCTTCTCACCTCCTGACTTGATAATATCCACGCTCTTACGGCCTTGGATAAAGTACATCGGACCCCTAGCCCATTCTTGCTCGGGGTTCTGTCCAGCCCCATCAACATTCCTCCTTACAGCAACATCACCAGTCTTAAACCATGGGCCCTTTCCATCTCCCGACTCAACAAACTCTTCCCTCGTAGCTTTCTCGTTCCGCCAATACTCCTTAAAGATGGTCGGCCCACGTAGCTGTATCTCACCCACCCTCTCTCTCCCATCTTTATCGATCTCTTCACCATGTCTAATAACCTCATTCTTCTCCGTGTCTACGAGACGGACTTCAACGGACGGTAAAGGCCAGCCTACACTCCCATCTACCCGATCCACGAAATCGAGACCGCAGCTAAGCGCCATCCCGACTTCTGTCATTCCGTACCGTTCTAGTAGGACGTTGCCACCACTGAGGTTCTTCCATGATTCTTTTACTGGTGTTGGTAAGGCTGCCGATCCGGAAATGTTTAGGCGGAGGTTCTGTGGGGAGATCGCTTGCTTCACGGCTTCTTGTGTGGGGGGTGGGAGGTCTTTGAGACTAGATAGTAATCGGGTGTATATTGTTGGGACGGCGGTTAGAAATGTAACGTTCTTTTTCGATTGACTTCCTGATGCTAGGAATGGGGCTGCTAGTCTGTTCCAGACTGCGTCGGTGTTGAACGGAAACATGAATTCGATGGATGAACCCACGAATAATGGGGCGAGTATGGCGTTGATAGTGCCGTGGATATGGTGAAGTGGGAGGAGATGGAGTACGCGATCCTCTGGCTTGTATGCCCATGCTTGGATTAGGGATTGGGCTTGCGCTGTCAGTGCGGAATCGGGAAGTAGGACGCCTTTCTACAGTAGGGCTGGTCAGCTGGTTATGTCCCCCACACTACGAGCGAGACGTACGTACCGGCCGATTAGTCGTCCCGGAAGTATAGAGCATCATCCCACCCTTTGGCGCCTGGACATCATGGAACCCAATCGATTCCGTATAATCCCCACCGGTCTTCACCTTCTCATGAATATGCAAAACCGGCTCCTTCGCAAGCCCCGTATCCAGCACCTGCTGCGCCTTACTCTTATACTTTCCCGTAGCCAACAGCGCCAACGCCTCCGAATTATCCAGAATATACTTCAACTCACTAGCCGGGAAGCTAGGAGACAGAGGTAACGCAATCGCATCATTCGCCAATATCGATAACAGCGTCACTACAATCCGTCCAAAGGTACCCAATTAGCCCCTGCTCCAAAAGATTATGAAGGTAGCGGAAGCAATACCCACGTAATCGAAACTATTCTCCACCAGGAAAGCCACCCTCTCCCCGGCTAGTGGTTTCCCAGAAGCAGTAGTAGTCTCCGCAAGCCTATCCTTCGCACGAATAACTTCCGCGAGTAGATTCCCGTATGTAAATGTTCTTCCCGAAAGACTATGTATTACTGCCGTTTTCGAGGGGTCGTGGTCTCGTAGGGCGCGGAAGAGAGGACGGTTGGGGAGGGAGGAGGCCCAGCGTATACAGCTGGGGGCGGTGGCGGTTGTGGTAGTCATTGTGGGGATTGAGAGCGAGAATGGCGATTGCGGTCTGCATCGAGATGCAGCACATCGAAGGGGTATTAAGCTATGTCGTAGCATCTTGTTTGGCGAAGGTGTGTAGAGGTGTGTCGGAGTCCGAGGATCCGGGTAAGCAGGCACGCCATCCGAAGTTGGAGGCGTACAGGTGCGGGGATATGACTCGGGGGTAAACTGAGGGTTCAATACACTTCCACTATCCAACAGTGCATTTCCCTCTTTCTCCCGGGTTCAATTGATTCGCAATGCTTCGATTAACCTCAGAAATGCATCGCGGAGCGGAGGTTCAACGACCCCTTCTAGAATTCACATGACCTAGCCGCTAGTCCAAAGCTTAATTAAGCTTATTTTCGGGGCATCCAGAACAGACAGCCGCCGCCGCCTATGAGAGATCCGCAGCAGCTTAACTGAGCCTCAATTTACCCATTCGAGGCTCCCACCCACTCATACCACTTGACCATCAGTCCCCAATGTCCCTCGGCAGGCTCCAGGCCCTGCACTTCCGCGCCGGCTTCCGGGCAACAACAGCACCATTCCGACGAACGATGGCTACCTCTAACACACCAGTTGAAGACTTCATTAGAGAGAAGGTCCGTAACTCCTGTTATTCTCTAGATATGTACAGCTCGGGCTAGCTAACTATACCTAAAACGCCGATAGGTAACATCAGCCCTCAACCCCACCAAACTCGAAATCCGCAACGACTCCGCGCACCATGCGCACCACGCCCCGATGCAAGGAAGTACATCTACAGAGACGCATTTCCAGTTAGTCGCTCCACCTACGCTCCCATCCCTAGCACCCCTATTAAAACCTCAACAAGAAACTAACCGCTCCCCCGAACAAAACCAGTGTAACAATAACATCCTCTCAATTCGCCTCCAAACCCCAACCAGCTCGCCACAGGATGATTTACGCACTACTAAAGGAAGAGATGGATCGAGAAGGGGGGATACATGCTCTGCAACTTAAGACGAGGACACCGGAGGAAGAGGAGAGGATTGCGCAGAGGGAGGCGGAGGGGAAGTAAAGTGAGGAGGAGCGAGAGGGGAAAGGGAATGGTCAGGGATTTCTCTGAGGCTCCCATATACATAATTGATGGATTGATTCCATGGGGCGGATGTATCTGAGGTGCTGCTTGTTTGTTGGAGGGAATTAGAATTATAGATACCATGCTGGCTGTGTCAGTCGGCCTCGAGACGGGGGGGAAGGAGTAAGGAATATGTATGATAGGGATCCTTTCGCAAGGAGTTCTCTTCAGGTTGCAGTTCTATGAAGAGATCGTGCCAGAGACTACATATACCCATGCATCCCTTTTCTAGACTAGTGTTGCATCTTGATACGAACACTGGGAACGCAAGAGCTATCTTTCAAACCACTCATGCGACGAGACGAGTATGAGTTTCAAAAGATTAGGATCCCGAAACAATATATGACACACAAAAGTAGAAAGAGAGAATAATGATTATAACCAAAAGAGACAGTCCATTTCCCCCAAGAAAGCTTTTTTGTTCAAACCGGCAAGAAATAAGAGAAAGGGAGACAACGAAATAGTGTATTATTATAGTAAGTTGTAATGGAAAAGAGAAGTATTCAGGAAAGGGAGTCTTCGGTTAAAAAGAGAAAAACAGCTCGCTGGGTGGGTAGGGAGGGCATAAAGGTGATCATGGCGGTCCAGGATGCTGTTCAGAGATAGGACGAGACTGTACAGTGATGCGAAACCCAAACGTCTTGGCCCCTAGGTGGGCGCAACAGATGTGATAGAGAATGGGACAAAAGGGATAATAACCTACAATGAAGCAAAGAGCACGAGAAAACGTCAAGGGAATATCCACCAAAGAATGTTCGTCCATAGATGGGTAGCAGCTGATAATATGGCATATAGTCCAACCAGACTGGATGGCTTTTTATCACTTTTCCATGCAACCCTCTGATGAAATGGAAAAGGAAAAGATTATGGAAAAACAAAACAAAACTCGCAATTATTTAATAGTCACACAAAAAACATAAGAACGATCAATGAGCAGAGGTATGAGGGCCGCGGATGGGGAAGCGGAGTGTTTACAGAGGAAAAGTCAGAGGTTGATGCAGGGTTGAAAGTGGAAGACGACAAGGTAGGGGAGCGTAACCGGAACGTCGATATCGGAAGGTGAGGGGAGGTTCGGTAAAGTTGAGAATATTCTATCGATAGCCGACACGATTGTTCAATATGCAGCCGAGGAACGGTCGATGTATCCATGAAAGCTCACAAGTGAACATCCAGTTCGTAATAGTAGCTGCATGTTCTGCCCAATCGCGGACCGAGTTCAAATAGTGTGTAGCGGAAGATGTCGATTACTTTCCGCCACCGGCAAACTTGACAGCAAGCGCCACCACAACAGCAATGATGATGAGGATGATAACTGCGTAAAATAAATTAGCCACCAAAGCACAGCCACCCTACACGAAATGAAATACTCACCGACGATGAGTAGGCACCACCACTTCTTGCGTCGGCGGCTTCGTGCACTCTTGATTGCCGTATCAATCTGGGTATTCGCATGGCCGACGTTTTCGGTGACTTCCTCGCCCTTCCGTTCAATCTCCTGAACAGCATCTTCCTGTTGCACAACGAGGGTATCGAGATCTTGGAACAATTGCGCCAATTCGACAAAGTCCCTTTCGATCTTCTGGATTTCATCGTGCCTAGCCTTAACCATCTGGGATACCTTCTGGGCATCTCCGCGTCGATCACTTTGAATAAGCTAAGAAGCATCGCCCGTTAGCACGTGCCCACAGCTCGGAGAGTGCATTCACCCAACTTACCGCCTGACTGAAGATTTGCTGGTTGTTAGAAGTATCCTCAACAGCTTCCCGAACTTCAGCTTCACTTGCATCTGGCCTGACAATTCGATATTGTCTCGCCATCTGAGCCTGTAGTCCTTTCTGGAAATCGGTCTGGACACCCTGGTAGTTCTGGATCGCCTTCTTCAACCTGCGGTCCACCTTTCCAACTTGAGGAGCATTCCGAGGGTTACCGGATTCCGGGCTGCTCTTGATTGCCCGTACGCGCTCGACGAGGTTGCGGTAGACGGTCTTGGTTTCATCGCCTAGATCATCGGCCTGTCGACGGATGGCGTTCTCCTGTGCGGGGTCGGCATCACCCAGAAGTCGTCGGTGGAGCGAAGAGATCTGTTCGATGTACTGATCGACCGAGTCGATGCCACGTTCGATTTCACGGCATTGGTTTAGGATATAATTTGGGTCCCGCGATGCTTGACCGTTGACGGGAGTCATTTCTACATCCACCATGTCAGCCACCGAGGTTATCCGAAATGAGCTATCAACCGTCGCAACTCACCATATTGGCCTCCCTGCTCAGGGTCAGCTTGATAGTTGCCACCTGCTTGCTGCCCTCCATATCTCCCACTCGCTTGTTGGTTGCTGAAAGGATTCTCCTGCTGGGCATACGGGTTATATCCACTGTAGCCACTTTGTTGTTGGGTGTTGGCGCCGTAAGCCTGATACTGTATAAAACGAAGAGCCCGAGTCAGTATATATCCTCATGAGCTTGATTCAATCCACGCTTCGGCCATCCCCTGAAATTGCAACGTCTCTTCATCCGGAACGACAACGAAGAATAACGTCGAAAAAAAGGTCGAAGCCTTACACTCATCGTGACAACCGTTGTCGTTGCTTCCACTCAGCTGAGGAATTCCGACTATTTTCTACCCCCTATAAGCCTTTTTCGAGACGCGCGGCAGACTTCCTGGAGGAAGAGCGCGGTCGGGATCCGAGTGACAAATTTAATCGACAACGAAAGTAAGGATCGAAAAAAAGGGTTGAGACGAAGAAGAGTAGTTGTGTAGAAAGTGAAAAGAAGAAAAAAGGAAGAAAGGAAGAAAGTTCGTATATGAAGAGGGAAAGATGAAGTTGAGATGGTGAGACGGAGGAAAGAGAAATGTCTCCAGGTGGTTCTTCAGAGTGAGTGAAACGGAGAAATGCGGCAGCCTTTCTTGCTTCTTTTAGGAGAGAGGCGAGTGGCTGATGTCAGCAGGAGCTCAGCCACTCAGAGCAACGTTTAGGGTAGCAGAGTCCCATTGACGCTAACGTCGAAAGTGCATTAGCGTGGGTTAGTCAGGAAGTCGATCACTTAAGCATTTTAGTCCTTCTTGGCCAATCAGAGCACGTCCAGTTGTTGTGATGGATATCGCTTTGGAGCTCTTCAACCCCCTGATTGACCTTCTGCTTGCCGATATCTTTGATGCCTTGCCGATATTTACCTTCAACCGACCCTTCGATGGCATTGTGAAGCTAGACTTTTAGCAGGCTTCCATATTTAACAGCTTTAGGGTTTGGACTTTGCAGAGACAACTTTTTACACTGCTATTTTCGAGGATGCCTAAACAGTGGTTCACATGTGCGAAAACCGCTCTTTATCGCAGAACCCGCTTCTTCGACTTTGAGAGGTTCAGAAAAAGGTTCAGCCTAGCACACATAGCTCCAGCCCATCACCACAAGCTAACCGACACGGGCCCGATAAACCATGGTCCGTGGGATATGCACCCCGATCAAGCAACGTCCGCCGAACAACGTCGGCGCTCAGGGGGGGGTGATCTGTTTGTTTATCTTTTTATTCTTTTCTTTCGAAAGACAACCGATGTGGAGATAAGAGGGCGAATTGGTCTATTTTTCTCCTTGAAGCTCTATTTAATCAAGTCCACGGCCCCGTTTATTTTGCTTTGGTCTTTCTCAAGAGATGTTCGACAGGAACTCGCTCTTTCAACCCTGGTCTGCAAGGAACTTGGACCTCCCGCGTTCTAGTGAAAGTGAAATCGAGGTCAAAGGGTAAAAGGCGTGGGATGCATCATTATCTGTGTCTTGTGGGTATAATATATCATCTCCCTCCCAGCTCTCTATCCACGACCCCATCTACTCGTCTCGTCCCCATTCTTCCATTCGTGCTCAACGTACCCGAGACGACGCTTTACCTCCTTCACCGTCGCGCTGTCGCCAGTGTTCTTCCCCAGGTTGTCACTAAGCTTGACCGCAGGCCTTCCGCCAGCACTCGAGATCTTGATGACAATGTTCAATGGCACCGACCGTCCGTGATCTGACTCCCGTTCGAAGTCGTCTGTTACGATCCATGTCAGCAGACAGGACAGAAGCATAGCATGATATCATGTTATTTCCCAGTGACTTACTTGTGAAAAAGGTTCCAACGCCAAAAACAGGTCGGAATCCCGCCTCCTCTGCGATCACCTTGTATTCAAGACACAATTCGATGTTCAGGGAGTCCGAAAACACCAACGATTTCTTCTCCTGGATCCCTTGCTCCTCATAGAAATCTCGTGCTATCTTCACGAAATATGCTGGGTCACCAGAGTCTTGACGGATTCCACCAAAGACCTGCGCGTAAGTAGCCGGCGGCTGCTTCGCGCTCCCCTTAATGGGAGCGCTGATGGGAGATTTCGTGCTCGCCAAGGTGTCGGTAGTTTGTTTCGTGTCTTCTTCCCCTGACGATGGAAGGGTGGTGGATGCTCCACCTCCAGAACTTGTAAAAGACGGGATGGGTTTCGAAAACGCCTCTAGAAAAACAGGGGTGCCGAATGTATCGGTAAGGGCAATCCCGAGAACCTATTGGACGGTAAGCAGACAGTTTCCCGCAGAAGGCGCTGGGGAACCAACATACCCCTTCGCCAAAGCACCCTAGCCAGTATCTGAGAGCCAGCTCGTTGGCGTGTTCGTAATCGTCCGTTATGGCAGCAATTCCCATATACCACTCATGTGCCACGGTCCCAACAGGTGGTACCCCATACTTCATCGCGAAGTGGACATTACTAGTGCCTGTCAACTGGCCATGCCATCCTTTCTCTTTCCCGATATGACTAGCTTTCACCAACCCTCCCATGACAAGGTCTTGCGTCTTATAATTCCGTCTCCGCCGAGTGCCAAACTCGGAGAACTGGCACTTATTCTCAAGCAGGGTGCAACCCTTCCGGCATGCCTTTTCCTCTTGGATGTGGTAAGTCCAGTCCTTATCGCAGAATCGGAAGTAGGCCTCGCTGGTCAGTGCCAGGACAGGTATTTCGTAGAGGATGGTTTCCACCCATAGACCTTTTATCGATACGTGAACCTCCCCAACGTCCTCATCGCTGCCCGTATCCTGAACGAGGTCGAAAGTGGTTTGGATATGTTCTGCTGGCTTGAACCGAAACGATTCCAGGTATCTCAGGTACGCATCGTTAAGATAACTACACTCCCTCTTTAAGAACTCCAACTCCTTTTGCGATAATGAGATTTCTCCCAGTCCTAGAAATCCAATTTATCAGCACAGGTTGGGTCCCAGCCCGCTACCTCCACACATACTATTTATCTTATCCTCTAGCCAGCGATATGCCTCCCGGTTCAGCTTCATGTGAGGTGTCCGATTCGTGAAATTATACGTAACATCTAGTCCCCGTAGCAGAAGTAGTTAGCAGCCGGCTTGCGTGGGGAATTGAAAGCTATAGTTGCAGCAAACCTCCGACGGGACCAGTACTCACCAACATCGGGGAAGTATTTCAGAACCGCGCATTGCATCGTCAGCTTGTACAGATCCGTATCCAGGATGGAGTAGATCCCCCCGGTTGCGGAGTTATGGTATCCTTCTTCCTCCATCTTGTGCGGTGTTACCATCAATGGGAGCTATCTCTGCACGTCCCTTCCGCGGCCTTTACCCCTCCAATTCAGCTTCTACGGACCGCAGAACACCGTGAGGACGGTGGGAGAGGGATAATAAAGCGAGGTGCCGACTTGCAACAGGTTCCATTAAAGGGGACGGAGCTCTGTGTGAGGTCGATGAAGGTGTAGATAGAGTTGTCGGGGATGAATCATATACCTTATTTCAACCGCGAGGAAGAGAGTAAATGCTTGTTTGCTGCCATGTGGGGCAACGTCAGTCATTCGATAAAAGCAAGCACGGCGGATATCTCCCCTATGAGACCGTGGATTTGTCGATAGGAATGATGATAGATGAGAAGAATATCTTTA
Source organism: Arachnomyces sp. PD_36 (assembly GCA_032988195.1). Taxonomy (NCBI): domain Eukaryota; kingdom Fungi; phylum Ascomycota; class Eurotiomycetes; order Onygenales; family Arachnomycetaceae; genus Arachnomyces; species Arachnomyces sp. PD_36. Next base: position 1,163,649 of record JANTQE010000002.1, on the reverse strand, counting down.
CATGCTCAATACTTATTAACGACACTAGGGATAATTAACAGAATGTCGTCAGTCTTACTCTTTGCCATGGTGGCTTCCCGGCTCGGTCGGAGTCTCAATATCTTGGCTCCTCAGCCCTATGGGCGCTCACCCTCACTGCTCTGTTTGAAAGGGCTTTCCATATGCACTCGCCATCTACTATGCGTCGTGGGGTTTGCTCTTATTTTAACTCTTGATTTTTGCCTACGGAGTTGGTTCTGGGGGCGAAGATTTCTGGAATACCGGCCCGGGTCGAAATATATATATTTCCCCCGTCCTATGTCGGGTCTACATGGCGTGCATATCGAAGCAGACATGGAACATATAAACATACACCAGACAGCCACCCCTGGGCGAGGGCGAAAAAGCCACCTAGACGCAGGAGTATGTACTTGAAATGGATATACTATCGTATACGATGGGTAAACTAATATCGACCTGGTGAGCCGGGCCCCTGCTACAAAATAACCACAACAGAAGGAGCACACGAGGGCAACCATATGGGTGGACCCAAGTCTATCTCACCCTATCGTAACGCTAAGCGGGGTTCGAAACGATGGAGACAGACATCCGCCAGCAATCCCGCCGGACGCCTGGCCCTGTTGTCCCGGGGTTGAATTCCCATATTCCGCTCCCTCCCGGCTCGATGGATAGAACGCCATCCACCACCGTATTTATCCACCATACTGGTAATTTCAATGTGGCCGGCAAGCCGTCTGTACCAATTTAGCCATAAATCAAGCGTTGTCGTGATCTTCGGGAACAGCTCCTCGTGGTCCAGACCGATCTCGATTGTGACAGAGCGATCAGGAGATTGAACGTGGAAAAGAAAATTGAGTTCATTCCATAATGGGCTGTCATCCTAATGCTGGCCAGGCCCTAGGCGTGCCACACCCCCAAACCTCGGCCTCAGCGCCCCCATTTCCCCAAAGCGGTAGAGCATGGTCAGTATCGGAAACATTCAACAGTGGCTGTAAATTTTCCTCGACCCAATTGGACCACTCTGCCACATGGGCAGGTCCTTGCCTGTCACGTTTTTATCCTTTCCAGTAGCATTCTTTGGCGCCTGAGACACGGTCCCTTAGAGGTCAGCAGCCAACACGTGTGGCGCGTTGGAGCTGAAGAGTTGAGGTGGAAAGGGGTTCTCAAAGAGTAGAAAAGTAAATGGGCCGAAGATTGTTATGTAGCCTAGATCATGGGCCTCGATATGCCTTTAGAGAACAAGCTCTCGGGGTTGTTTTTCGACTTGATCTGGTTGATTGTCGCAAAGAGCAAGCTCCTCAATGAGTGGAATTTTAGGTTTATGTATATCACGTGGTTTAGTATCGCGTATCGTCTGCCGCGTTTTGTATTCTCGGAAAGAGCTTATCTCAAGCTCAACACTTTAATTAAGCTCTTCGAGAACGACACGACTCAAACCAGCCATCCAATCCTGCGGAGCTCCTATTACACAGGCAATCTGTTCGTCGGCTATCTATGCAGCTTCAGCTAACAACGGAGCGATATTTACCCCATGGCGCCAATTCGCCGCTACCTTCGAATAACCAAATATTCTGTCCTTGAATGCCGCATTTATCTCAACAACCCGGCAGATACAAGATGGCTACTCGATCCAAAAGACAAGGTGCTTTCTCGTATCTTTGAACGAATCAGGCCGCATGTCCTTCCAAAGCTCCGAGAGGAGAATGAGAGGGTTAGGGCGAAGAAGAAGAGCAACCCGTTGAAGGACGTCATCTCGGAAGGTGAGTGAGCGGGATATTCTCGATGGCCCCGTGATGCTCGTTGCTGATACCGTGCTTTCAACAGATGAATACGAGGTAGCAGTATTCCTTCAAGAAACGGGTTCACGCCATTCCATCTTAACGAAGAACAAAGCGTTTGGAGGGCAGAAGAAGATAAGCAGCAATTCTAACAAGCTCACGGGGGAAAGTGGATCGCCAATACTCGTTGATGACCACAATGAGGAACCCGGGGCCGAGATATTGGTAGAAAGTGACGACGAGCCGCACGCCAACCTTAAAGACATCCCTGAAGCTGCGCTTGCTGACGAGGAAGGTGGGCGACCTAAACGGCGACGGCGGACGCGTGGCACAGTTGATAATAGGGAACCAAAGAGTAGTAGCCCAGCACCTAATCCCAAACGGAAGAAAACCGTGGAGCCGTTGGAGCTGTCGAGCGAAGAGGACCTTGACGAGAAGAAGCTGGGGCTCGCCACTACGTATGAGGGGTTCAGTATCCTAGGCTGGATGCTCTGCCTGCTCATCACAAAGAAGGGTGGAAAAGCCCGAAACCCCTCCGATGGTTCCGGGGGCCAAGTTTTGATGGAAGAATGGATTTCTACGCAAGCGCAAGGCGACAATTATGAAGACGATTAATGATAGCGTTACGTTATGCTTTGCGACATCTGAGACTCCCCGGATGAGGCTCCGACAAGGCAACGTCTGTTGATGCTTATTAATTAACGATTATATGATCACGAAGTATGGAAGACGACAGGGAGATATCCCACGCTCTCGCCCAATTGAGGCAAGATGCTTTGACACTCACCGTGAGCTTTGACCTCGACAGGCAAGAGAATAAGCAGCTTGCAGATGCTGACCTCAGCTCGTCAGGAGGCGCATGCGCGTATCATTCAGGCGCCCCAAAAAGGGTGCACGGACAACTCTCTGACAAACAATCCTCAGACGTGTGGGAGACGGTCACGGTGGGAGATGACGACTGACGATCGGGTTTGATCGCCAATATGTACATGCAACTCAGCCGGTCACAATTTAAGGTCAGTGCACAAGAGACCGATTCCCAAGAAATGTTTTTTCTTTTGACGTAATCGGTGTTCTGGGACAATGGTCAAATGAAGCCCATGAAAGCACGCGATTCCAAGTATTTGTTATCAACATCTTTTTTCTTTGAAACGGCAGGGGTGGAAAGTCATGCCTATCCTCATTTTGCTATCTGAATCGATATTTGGGTCCTCGTTCGCCGAACTCCTGTCTGAAGATCGGTTTGAGTCAGAACGGAAGAAATTTGATGTTTGAGATTGAAGAGTTCCTCACCGCTGCCCTTCGGTGAAGCGCATTTACGGCTCAGGGAAAGAATAAGGCGCAATCGGCGTTTCTCCTGAAATCTTTTCCTTGGAAAAGCGGTTATTTCTGCAACGTCAGGCGGTGTGAGTTGCCCACGTGGCGATCAAAGTTTTTGGCCTTGCCCCTGCAGCAAATTTTAACAATGGGCCTATGAATGAGACACGGAATTCGAGGACCAAAATTGGGGATCAGCTGGTATCTCATCTCATTGGAGCGAGAGAGAGTCTTTGAAGACGTCACTTCAAGTTTTGTTGGTGTCGCTCGTGTTTCGGATTTCTTGGTAATAATTGTCGGGTTTAAGAAACCAGGAAGGAGGAACGATGGACCAGACTGGGGCCGATTCCAAGAGTTCCCATGGAAATTGCTCAGGACAACTTTTGATTCCATGAGCAGATCATAAAAAAAGGCGACTTGTATCAGTAAACGCGTATCGTGATACCAAGTAAATTACCAAACATATGTACCGTAATGTATCAAGGAAACCCTCCGAAATATTAGTCATCCGAGTTAATTATCCAAGCGCCGCCAAGCTTTGAGCCAGAACGGCATTCCCGATTTCGTCGATATTATTCACACATTCTTCTTGCATTCATCCTGTGTCTACCATGGATGAGAATACTACTCTACATATATTTGTGTGTGCACTGTGCAGGTGAACAACTTCCCTTTTTACGCTCGGCTTTTGTCTCTTCGGTTCAGGTCCGTCATCTCCGGGGGTGGGAACCATGGGAGCGTAACATTCGCGAAGCCCGCTAGAAGCGGAGGGGAACAGCATCATAGAAGCGGAACCGAAGAAGTGTAAGAAGTGGAGAAAGGAAGGAGTGGGAAATCAATTGAATATCGTGCTTCGGATTTTCAATAATCTTCGGCGGATGCCAGATGGCAAGATGCGAAAAATATCGTCGATTATTGATCAGAGGATTTCCCCAAGGTGATATCTGTTGTGGGCGCGTTTAAGCGACGGTATTGATTGAGAGGTCACCCTAGAGACACAGGCCACCTGTTCTGATTTCCTCCTGGGATAGACCTGGCAATTATTGATTTTGAATGGGGGATGCATGTCTATTCATCGGCTTATTGTGCTCTGGGAAGAGGGGAGGATGAGATCTTGAGTTACACAGAGGTGAAAATCTTCCCTGGCCAGATCGGGATTATCTGAGGGGATGGGAGAAGAAGGGAAGGTGAATTGAGGCTCCTTCGGAACGTGATATTGAAACTGCCAGTCAGGCCACTTCGCTAATGAGCCTTCAAGCGCCGATTCGAGAAGATATGAGTTGAATTGGTGTTCCAGCGCTGCTCGCGGTTTCATGGGCATGTCCATCCGAAATGACGAGGGAAAAGTAGCCGGAGAGCGAAGGCGTCTCACACAAATGCCACTCCTTTAAAAATACATCAATTCCGCCCGGTATGTTCAAAAAGAGGCATTGAGGAAGGCGGAAAAGTTTTCCTGCAGATACGAACCAAATAATTAGCCGAGAGGATGCCGCTCTCAGGATCACCCCTGAACATGATACAATCCAGGTGAGCAGTCAGAAACACCAGAATATTTTTTTCCCAGCCTGTGTTGTATTCACGAGGCTTGGTTGAGATTTTTGACTGCTGGCACTGGCAGGAGCTGAAGAAGATTCAGGCACCGCAATTCCGCCTGTCAAAATGTGGGCCCTAAGACATGGATTACGATCATCAATCTCAATTGATCCGCAAAAAGAAATGAAACGAACGCTGTCCTTGCTGCAGGAACAGAGATATGGCATGTGCTAATAATAAAGTCCATGACTCTGCCCAGTGCCCACCACTGAGAAGACTTGCCCGGACTCCAGCGGACTGGCAACGTCTCGGAAGAGAGTCCGCCGCGGATTGTCCCAAAGTTCAAAATCGAGTTCTTGTTGAGCATTCCCAAAGATGTGTCTGGGTTTTCAGAGTTTTCGGGTTGATCACTGCCATGCCATTATTTATTGATTGATTTTAATTATTGAATTTCGTTGTGCTTCTCTGCAAAATTCTAGAAAGACTGCGGTGTCACCATACTTGGGTGTCATACAGATACATCGGTGTCGAATCTCCCATCCCCGACATCCCCAGAACAATTGAGGGAACCCTTGTGCAACTAACCGTGATTGTATCGAAAAGGCGGCAGGGCACAGAACAGTGCCTTTCCAGGACGATCAGGGATCAACCATTATCCTGAGCCTGCTGGGAAAACATTGCAATGCATATTCCTGTTTGTACCACCAATAATTTAGTTTTGCAAATCACCTGTAAGGAGCGATTGAGGGGAGGGAGGAATCCTCGATGATGGCATGCGATCAGGAACATGCCAGTCTGCATCGGAATGGATCCGGTTGACAATCATTATTTTGAACCCCCGGGGGAAGGAACTTTTCCACCCAAGTCTCAAGATGATCTGTCGCAAGTCCCACCGCGGTTCTTCCCAATCGTTACGATGCACCATTACTGTGGATTGCTCCTTTCTGTCGTGAGTTGTTTGACGAACGGATACGCCCCACCTTGGAGATGCAGATGTGCGGATAGTTGGCCTTGCGATGTCATTTTCGTCGGGTGAAGAAAGTATAATTTTGCAGATATCACTCTCAGGCTTCAATAACCTGCAGAATCGATGCAGAACGCATGGAGGGATGCAAGCAGCAAGGGATACACAGGAACAATGGTTACGACCACATTCATCTCGTGCTCGGGGTCACCAAACGGGAAAAGGGGGCATTTTCCAAACTTTTTTTTCGGGTTGACGCTTGATCTTCGACCGCACGGCGGCGCAGATGATCTCATCGAATCTTCACCATCTTGATGATCACCCTTTGACCACCCTATCAGGCACCGTGCAGGAAAAAAAAAGCGATGTCCTCTCCCGGGCCTGTTCATCTCAAAAGATGATCGGTCTGAATCTTGTCCTGCAGGTGGGAAGCAGACTCTTGTAATTCAACAAATGGAAGCCCAACGCAGCCAACCATCCTTACATTGACACTCCCTGCCATACAAAGAAATCAAAAAAAAAAAAAAAATCAGGGTCGAAAAAAGGCCACGATTTCAGGAACAATTCTCATACTCGGAAATCGCATTTCCCGGAGTACAAACAACCCCACTATTCGACCTTCCAAAAACGATATTGGTTCCTTTTCCCTCTTCAAGTCTCAGGCATGATCTATCTGATCCGGCATCTTGGGTTCAAGCCAAGCGCAACCCGTGGTCTGATCCTTGGAGATTTCGTTGGGGTGGACAAACCTGTCGAAGATATCACTCTTTCTTTCATCGAGACTTCCCACTGGCCCGAATATCGATTACAGGGGGAGGCAAAAAACCGTTGACATGGATTAATCTCCGGCTTTAGTGCCGTCGTACTGTGGTTCTTTCAACTCTGTACGGTACGATACGGCAACTCTAACCTTCAGCCATGTGCGGCAATAAAATGAGAAAGGGAGAACAGGACTATTGAAGGGGGTGAGACCGTTCCTGTGACTTGAGGGTGGTTCCTGGGACTCTCTTTGTCGAAGATTCTATATCTTTGGCGTTGTGTAGTGACACGGCGTGTGATGGCGATTGAGATAGAGATGGCACTACTGCCAGGGACCAACGACGCCAAGAAGTCAACCCTTGGAGAAAAAGAAACCCACATGATGTCAAGCCATGTACCGGTACCTGATGACTTTTGACGATACGGAATGTCCACGATGTATCCGAAAATTTTCCTTTGGCATCCAAATTTGGTACGAGACATCGAGAAAGGGATCACAAATAATTGACCAAGCCAATGTTTGGAGAGTTCGTTCGTACTCCGTTCGGCGACTGATATCATCACGGTCTCTTTCTCCTGTTGTCTGTGTCGCCTTTTCTGGTCTGGCCCTTACTCAAGGTTGTCGGGGACAAATCCCGTCCAATATTCCCCCTCTCTCTCCTTTCGGTGTTCACTATCTTGGAAGAAGAGGCGAAAAGATCATGGAAACCGTCTTTACGCTTGCGGTACGCCATTGCAGATTACTCTTACAATACGATACGCACCTGGCCGTGTTTGTGGAGAGCTGGGTCCCTTGGCATGCCTTGTCCCCCATGAAAAATATGACATGGATACCCAAGAATGGGGCTCTTTGGCCCTTTGACCCGTTTAGTCAAGCGTGAGTGAGATTAAAGATGCAAGAGTCAGTCACTTTAGTCAGGTTAGGCATGGCCAAAGCAGGCAATCGTCAAGGCTGTGAAAGGCTGTGGGCCCTGCGGCCGTTGTCATACTGAACTGCCCCATACCGAATCCGTCCATACCTGCCAACCTTTTTCTTCCTCAAGTCATTCCGCACATGGGGAGGGTCTGGTCCATAAATATCCCCCGTTCCTCCCCTCTGTTCAGGCTCTTCATTATCAACTATCAATCCATTCATTCAGATCCTTCCTCATCCCTCCTTGCAGATTTACCTAGGTATCCAGCTCTGAGCATTATATCTCGCTACTCCTACCTACCGTCGACTTGAACATTGTTCCGCTTTTGACAAACTTATCTAAATAGCTGTCTTCTCTACCAGCTGCAACTCCTCGAAACATCGATATCTATCTGACTATCCAGTTGAGAAACATATCAACCAAACCGACACAATGCCTTCCATGACTACTTCCTCGTCACAGTTCCCTCCTTGCCCTGGGCCTCCCCCAACGGGTCCTCTCCCACCTGTCCCGAAATCGAAATAGAGCTTGGCTAGGCTGCTTTATTCTTCTTTCCCGAGATTTCTAGAAGAAGAATGATACCGTCATCGCCTCGCCTCACCTTCAACCGATCCGCCCCTCCATCATTGCTCACCATTTGAATTGTTGCGTCATCGTTGTCAGCAGGCTGGCTTCGCTCCCGATAGAACCGATATCCATTGCTTTCAATTTTTTTTTTTATCCGCAATCGCATTCCCGGCATTCCGAAAGTTTTCCAAGTCGTATTATCCCTTGATTTCATATCTGCATCCTCGCGAGACTGTCTTACATAAGACCGAATAACCCAAAAATCTATCCAAAAAAAAAACTACGTCTTCCCTGTACACGATTTCGCCTTGTTGCCTTTGCCTGTTTCTCAGCCTCATCCGAAAGCCGCTCGCACGGACTCCCTCGTGTCTCTGTTCCCTTGTCGCCTGGGCACAGTCACTCTTTGTCACAACCGATACGGACGAAAGGTATGAGGGGAAAAACGATAAGGGAACCCTGTCGCGCCGAGCAATATAGGCCTAATATTAGTTCAATTATCGATGCATGTTCTGCCACGGACCTGTCTGAACGGTTCCGACTGTGGTGAAGATGGCTTCCCCTCATCGTCTCGACCCTTTTCTTAATCTGTTCCTGACATGGCCTGCATAATGTACGATATCCCGTGATCGCGCTCGGATGAGGGGCAGTCATGTTTCAGGGCAACACACTCCGCTTACTCCCGGATGCAACGGTGTAACGAAGGACAGCTTCTTTTGCGTCGAGAAGAAGGGTTGATATCTTGCTTTTCCCGTTTTTGACTCATGGCATTATCCCGGCTCGCACTTTTTAAGGGTCTGCCCCCTTGCGACAATCCCGGCAGATGTTCCAAAGTTGTCTCTTTTCGGAACCCAGATGGCCTGATGTTAGGCGTCTGAGCACGTTATCGATCCCGCATTTCCCTTGCTCGAATGATCTCATGACGGGCCTTGACTGCGGCGATATCGTCTTCCCCTTTATCGACATGGATATTATACGCTCCCTGAAGTGTTCGACCAATGACTTTTCATGCGAACTTGTCGCCGCTTATCTCATCCCGTGACTGGTATCACGTCACTCAGCCCTATCTCACGCTTTTAATTCATCTACCTGCGACTTCTCAGCTGCACGGCTGTACAACGGAATACCCAATGACTACTTCCCGGCCTTCGATTCTTTGGAGCTTCTCTGTCGTCGCCCGTCCGGGGTACATTCGTCGGTTGCCGATGCTGAGTCTCCCCGCCTATCCCATGCTGGACAACTGTCACCCACGTGCGAGCTCCCTGCCGTTGCGTTGCATCTACCTGGTTTCTGGGTACCTCTTACTTGCATTGTGATTTGCAGTAGTCAAATCGGCCTGCCGTCAAAACGTTCCGGACCCCCACGTCCCTCTTCTGTCTATCATTGCATCACTGCTCCATCATTCCTCGTCGTTGTCGTCGTCGCTCCGTCGGTGAAATGCATTCTCAGGTGACCCACGTAACACTAGCATATCCCAGCGTTTGTTTTGCTTTTTGGACTTCCCCCCATTCCGAGTTCGGTTCCCTCTCCCAAAAACTGGTCCCCATTTTCCACTTCTCTATCATGTCTTATCTCAAATTGTTTTATCATTTCCCCCTATTAACCCAAATTGCCGAGTCTTGGGAACGACGGAGTTTAATGTTTTTTCCTTCTATTATTCCCTCTCCAGTTCTTGCCCTGTCTTAAAACCATTTCTTGTCTCACGTGTCCCGTCTCCAAGTTTCATCTTCGCATCTTGTGTTTGTCCCTCCCCCTTTTTACCTGATATCTCCCTGGCTTTGGTTCATGCGATGCGATGCAAGCGTTAATGTAATGTTGAAAAAGAATGTAATGTAATACTATTTATCGATCTCACACTCTGGCTTCCAATAGACTGCCTTTTTACTCCTTGAGGAATGTTCGTCCCCCAAAAAATTCACTCCCTTCAGAAAACAAGGGCAATATATCATGTGGTATGGATACTACTGTCACTAACCAGTAGACGAGAAACACGTCTATCGTGGAATCGTACATGACCTCCTCTAGTAAACCCCACTAACCCCTCTATCATTTACAAGGCCCCTGGAAGGGTACCCCAACTAGCAGTCAAAACGTTTCGAAGGGCATTCATGACTCCGATTTCGGCCTCTCAGAGGATTGGTGATGAGAGGCCCGGTTGAGATTGCCCACTTGATCTATCTATCCGCCCAAGATGCCGGCGACCGTGATAGTTGTTGATGGTTGTCCATAGAAACTATGGAACCTAGGAAGATGTCTTTATTAGGGGGTGCATCGGGATAGAAGATGGGTGATATCTTCTACGTTTCTCAACATTGAGCATGTGAGACGTATCTAGTATTCGTCATAATCCGAAGTGCATGTATCGAATAGCCTCATCAGCGTCGGAGCTCGATTGTGTCGTCGGTTCCAGAGGTTGAGGTACAAAAATAGACATCATCGGTTCCGGGTAGTTCACGTGACCCAATAAATTAAAGACTGTGACTAAGCGCCTTAGTGTTCCCAGCTCAAGCTTTCCTATCAAAAAAAAGTCCAGAAAGCGAACTCCATCATCGTGCTGTTGTGGAAATAGACAAGACCCGGAGTAAGAGTGTTGAGAATGGTTTTAGAACTGCACGTATGGGGCCCTGCCTTCTCCCTCCCATCGATTGATCCACAATGTTTGGCGACAATCGCATATTTCAAGGAAGCGGGAGTGCCTCGGGATCAATGGGTTCTGGTCGCGACCAGCGATCCGTCGGTTTCGCCGATGAGTATGTTTCCTCCTGCTTCTTTTGAAGGGCTGAGGGCAAATTATGATGCTAATATTGTGCGCTTGCTTTGCAGATGAGCTACCAGCGTTAAAGAGCGGATCGAGATGGATTAGTCGTTACCATAATATTGTTGATTATCTGCGGCAGTATTCGGGCGGAGAATGGGATCTCGATGATGGTTTGAGTGGGATGGAGAAGGCTGATTGTGTTGCGTATGTCTTTGCTGTATACAGGAGGGCAAAGCAATTGGACTCATAATGGGTAACTGACAAACCTCATTCTGCTCTAGTTTTTCCTCCTTCACCGAATCCCAAGGTCAGCCGCTCGTCGACCTCTACCTCTACATCACGAGTCAAAATTACTCGGCAGGAACCGCTCCCGCATATGCATCCTTCTTACAATGGCCAAACCAATGGATCCTGCCGCCGCGTCGGCGGGGAGTTGCGAAGACGAGGACAGAGCATTTAGGCCTCTCAGCGTTAGACTTAACCGCGATCGAAGAGGAACGGAAACGAGAACATTCAGCTGCGGTGGCGGCAGGACAGGTCCCTAAGAGCATGAACCTGATACAACGACCGCAGCAAACGGTGACGGAGCTTTTGGGAAAGACATCGCATCCAAACCAATTCAGGTTGGATGCGGTGACGGCGGCGTTTTTGGACCCTCTTGAGGAATTGCTTGAGAGTAAGCGTGGGGGCAAAAGTGGGCAGCGATATTTTTTCTCGGATACAAAGGCATCTAGCCTGGATTGCTTAGTGGTCGGGTACCTTGCGCTTGCGCTGGTGCCGTCCCTTCCTTATCCATGGTTTGCAGATGCGATGAAGGAAAAGACTCCCTCGCTAGCGGCATATGCGCAGCAGTTGCAACGTTGCTTCGGGACCGTTGATGTGGAAGATGCTTTCCGGGAAGGGGCGAATAACCTTTCGAGATCTTCATTACCATGGCAGGCCCCTGAGCGCCCAAGCATTGGGAGAGTCGGAATGACCATTTTCGATAACATCTGCGACGCGACACCTGTGCTCAAGGAAATACGGGCGAACCAGCGACTCAAGCAGGCGGGCATGTCATCGGAGCCCGGTCTGGATCCAAAACAGCAGCGAATGATCGTGAAACTGGCAGATGCCCGACGGCGGGAGCTGTATACCTCAATCGTGACGGTTACCGCTGGCTTGGGTGCGATGGCGGGGTATATGTTTCACACCGGACTCCTCCCCCTCCCTGGGAGGAGTTAACTTGATATGTCTCATGCTTGGTGAAGTGTGATAATATGTAAGATATTCTCGTATCTCTCTACTTTACTTTTTTCTGTTTCGCATCATTGGCGTTGTCGGCACATGGTCATGTACATACGAATAATTATGGGTCATTTGATATCCCGCTGCTGATACGGAGCAGAATGGAAGACAAAATCAATCTCGGTCACAAGGTCAACGTTCGATCTGATTGATATCATTAATCATTCCATTTGTTGATTTTATCTCTTTTCATTTTTCTCGCGGGAGCGTGTTGCTGTCCGTGACACCTTAATCTCCTAAGATCCCACTCGCGATCCACCGAACGTCCACATCTGGAAATTACCTGTCGCCGACTCCTATGAACCGTACGTCCAGCCCGTTCTCTATCGAGATTCGTGTCTTTATGTTTATATCTCTCTTTGGAATCATTCACAGGAAACCCGCACATCACGTGTATTTAAGAATACCTCGTGGCGGGATAAAAATAACCCGAACTCGTTAACCACCAAGGTCCTCACCCTTAACCCCCTCCGAACCAATCACAGTCCACCGATTCAATGTCACCTACGTTTCTCCCAAGGTCCTTCTTGGCTTTGAAGTCAAAATTTCCATTTTGGGTAAGAGACGACCTTCTTGTCCCCAAGGTCCTCGAAATGCCACTTCCTTTCTCTTAATAAGCATTCCGTGCCGCACCTTCCTCGCTTACCTTGCGCGGTTGATATTTCGTTCATCTAAACAAAGAAAAGAGACATATCCCTTCCACCGTGAATATATGCCCCTTGAACTATCCCTTTAATACTTCTTCTCTTTCTCCCTTGCATCGCTCGTTTCAATCACGCCTCTTATACGCTGCCAAGACAATCCCACTTTCCGACCTCGACAGAAAAGCCCGAAAATCTCTCTCATATACATAGACAGAGATATCAGTCTATTCACCTATCCGACGTCACACAGCTCTTGGCAACTACTCTAGACGAGCTACACGAGACTGGGACAAGGTAGTCGTGAAGAATAAGCGCAGCGTCATGGATACCCTTTCCAACCATGGCCTTGGCCTGCTTCAGATCCGCGAGGAAGAAGAACCCGCCCCGTCATGCGAGGCTGGCAACGAGTATGATGGTAACATGGGGCTTCGGGTCTCCGCCATCTTCGTTATCCTCGTGGGTTCTACCATGGGTGCCATATTCCCCATCTTGGCGAACCGGTTCCGCAGTCTAGGGGTACCGGGATGGGCCTTCTTCATCGCCAAATATTTCGGTTCGGGAGTCATTGTATCTACGGCCTTCATTCACCTTCTTGCACCGGCCCACGAGGCTTTGACGAACCCATGTTTGACCGGTACTATCGTGGAGTACCCCTGGGTCGAAGCCATCATGCTCATGACTACGATCGTTCTCTTCTTCGTCGAACTCATGGTCATCCGCTTCGCACGCTTCGGCCAAGGCCACTCCCATGACCATGATCAGGAGTCTGTCTCAACTGCATCATCACCACCCCACGCTTCTATCGAGCCGAAAACCAACCACCTCCCAGGTGAAGACCACCTCGGCCACACCCGCGAGCACAAGGATTCCAGCAGTACCGTAGAAGACTACTCCGCTCAGCTCACCTCCATCTTCATCCTCGAGTTCGGTATCATATTCCACTCCATCTTCATCGGCCTCACTCTCGCCGTTGCAGGCGAAGAGTTCACAACCCTCTACATCGTCCTCGTCTTCCACCAAACCTTCGAAGGTCTAGGTCTCGGTTCAAGGCTCGCAACCATCCCATGGCCAGCTTCGAAAGCATTGACCCCGTACATACTCGGTATTGCATACGGCCTCTCCACACCCATTGCCATCGCTGTGGGCTTGGGCGTGCGAAACTCATACCCACCAGAGGGGCGTACGACGCTGATAACCAACGGTGTCTTCGATGCTATATCCGCTGGTATTTTGATATACACTGCTCTCGTTGAACTTATGGCGCACGAATTCATGTTCAGTTCATCGATGCGTAGGGCACCAATTAAGACTGTACTTTCGGCCTTTGGCCTGTTGTGTCTCGGTGCAGCGCTCATGGCGCTACTAGGGAAATGGGCCTGATCTCATTCCTTTTTATTTATGATTGTATTTTGGTGTTATTTTTTTAATTGGTTGGGGTATACTATGGGGTCCTAGATTTACAGGACGGCGTTTATGAAAAAGTGCCCTGCCGTCTATATTTAACACTATTTGAAGGCGGTACTCGGGTACATAGCGGGGTTTCTTCGATTTGAATTGCACATCACCAGAATACACGCATTAGAATAGTGCGCGCGAGTACGCGCGGGGTAGAGTTAAGTTGTTATCGTTTGAAGACTTGTTCAATCACAGTGTGAACGTTCGCAAATTGGTTCGTGTATTATCGCCATAGAAAACGACTCCAACGTCGCTTTAGTGTCGGTATGGAAATGAAGAATCGCAGTCTCGACTGAAGAACAACTGCAAATTTGAAGATGACCTCACTGTCATGATTTCCACCCGGAATATCATGCAGTCGACGATTGAAGACAAGTCGACCCCCTGACGAAGATCGTATCTGACCAAAATATTCACGTGATTGCAGGGACTCAGTTCTATTTTTGCTGCTTAGAAATAGACGCTAAATATGTCATGCAGAATACCAAGATGGCGCTTATCACAGACATTTGTTCAGCCGAACATCAACACTCCTGGCTCCATCTCACGGAGTCACCACCTCTTCAGATATGGGATGGGTTGGAATTGGGGCGCTGGCTGCGTCTGTAGCATTCTTGCTCTACTATCATCCTCCCAGCTCCTGGACATTCGCTGCCCAGAGTCCCCCGCCACGAACGGAAACTACTTCAGAACCTTCCGGGGACACAGCCTTGAGGAAAGATACTGAGAAGAGGGTCGAAGTTGATGCGAAACGGAGTGATGATTGCTCACCCGAAACCACTCCGAAGGCTGCTCCGGTGAACCCCTCGCCTCAGGTTAATATTCCATCCTTCAACCTCGACGATGGCTCCGGTTCTCTAGATAAGCCGACGGGGACCACTTCCTCAGTTTCAAATACTTCGCAACCGGTGTCCAGTCCATCGGACAAACCTGCAAATCCATCATCCCTTTCACTAGCTATACAAAACCCAGCTCCACCGAGTCTTGCTCCTCCACGATTAAAGCCTTTGCCTCACGAACAAGGTGCAGCCGGAGGGAGCCCAGGTCTAATGCCTCCCCCACCACGACCGTCACCAAACGCATCGTTACGTCCACCACCTTCCGCAGCATCATCGCTACGAGTCCCTGCTACAAAGAGCGCGCCAGGCACCGGCCTTACTCCAGCCCCACTACAAGCAAGGGCTAAAAATACATCGAAACAAATCACACTGAAGCCGGGACACTCGCCACTAGATTGGGCGGCTCTCACAGCCACCCCGAACCACACTCTCCGCGGAGCGAACCTTCCCCCGACGTTGATCAGAGTTACACCGTCCATGTTGAAGGCTCAGAACGGAAGGAAAGGCCGTGATGCTTGGACTTCGTACCAGAATAAAGTGTATAACATTACGCCGTTCCTTCCATTCCATCCTGGTGGGGAAGGGGAACTCATGAGAGGAGCGGGGAAGGATTCAGCGAAGTTGTTCTTGGAGTATCATCCCTGGGTCAATTGGGATGGGATGCTAGGGGAGTGTTTGGTGGGGATACTTGTCTCGGAAGAAGATGGAGCTCAGAATTCAGGGGTCTCGGAGTTGGATACCATGGATTGAGAGCATTTTTGGATGGTTAATAGAGCCAAAGCACCCGTTTTGGTTTTGACGAGAGATGATACCCAGGTGTAGAGACGCAAGTTGAAAGCCGACTGCTCCATATGTACTATACCATTGACACGAATAGAATAGATGCGCTTATTTCAGAATTAAATGCTTGCTAATCACACTCCATGGATATCGCTGTGCATCAATCAACTAAGAGCAAAAGACAAGTCATACATGTATATACCCAGTGCATCTCATGATATGTTCATTTCATTCGCATCATCAACCCATTTAAAGCTCAGCCTTGTCATCCTTCTTCTCTGTGTCATCTTCCTTCTTCTCCGGCTTCTTTTTATCAACCCCGAACCCAACCAACTCGGTCTCGAAAATAAGGGTCGCTCCACCGGGGATAGGTCCAATTCCCTTCTCGCCGTACGCGAGCTCGGGAGGGATAGTGAGCTTCCTCTTCTCGCCGACACACATATCAAGGAGTCCATCTTCCCATCTATTATTCATCAATCCCGCAATTAGCATTTGTATTATACCAGTAAAATCAACAAGAAAAGAACCAAATATAATAAAACTTACCCCTTAATAACCCTTCCAGCACCCAACTCGAACTTCAAAGGCGTCTTCCGATCATAGCTGTTATCGAACGGTGACCCGTCGGCAGCGAGTGTACCCCTGTAATGAACGCGGATAGAGTCGCCGGTTTCAGTCCTGCGCTCGCAATCTTCCACTTTTTCTAGGTACTCGATCTGCACTTCGGGAGCGCTGGATGCGCTCTCGTCTGCGGCTAAGACGGAGAGGGAGAGGGCGAGGAGGCTGGTTAGGATGGAGAGACGCATTGTTGCTGGAGGGAAGAGTGTTCGTTTATTCTAATTGTTTGAGGTAGGTGGATTGTTGGACTGGAGAGAGGAACTGATGTTTGAAAGCAAAGATGAAGCCAAAGAAGCCGAAGAAGCCAAATAAGCTGGAAATGGTATGGACCAGGATCCCCGGATAAATCAAGGGCAGGCTGGTTTCTATTGGCTGAGGTAAATTTAAGCTTGTTTTGTCGACTTGGGATGCAAAGAGGATAAACGCATGGTTTTCGGCAACTTCAACATGAAGCTCTTGCTTCTGCTCTTCTTATATGCATACTTTTTAAGACGGCTTGCAAGGGGCGTATAATCGATTCGCCGTTAATATGTGTCTCACTCGAACTGAAGGGCTACAGGATTACGGTATCGTTTATCCTATGTATTTTAGGGGCTCCAGGACGCTTGATAAGGAATTCGCCGAGGTTTTTCCTTTCGATGGTCATCCGTTCTCATGTCAAAGAGACCTATGAAGAAAGTTCCCCGGGGGAAGTGGGATTTTGGCGATGTGCAATCTTGGCTTTGGTTTGGGGGTTTGCACAAAGTATTGATAATGATGCATGGGTTGTTCACTTTTCCCATACTCGCAGTTAACCTTCCGACTCTAAAATCCACACATCAAGTAACCACACGTCGAATGCGGGTTACCATACCTCCTTTTGAGTGCCTTAATAACTAGGTGGTGGGTATCGACTCAAGGCGTTTCCATTGGGGAAGGGTATTGTGCCTTCACATACTCAAACCATGTAACAACCTCCTTTGCATCCCTTACCAGATGAAGGGGTCTAACCAACGACGAGAAGCCCGAGCCGGCGAACTCATAGAAGCCGATCTCCAAACCAATACAAACCATGCCACACATTTTCTTGGAACTACCACAATGTCTGTCCAAAGTCAGACGGAGTTCATCCGCGGTTGTTTCCCAGGATGCATCCGCCCCTTTCGACTTCATTACTGTGAAATCTTGATCCAATAGCTCACCACCTGAGTTCCAGGACATTACGATTATTATAGTTGACCGATCAAGCTTCAAGTCCGGGTTATCATCGCTAACGCGCACCACCTGATATCCATCTGACACTTGGAACGCCCAGGAAAGGACAGCGATCACGGGTTCGTCAGATATACCTCGCAGGGGCCCTGGGGCTTTCTTAACCTTGCCCAGAAGAAGAGCTTTGACGAAGTCGAACTCCAGGTACGTTTTATCTGATAGCGGAATAGGATCTATCAAAACTGCTCGTCCAGTTCGCTCGTTATTCCTACACGTAGATGATGAGTATCAGATAGCAAAGTAGCCTCTTATCCACAGTGACCGCGGGAGGACTTTACCATTGCGCCCAGGTCTTGCCAGTGATACGGAGCCACGAATCCTGGTCAGTATTAGTTTTAGTCTCCTCGAAATAGAATATTATGGAAGCCATTGGAATGCTCGGAGATCAAAACATACTGTGGGGAGATCTTCGTGCCCTTCTGGAATGGAGTGCGATATTTCATGAGTGGTTGTGTTTTCGAAATAAATCTTGCCAGTATCTTCCGAGAATTGATCCCACTGTCCCTCTGCGAGCGGTCCGAGATATTTCGGGGCCATAGTTTCTGCTCGCTAGGTAATTCTACAGGTGAGACGTTTTGGATTTTGCCCCGAGCGCCGCCTTAATAGCCCCAGCTTGAATTTATCAATTTTCCGTCCAAGTTTAGGGATGTTGAGTGACAATCTTGCTGCTTCAAAGGTTCAGCAGAGAGTTGAACATTCGTGTGTGGTTGTCCATGGTTCTCACATGTTGTTGCCTGGACCTCTTGAAAGCCTCGACCCTAGGTTGGTTCGTGGCCCGAATTATCGGGCCGCTCCGAACAAAAGAGGGAAAAGCAAGCGTCTAAATGGATTTTATGACTCGTGACAGGCTGGAATGTTTCTTTCGAAATGATACCCAAGAGATTTCTCGATAGATTGAGATACAGCTTCACAAGTTCCGCCTTGCTCTAAGCGGAAGAGTTTTGAATCTAGCCTTTCAGATGAGATCTCATTACTCGTATTGGTGGACAAAAGATGATCTTTGCCAGCAGCTCATGACACGAACGTCGGTCACGTCACATCGATTTCGACATCCCTGTTCTCTACATAGGGTGCCCCGCAGGAGTGTGGGATTAATCGCGGGAGGAGCAAGATCGTACCAAGGCTTCCATTCCTTCGAAAGGGATCGCGGATCCACAATTATAGCGAATATATCAGCGCGTATACAAAGGTTGATTCCGAGATAGAATGAATGAATCGATGCTAGAGGATCGAGTTTCCCCGGGGTGCTAGTATCATGGGGTCTCTAACATTTACTTCTATAATGTCATCCGAGGCTATACTTCTAGCAGTTGGCGTCTTCGAGAGGGTGATAACGTTTCAAATACGGTGAGCGCCGAGTACAGGTTACTACAGCGGGCCGATAGATACTAATTTCTCTCGTAAAGGTCCCCGAGCAATCCGTCCTTTCTATCGAGGGTTAATGACCATATCAGATACCTTGGTAGACCTTCAAAGACCCTCAATAGTTGCTAATCGAAGGCGCATCTGATCTACCTGAATGCATGCAAAACTTTCGGAGGATTATGTATGTCTCACATACAAACCTGGCGATTGTCGCAGGCCTTATCGATTGGCAATCGACGTGGGTTGAGGGAGTTGTTTTCCCCCTAAGGGTAGTGATTTCGCAACCCCAAAGGATGTTCCCACGAAATAGCGGAGAACAGACTGCCAAAAGCAGCAAGGAGAAGAGGCCGTGATCGACTAACAAACGTATGACATGCCCATGAAGTGGTCGGATTGAATTCCGCGTTGCCAAGCTGGCTGCATCCCATACCAGCCTGGGCTCCCACTCCTGTCGTACGATAGATACAGATATTGTTCGCCCATCCCACAGAAGCTGAGAGAAGTTCTGCTCGACATGATGAATTAGTATTCTTCTAGGACTCTCATCCCTGCCCAACTAACTAGTGGGAACAGGGTGACCTCCTTCGGGAAGCGGTTAAATGGAAGCTTGGACATGGCGGGAAAGCCAGAGTTCTCTTCGTACGGCTTGTCGCGTTCCATTGCAGTGTGGGAAAAAGGGCCTCTAGAGTCGGATTTGATAAATGGCTACAAACTGTCCGAGAATTGAATTTCTGAGACGATATATGGCCGTCATGAACGATGAAGCTGAAAAAGTGGCATTGTCGTAAGTCTTAAGATGACATGGCAGCCGTTATGCGACTTCTTATCGATAACAAATAAACTTTGACGTGGCATCGAGAAGTGCTTAGTCACAACTTTATTTCCAGTTTTAATCCCGGAAACTCGTTCTTCCGCCACCGATCGCTCTCCGCCGACTCGATTGAGATGTATGTTGTTTGAGGAGGTTGAAGTTCCCCACAACGTCCCCTGAACATCACTTGTTTCCACCTGGTCCTTTCTCATCAGAGAATACGAAGCCAGCTGCAAAGACAGGGTTCAATCACTTTCCTTTCCTCAATGAGCTTCTTTAAATCCGACATTCCGCGTCTCCACGCATTCGCACCTTTCGCGAAACAGGACTGGAAACATTGTCAAGACCGATGGAGATGAAAGCACCCCCGATATTATTCCGCTCCATCCATGAATGAGGCGCGAAGAAATAACCGTGCCCTTGCTGTTGCCGCTGGTCTAGAGAGATAACGTACCGTCCGTGTTCCAGAACTCGGATTGTGTTGTGAGGGAGCCTCTGCCCTGAATTCCGGCTGTCTTCATGACAACCATGGTTCATCGAACCCAAGATTTCCCTGGTCGCACGTGCATTCCCACCGGCTCTCGCAACACACCTGCCCTTTGGGATTTCTGTTCCTGATACGCCGATCCTAGACGCTTGCAGCTCGCTAAACATCCTTCGACAAGAAAACGTGCGCTTGTCATGCATGATGAGGTCTCAAGGTTGCTCATTTCTTGATCTGAGAGTGCGGGGCAAACGCATATTCCTCGATTAGTAGTGATAACCGGATCTCCAAAAGTGGAGGGCACCAAGATCGGAACCAATGGTTGGCCTGTTTCATCGTTCTCTGGATTGAAACATGGGGGCCATTTTTTTCTGAAGAACATTCCTCTTTCCGTTTGTTCCCCTGTCTTGCTCATTATCTTCATTTGTACTAGCCTCGTTGGTACCAATGATGATATCGTTATAAAAGTCTTTTGATTCCCCTTCGTGAGTTACCGTCTATCCACGCTCTCGTCTGTGTCGGAGTGACCCTCATTAAACTTGATACTTTTCTCTCATTTATACCATCTTTATTTCTATTGTTACGAACGTTATAAAATCGAAAGAGGATTGATCAACATGCGGACCTCAACCGCCATCGGATGCATTGGGTTGCTTCCTTCGCTTGCCCTAGCATGGCTCCCTGAAGGCAAGGTACGAGGTGTGAACCTCGGTGGTCTCTTTATTATCGAACCCTGGTTGCAGCAGGATGAATGGAGCGCAATGGGCTGTGGTGAGCAAAAGAGCGAGTTCGACTGTGTCCTCTCACTCGGTCAAGAAGCAGCCGATTCCGTATTCAAGGATCACTGGGAAACCTGGATCACCGAAGAAGACATCAGCGAGATTGCCAGCCTTGGATTGAATACGATCCGTATCCCAATCGGTTACTGGATGAAGGAGGATATCGTCGACAGTTCCGAGCACTTCCCCCGCGGCGGATTCCCGTATCTCGAGCGTGTTTGCGGATGGGCCAATGACCACGGTCTTTATGTCATCCTAGACCTCCATGGAGCACCCGGAGCTCAGGAACCAGAACAGCCCTTCACAGGCCAATATGCCCCCGACGTCGGTTTCTTCAATGACTACAACTACGAGAGAGCCTACCAGTGGCTCGAGTACATGACCAACGTATCTCACACAAACCCCAGCTTCGCATCGGTTGGTGCCATTGAATTGGTCAACGAGCCGCTGCAGGACGAGGAGCGCGTCTCATCCATGATCTCCGACTACTACCCAACCTCATACCAACTTATCCGAGACACCGAAGCCAGCCTCGGGGTGTCCAGCGATAAGCAACTTCACATCCAGATGATGGATGCCCTATGGGGATCTGGCGAGCCAACCACCAACCTCCCACCCGACGCTGTTGACACACTCTTTGACGACCACAACTACGTTAAGTGGACACCAGATGTCGAAGTCAGCCGTGACGGCTACATGCAGTTCTCCTGCACCAACAGCCGAGCAGGAAACTCCCCCGTTGTCGTTGGCGAGTGGTCTCTTTCCGTTGCAGATGGCTCTGAGTGGAATGATGAGTTCAGCCTCGACAATGCCGACGCTGCTCAGTGGTACCAGGATTGGTTCTCTGCCCAGGTTCTTAGCTACGAGAAGGAACAAGGGTGGATCTTCTGGACCTGGAAGGTCCAGTGGATTGCCGGCCGCAACGAATGGCGCTGGGGATACCAGCAGGTGAGTTGATATTCTCTAAGTTCCTTAAGTTATTTTTGATACTAATGAACTTATTTTTTCAGGCCGTCGAAGCTGGCGCCATCCCTCGAGACGCTTCCGCTGGTGGAAACTCTAGCGTCTGTGATGGCTACACGGGCTAGAGGAGAACACTAGACGTGAGCCATGGCACCTTCAGGGGCAGGACCCTACAACCAACTGTCCGTCCTTTCTTGTAAATATATAATTTAAACAACACACATATCAATGATATTAGCATACTTTGGTTACAATTCCCGGAGCCCACTCGTGCAGGAGTGAAGAATCTTTCAAGTAAGGCTATGGTTCACCCGACCCACGTGGAACCTGACTTGAAAATAATCTAGAATTCCCCTTATCCACCAACTCACGGATTTTTTCGCACCCTTCCTTGAACTTGATAGAGCTCGATTCTAGAATCGATCTAACCGTTCTAAAAAAATTTCTCTTTGCCATCTGATTTTTCTTGATCCGACGGAACCTTGGCTCGCTTTTAACATGCAAGAACGACGAACCAACCGTGTTTTATCCTCGAAGCCTCCCGCGGTCACCGTATAATTAGCTCCATATAGGTATAGGATCTTCAAGGTCAGCCTACCGTGCTGAAGAGCGTTCCAGACATGTTTTGTGTCAGGGGAAAGGAGAGTACCTGAGAGATCAGGAGCAGTGTTTGGTCACGTGATGCTATATATATTACCGATCGCTTCGCTTCGGCAAGGAATTGGCGATTTCTCGGCCCCTCGAAACGAGGGTCAGCCGACCTTGGTGGGTTGGGAGCTGCGATGCCCATAATCAAGCAAAAGATAAAGAAGTTCCTTAGAATGGCGGCATGGTTGATCGTGTGTGAATAAATTTAGCTAATTACGGGATATTAAACAGTATATATATGACTGTGTGAAGTTTGGCCATAGCGCTCCCCGGTTGATATACTCCTATCCTACTACTTTTCTTGCAAGATGAAAGACTCAACACAAAACGGAAACGGCACGAGTGGCCTTCATGCACATGCGAAGCCGTTCCCACCTGGAATTCACGTTCCTTCCCTGACATTCTTCAAAAAGGATGCCAGACAGGAGATCGATTGGGAGCTGCAAGAGCGTCACCTTGAATTTTTGATATCTTCCGGTTTACATGGAAGTAAGTTTAGTCAAGAGCTGATCCTGACATATATTGGTATTATCCCGCTGATACAAATACATTCATGAAGTCGTCCTAGCTGGTACCAACGGCGAAGCAGCTGCTTTGACGACGACAGAGAAAATCGAGCTCGTCCGACTAACCAAGAAGTTGACTCAGAAGCTTGGTAGACCCTCCGTTCCAGTGGTACTTGGATGTGGTGGGGGCTGCACACGAGCAGTAATTGAAGAGACGGCCGAAGCAGGGAAGGCAGGGGCCGATTATGCCCTAGTGCTAATACCTAGCTTCTTCCATTTCGCGATGGACTCAAGCGCGATTATAGATTTCTTCCAGAAAGTACGTCGAAAGAAGCGCATTGAAACCCGTTATAATGCTAATATAATGCTCTCCAGCTGGCCGATGAGAGCCCAATCCCAATTTTGATCTATAACTTCCCCGGAGTAGTTGCTGGGCTAGATGTCAACTCCGAGATGTTAGAAGTTTTAGGTCAACATCCGAATATCGTTGGCGTGAAATTGACATGTGGCGGGATTGGAAAGGTTACGAGGATATCTGCCCGTTTTGATCCAAATGAATTTTCTGCCTTAGCCGGGCAGAGTGATTGGTTGATCCCAGCTTTGTCGATAGGGGGTACTGGTTGCATCACTGGAGTTGGAAATCTGTATCCCAAGGTCAGTCATGAAATTCATAGTAGACAAATTTTTACTAACTGTGGTGATTAGACTTGCCTCGAGATATATAACCTGTATACCGCAGGCAAGCTAAAGGAAGCTGGGGAGCTTCAGAAGCAACTCGGGATAATGGAATGGGGTTTTGGCAAAGGCGGAATCAATGGTACCAAATGGGTAGTTTCCAAAAAACTAGGATACCCAGAAACTTCCGCTGATTGTAGACAACCGTACCCTACATACACCGACGAGTGCAAGAGAGACTGGATATTGAAGCAGGTTCAGGTACTAGATCCGATTGAGAAGGGCCTTTCCAAGATGGCCAATTGATTTGAGTGGCGCTCATCATAGATACATACGCATTCATAGAACTTCGAATAATAAGATTTAGACGATCGCGAAACTTGAATTATGAGTGTCTTGCATGACTTGTCGAATATCGGTTCGTTCTTTTGCCTGGTCTTGTCTTCGCTGAACTTCTTCGAGAACATCTGACGTGATACTTGCGTTCGTCGCAACATGTTCAAGACCTCGAATGATTTCTAGGATCCATTGGCGATCTTCAATGTTTTCTTCCTCGGATCCTAGCATGAGTAAAGGCCAGATGATATTAACCGGTAGCGCTTCCTGACTTTGGGACATGAGCTTAACAAGATGTTTGATCATCGAAAGGGCATGATCCACCTCACTGGTCCGAGGCAAATGCTTGTATGCAACTCGGTGAAGATGAATAAAGCTTGCATAGTAGTTAGCCAGATATGTCCGAAAGCTTCGAGTGATTACAGGTACAAGGCTCTCAGCTAAATGTTTTGAGCTGAGACGGCCAGCAACTGCATGATCCATGAGAGCAGGTCTTTGGTCATATAGACTCTTCAAGTCATCCGATATTCCGGCAGCGATACTCATGACTTCAGTCTCGTCCTTGACCGTACCTCTGCTGCGATGCCATATATCAATCTTGGATATTCGACCCATAAATGATTGGACTTTCTGAAAGAATACTATGCCCGGTTGGTAGATAACATCAAACAGAATCTCTTCGATTTCGGCATCATAGTTCGCACCAGCCTCGTTGTTCGTAGCCGGAGATGGTTGCCCGTTGTTTGGATAATAGACACTGTCGTCTCCATCATCTGACAGGAATAGGCCTTCTCCACCCGCAGATACAGCTCGGGCATCTATGAGCCTTACCCATGATATTAAGCGTTTCTCTACGCAGAGGGTTAGCAGCAAGAAGTTCCAAAGCGCCATTGGCGAGAGCTTACCAGTAGAGCTAAATTTTCCCTTGTCGACTTTCTGAATGACTAGATAGGTCTTTTTCAGATTTACATGTGCATCGTTCACCTGCCCGATAACAAGCTGTGAGAAGCGAGTTAGCAATGGACGTAGGCCAGGGGTAAGCCATTACTCACATCAATGTACGTAACAAGGAACATAGCAGCAAGCATGTATTGAAACTGGCCCTCGATTTTCTCTGGGCCTGCCTCTGCTGCATCGAAGAAGGTGGCTAAATCTTCATGGGTTTTCTCATAAAATGGCCTGTAATCTGCCGTCTTTGATTGCAATGCAGAAAACGCTTTAATAGCACACCGTACCATGGATGACGCGGTAGCCATGGAAGCAAATAATGACCGCATGAGAGCCCACCTGGGTCCAGTCTCTATCGGCTCGAGTATTGGAGGTACAACGGCTTGCAGGAAATATATTATCAGGTGATCCTCTTCCATCCGTTCAGCGGAGGTAGAAGGGCTTGCATTCTCCCCCGGGAAAATGGGTAGCAAATTTCCCGTGCTTGGTGAAAATGAGCATCCATGCGATTCGCGTTCAAAGTTGAAAGGTTTCCGGGTAGGAAGATGAGGTGAAAATGTACGGAAATCTGGTTCCTCTAGGCCTGAGAAAGAAGGTTCAGGAAACGATGCAGCAATTGAATCATCCCACATGAAACTTGCATAGTCGAACAGTTGGCTCACTGGCTGGTGGCCAGGTAGTCTCTGGTCCGTTGACTCGTGCGCTGCTTCTGTTGAACCACCCGCTGTACCACCAGCATTACGGGTTGGCTGACCTAAAGACGCTTTCCAGTTGCATTGTAGGTTTAGGCGTTCACAATGTGAGCATCGTGGACGTTGTTCGTTGCATCGAACCTTTCGGCGTCTGCGGTTGTTAGCTCCTAGAAGTCATGATTGAGTGGTGAAAACAGACCTGCAGGTCAGACAGCCATTCCTGGAGCGAGCTGGTCTACGAGCTCTTCCATCTGTCTGGTCCCAAGTAGTAAACATCTCCAATGTCACAGGTCATTGAGGGGAAAATAAAGGATATCTTCAGGATACATGTAAGTACTAGGTGTTGCAACCCAGGGATGGAGGTTGTTGGAATAAGCTAAATATTATTTCCAGATTATGGGGTTGATTTCGGTAAACTCTAAACTCTATGAAGCCTCTACCGATATAATTCCAAAAATCTTACAAGATATAACTGTGGAAAATAATATAAAATTTGTTCTACCTGCCTATACATCCAATTATCTATCTACCTCACTTCATCAAATGTAAATTTACAGGGGTTAAAGCCTTCCCTCGAAGCAAATACTCTTCAATGTTCTCCATCGCTAGGCTCTCGAACCCGATATTCGTGTCTAACGCACCTCCTGCGTTATGGGACGTTAAAGTCACATTCCTCATCTTTATAAGCCCAGGGTGTACGTGCGGTTCGTGCGCATGGACATCCAGGCCGGCAGCAAAAATATGACCAGACTCCAGAGCGCTGGCAAGCGCATCCTCGTCGACAAGTGTTCCGCGGGCTATATTGACGAAGCGAGATCCCTTCTTGAACTTAGTGAGCCGTTCGCTATTGATGAGTTGGGTGCCGAAGAAAGGGGTTGCGAGCACAACGCAGTCAGAAGCAGCCAACATTTCGTCAAGATTCTCAAAGAAGGTTGCCCCGACAGCTTTCTCTTGGTCGGTAGACTTCCGCGCGATGTCGTTATAGTATATATCCATTCCAAAACCCAAGTATGCCTTTTCGGCTATCCTGTAGCCGATGTTGCCTAGTCCTATGATACCTAGGCTCCGGCCCTTAGGATTAAAGGCAGTCATGGTGGCATATTTATGAGCCTCTGTCCACTGATCAGGATCGCCAGACCTGGCAGCCAGATGCGACCATGTAAAATTCCTGAACACAGAAAGGATATGGAAAATTGCCTACATATATTAGAAGTGGGCAAGACATGGCGGAGTAGAGAAACATACTGTGTCTGCTACGGCTTCTGACGATGCACGGGCTCCATTGCAATATACAATTCCTATGAAGGCTCAGTCAGCATGAGGTTCACGGGATATTCATACTTGGACAGAAGAATATCGTACCGTATTTAGCAAGTACATCAGTCTGAGCCCAGTCATACCCAGCGCCAGCACTTGCAAATATCTTAACAGTCTCTGGCAAGAGGGAAATCAGTTCCTCATCCCATTGCCCCATCTCCCCTCCCGTGTTCCAAAATGGGCGAAATATGGCGTGAAAATCCCCCCATCTTCGTTCTTTCAGGGCTTGTATAAACGCCGGCCGCTGGCGTTCAGCTGCTGAAGGCCGGATAACATTAAACTCAGAGGAGAAGCGTTCGTATATCTTGGGATTATGTTTGATGGGGTCTCCGATATGGAGGACAGTTGGCTTGTTTCCAGACATTGTGATGTGGAATCGAGGAAGGTCTGCCCGTTGAACAGGTGAATGGAAGGAAGATAGTAATCAGAGTAAACAAGTTTGTTCACAGGGATATCGATAATACTTCATGTCATGAAGCAAGGGAAGTAATATACATATCTGCCGTGTCACGCGCAGAGAGCTGGAGCTCCACTGAACGGCCTTCCGATTAGAAAACCCTATCGTATCGACACGAAAGAGGCGAGGAGACTGTCGCCTCCGAATCCATCTCGCGACGCCTTTGTAAGCTTCAGTCAGAGAGTTCGAGTCGGTGAAAACTTCTGGATGGAAGGAATTCGGAGAGCAACTGAGCTTCAGCCAATCGTAACGATCCCAAGCTCCCCAAAGTTCCACCCCTGATGCGGGGATTTTCACGTGGGCATGGGAGACTAAACCGAATCTGTCTTTTGCCGACCATCGGCTACGCTAAATTCTTTTCTTGGGATCTTGGGATCCTCATTTCACATACCCAAATTTCGAGATCGGCTCGTGAAGAGAAGGAAAACTCTGAAACAGAGCGTTGAGCTCGGGATATCGCTTCCTCCAAACGGCATGGAGATTGCTTCGTCGGGTGTGGGGTCCCCACGATTCCTGGATCCCCAGGTCTTCTCCGCGCTTTGATGGATCGGGTTCTATAATACATCATGCAGGCCCATAGGAGACGACGTATGGAAGGTAGTCAGTCGGCTTAGCTTGTTTGTGTTTTAGCTAGATTTACAAACATTTCATTTCTCACTCTTTTGGTAGCCTTTCTGCCTACTCCGGATTGTCATGTCAGGACCCAAGGAACCAGATCAAACAAAAGGGGAGGAGACATACATCTACGATGAGAAGATCAAGGGGAACAATGTCGAACTTACAGAAGAGCAAATCCGAGACAGAGCTGTTAAGGAGAAGGCACTGTTAAGGAAAATTGATCTTCGGATGATGCCTCTGATGATGTTGATATGTATGTCTCCCCGACTCATAGATCTCGTTCAAGACTAATTTCTCCCCTAGATGTGCTCAATTACCTCGACCGAAACAATATCGCAGCAGCCCGATTAGGGACGCTCGAGGAAGACCTCGGGATAGTGGGAAATCAATATAACACTATCATCAGTAAGGTACCCGAAATTAATGCCTGCATCGAACGGTGTACTAATTGCGAATAGGTATATTCTTCGTTGGGTATATCCTAACTCAGGTCCCTACCAACATGATCTTGAGTAAAGTCCGGCCTTCGCTGTTCTTGGTAAGTGATTCTTAATATACTGGAGAAAACTGCTAACAATAAACAGCCTGCTGTCATGTGTGCCTGGGCCTGCGTAAGTGCATGTTCAGGAGCTACCAAAAACTACCAAGGCCTCCTGGTGATTAGATTCTTCTTGGGTTTTGTGGAGGCCCCTTTTTTCCGTAAGTACCAAGGTTCCTGAGATTATGGGTTTGGGCTTGGTTAACAACGGTCTGTAGCTGGTGCTCTTTTCCTCTTTAGTTCATGGTATACCAAGAAAGAGCTCGCAGCCCGTATATCAATCCTGTATGCTGCAGGTCAGATGTCTGGCGCCTTTGGTGGTCTCCTCGGGAGCGCAATTATGTCTGGCATGAATGGAAAGGGTGGTCTTTCTGCATGGAGGTGGCTCTGTAAGTTGAACATGGAGATAACCCAGAACTCCTTGGTTTACTGATACAAATTCCTAGTTATCATCGAGGGAGCCGCCACTGTTCCTGTCGCTATAGCAGCGATGTATGTCACAAGTCCCCAAGCTCAAGATCTATCTATTAACCATCTACACAGGTTCATCCTCCCCAACTACCCCGAAAACAGCAAATTCCTCACCCCAGAAGAACAAGCCCTCGCAATGAAACGCATCGAAGAAGAAGCCAACGAAGCAGACGACAAAGAAGACAGCAGCACCTGGACGGGACTCAGGCAAGCCGTCACAGACCCCGCCCTCTACCTAATCTGGTTCACCCAACTAGGCCTCAACACGGCCGCCTGCTTCATCAACTTCTTCCCGACAATCGTTGAGACTCTGGGATACAGCCAGACGAAAACCCTCCTCCTCTCCGCTCCGCAGTACGTTTTTGCCGCTATCCTGGGTATCGCGAATAGCGCACACTCGGACAAGACGAAGGAGAGATGGCTACATATCATCTGGCCGCAGGTATTCTGCTCCATCGGGTTCTTGATCTCCGCTACAACGATGAACACCGCAGCGCGGTACACGGCAACGTTCATGATGATGTCGATCTACGGTTCCTTCGGCTGTATCCTCTCATGGGTCTCTACCTCGCTCCCGCGCCCATCTACAAAACGCGCCGTAGCTTACGCCATCGTGAACGCGGGATCGAACCTCGCGTCTATCTACGCGGCCTACTTCTACCCTTCATCTCAGGGGCCGAGGTACTGGCAGGCTAATGTGGCGAATATTGCGTTTTCGGGGATGTGTATTATTCTTGCTACTATTCTGAGGTTTTACTTGGATTGGAGGAATAAGAAGTTGGATAAGGCTTCGGAGGAGGATTTGGGAATTGAGGGAGTGGTTAGGGGGACGAAGACTATGGCTTTGGCGGCGAGGTGGCAGTGTGATCCGGATTATAGATATGTGTTGTAGTCTTTGGTTATAAGGGGGGTGATGTTTGTATGTTAGGGTTGGGTTTGGTGAATTGGATAGGAGTTAAGAGTTATTTCGAGAGTATATGTTTATTATCAGGTTTGAGTGCAATAATGATAATGGGCAGACCGAAAACAGTGCTGTCGAACCCATGTCCCCAGCCCCCCTATTATTTTGTCCCTTCCCAAGGCAACAGGTGTACTGTTCATTCTCAAGTCGACACCCTGAATTTCGAATCTCAGTAATATCTCCAGCCTTATCATCCAACTTTTTTCGCCACCGCCCTGAGAACTAAGAATTGCTATTTTCGTTGATGCCTGGACCGATGAGAACTCCGGGCACACCGCACCGCTTTACAAGGAAATGCATTCCCTATCGACGGTAATGGCTGCCTTCAGGCCCATATCATGACGTCTCTTCTACCTATGTTTCTCTCTACAGAGCTGGAAGTCGGCAAAGATGCGGTGACATTTCATTCCACGGTAATATCTACAGCCTTTAGAAGGCTGTCAGGAGGCCCAAGTCACCCCTATCCTTGTCCATCGCATGCCCCAAAGTCAATCCATTGCGGTGAGAAATAATTCTCACCGGAAGATTACTCAACCACACCCTCATCCAGACTCTGGACACATCAAAGGATATCAAATTAGCAAAATCGGGAGGGTGTTGGTCGCTTCCCAACCAAAAGGAGTCATTACCTCTGCCAGGGATCAATTATTCGAAACACCGCTTCCGAGGCATTCATTCACCCGGTAAGTGTCACCTGAGTCTCTTTTCACAGATATTCAGGAGGTTGGGAAAGTTTCGGTGAAGAATGACACCTGCCTCAATAGGTCGGAAACGCGAAGAAAGCAAACAGGAAAATGAGATCGGGTTCTGGGAGGGGTCACTGATACCCGGGCGAGGGATGTAGCCAGTTGGAATTGATCCGTTCTACTTCCACAGTTGCTGTCTCATTCCACGCACGATTGTAATGCCCATTGTTTGAGGTTGGGGGGTTACCAATCCGTTCTATCCCTGCCCAAGGGGGCTGGGAGGAGCCCAAGCAATATATTGCCACGTAGAAGTGATAAGGAGAGTATGGGAGATGCGTCAAATCAGGACAAGAGGTATATTTGGATATTTGACTCAAACAGACCGACTTCTTTGTCTTGAAGGCCTGCAGTTAGTAATCGACGATGCTGTATCGTGGATTGGACGGTTATTGATAGAGTGCGCGGGTTTCAAGAGGTGCTTCTGGGTGGTATCAGATTTGGGCAACGCAACTGCGAACAGCGAATAAGTGGTCTCCTTGTTTCAGACTTCTAGAATTTCCGGGAGAAGCTCAGAAGGGCAAAGGGAGGGGTGGCGGTGTAGAATGAGGGAAGGAGATGTATGGTCAAGTCGAATGTCTTGATGCTCTTCAGAGTCACAGCAGGAAGTGAGAATGAAGGGAAAAAGAACAGCCACATCAGAAAACCCAGCCACGGCCAACCATAGCCAACCACGTCTGAGGCGAACAAGATGAAGGATGTGTCAGACTCTTTGTTTGTCCGCAGTGTTCGACACCTTCGACACCTTGGAATGCAGGGACACACCAAGTGTCTCTTTGATGCCCAGTGAGCGAAAAGGAGAAAGGGGGAAAGGGGGAGAAAAGCAATGCAGGCCTGATGAGTATGCATTGTTTGCGTTGTTTGTCTCATTTTCAAAAGGCATGTCTCACAAAAGTCAACCCCCATACAATTTCCTGAGGGAGATACTTCGTTGGTCGGTGCTCGAACTCTGGCTTCTCAGTGGCTGCCCCGCAAATCTGGCGGTCAACGATGACTAATCCTCATTAAACCCTCTTTGCGACGGATCGGGGATCTACGGAAGTCCGGCCCAACCTTCACCACGGTTTATGCCCAATCCGGCCATGCCAATCCCGGTTTATTGCCGTGTTTTCCACTCACCTGACCCCAGATCACGTGTAGCCTCCTCCCCACACACCATCCACTTTTGCGTTGTTCGCGCTTTCGCTTTCGTCTCTTCAACAGACCAAAATGAGTCCGCGCCATCGTCCTCATCATCCTTTGCCCAATCGCACCACTAGGGCGTTTTTTGCTTCATCTTCTAACAGGCCGCGGAAGCGATTTTATGCCAGGGACTAACTTAGTAAATCAGCTGCAGGGAAAATGGACGGACCTGCGTCTCGGCTCGCTCTTGTCGTTCGGTTTCCCCAGTCTGTCAAATCCTCACGATACCATCATCGTACACGATTCCGTCTCTTTCTGCCCCTTTCTCGCAGCTCAGAGGGATTAATGACTTGTCACTGAATGAAGGCCCCATTACTAGTTTTACTAACCTCAGATCTTTGCAACTGGTCGAGGCGCGAACACCGCCAACAGACGCCTTCCCTCTTTCGCCTTGTTGCCTGCTCGCTCCATGGTTGATTGACGCAAACCTCTTGAGCTCGCCGATACTGAAAAACCACTCGCTCGTCACCTTTTTCTCTAGGCATACACTCTCAGGCAACAGTTTCTCTCTTCTCCTTCCCTTCAGGTCTTCAAAAATATATAAGACGCTATTTCTCCCTAGCCGTCTTTTCCCTTTTCCTCAATCATCTCAGCATCCCAAAGTCCACTCCATTTACCTTCATCCATAGTATCTCTGTCATACTATCGCACCTGCTACCACTCATTCTTGCTGTCAAGCACTGCCTTGAGCTCCGCCACCTCTTTTTTATCCTCTTAGCCTCGCTGGAGATATATATACTCCCTTCAGGGCACCCTTATCTCTGTGAATTTCCTCCTCCAAAGCAACTCCTCAACGACCGTCTCTTGCGGTCAATTCAACTCCTAAACACCCAAGCAACTACCTCTCATCTCTTCACCATGTCTCACAAGCTTAACGTCGTCGAGACGGGCTCAACTCACTCAACTTCCTCGAGTAACTCCAGCACTTCCGCCCAAGATCCTCGAAGTAAGTTACTCCTCTACCGTCCGCATACGGGAAGTGCCAGCAATTTCCCGTCTTTGCGCCAGCATGTGTCTCTGGTAACCGCTCACTGACCAAGTGCCTTGTACTTCCAGATCCAACTCGAAACGGTCCCAAACCATCGGGTCGACCTGTCATCCACAACGGCGCCCACCACTCCTCAGACGAGAAGAGGCCTTCCGGCTACAACGGTGGGAAGTGGAAATAGTCGAAGCGTCTCTCATACCCGGTAGAGAAAGTCGACCGAGATGCAACCTTTGACACTCGCAGGCGGTGATGTCAAATGGGTTGCGGTGGGACTTGGCCCGTGCCGAACTATCGATAACCATCCTCGACCCACGCATCTATCGATAAAGGATGGCTACAACTGGCAGCGACGGATACGATAGACCTTCAAGGACTTAGGTCCTGCTGCCATCGTGTTCCTCTTCCTCGGCTTACGCTTCATTCATACCGGTCCTGATACTGCTGCCGACCTTCGAGTTTGGTTCCTCTGCAATACTTTCATTTGTTCTTCTGCTTCTTATCCCCCTGTTCGAATATCGTCACATTCTTCTTGTTGGTGTTTTGATCTACTTATCCCTTACTATCCTGTTTAATGTTTTCTCTTCTGCACGAGCGTTATTGTTATTGTACACCGTTTATTTGTATTTTTTCTTCCTGTTATGGTACTACGAAGCGTCGGCGAATTGGTTGTGATCGCATTCCACATGGGTGAGCAGTGGATTGCGCGGAGCATGTTGGAGTTATGCTTTCCTTTTCCTTTGTCTTTGACTGTTTTGTCTTCTTACCAATTTCCTTGTTCCTCGACCCCTTCCCGACCCCGACGCCAAATCATTTATCGCTCCCCATATATCTTCCCCATCTCTCCAACACATGTACAACACGACACCACGTTGTATCATCTTCCGTATTTGTTTCCC
Source organism: Arachnomyces sp. PD_36 (assembly GCA_032988195.1). Lineage (NCBI taxonomy): Eukaryota > Fungi > Ascomycota > Eurotiomycetes > Onygenales > Arachnomycetaceae > Arachnomyces > Arachnomyces sp. PD_36. Next base: position 1,129,810 of record JANTQE010000002.1, on the reverse strand, counting down.
ATATTGTCTTTTTACTGGGTGGATATCTCCTCTTTTTATAAACCTCAACTGCAGCAATTGCAACCAGACTACCGAGCGCAAGCTCAAATTTATCAATATCATTTATTGATCATACTAGTGCTTGGTTTTTTGTTCTCGCTCTTGTTTATTGCTATGGCAAACAAAGGTTCACTATTCATTCCATGGAATGAATTCTTCTCCAAGTTTCTTTACCGTCTTCTGTCGAGGCCCTCATCTCTAGGGTTCTCTATTCCCTTTTAGCTTAGGCTACTGATACATCTTGGGGGAAACAGTGCTGTGCGCAATAGCCCATCTCACCATCGAGGTTCATTAGATTAGGGGAAGAACGCCTTGCTCTCATTGATCTAACCCAGCTTCTGTGCCCACTGTATCCCACTTGCTGACACTTAACCATTCCTCCCTTGTAGCCTTAATGCCACCAGGCCGACTCCTATCCATTGCAAACGTCTACATGAGCTTGAGGCTAGCTAGTCTTAAGGCCTGGTGAATGGTATGTGGGAACAGGGTAAACTCAGTCGTTGAGGCTAATGCTTACTGAAAGAAGGGAAGGGGGTTCCCTTACTCTGGATCAGCTTTCTTTCTTCTACATCTTCTTGGATGGGTGTTAACTTGCTCCCATTGCTGATTGCAAGTGCTGCAGACTTAGCTGTTAAATTTCGAAGCCAGAGTTGGCTCTACTAATTCACTTCCCACCGGTCTATACCCGCTGAGTCCTAATGTGATATCAATCCATTCCTTCATGGGGGATTGAAGGGGTGTCTAAGACTGGAGAATACTCATGACCATCATCTCTGAATATCATGAGGTCCACGGGCTATTGACACATGAACCCGCCCCAGCCACCAAACTAACAAAGGGGGAGCCAGCAGAGCTGTCCTGACTATCACTATAATATATCGACGATTCTCTCCCATCCCGCAAACAACAAACGACCCAAACTACCTCACCTCTAATCCAGAAACCCAGAGCATAAAACTCATACGCATCACGTTCCACCAACCCTTCCTGTCCCTTTCACTCACACCAACCCGCCAGGAACAAGAGCATACGTGTCCCCGTACACAACATTTGAAGCAGTACTCCCTCAAGGAAAAACCCAATATACTATTCCCTCTAGCTCCACCCCAACGGGTAGCTACGAACAGAGTAACGATAACACAGCGTTATGTTTTACACAAGCGAGAAGATAACTATCTTCCGGAAGTTTGATTTATATCCATTGATTATTTACAAGGGGGACGAGTATTCGGGTTTCTGATGAAATGTTTGTTCCTTGCGATGGGTTTATGCACCTATATGCAAGAGTCTACGCGGGATTACATATGTATGCATGCATACACGGGAAGAGGAGTGGTAAGTGTGATGCTCCCGGAAAAGCGGATATCCTTTCTTTCGATAGCTTGATGGATTCTTCTTATTCAGCTACGCCACGATTAGGGGAAACGAAACTCCTTGAGATTGGTATTCAGATCAGCTTCGGAAAGTAGAGACAGCTGTCATATCGTCGATGCCGATCAAAGAAGATGATGTGCCAGATGGCGAGACTTTCAGATCCCTTTTGAGATATACGAGCAGAGCGTGGGAGGGGAAAGGGAGGAGATGGCGAATGAAATGGGAGGAATTGATAAGCTCTTTCATGCGAGATTTGGAACGATCTATCTATCTTTGTATAGATGTATGTGGAAGTTTACTAATACTCATGATTTTGAGATTTCCAAGATGTATTGAGAGGATTGTTAACAACTCTCGTCCTTCGTCTTGCATTGAAGATACTTCATGAAATTCCAGGCGCAAGACAAGAAAAGCTTTACATTTCATTCCCCTCCTTTCGATGGCTTCGGGCTTTGGCTTTTGGCTTTTGGCTTTTTCCCCATGTTCATGCACGATCGGTGGATGTGGAGGAGTAAAGGAGGGAGTGGACAGTGGCAAAAAGGTTAATTCTCAAACTTGGAGGTCAATTGGCGGGTAAGAAAGATCGAGATGCGAGATATTGATATTATGGATGGATGCGGATGCGGGGGGGGAGGTATGTGAGCATTTGTGAGGGAAATGGCTGGATGTATGTAGATGTACATGTACATGTAGGTGCATGGGCAGGTCGAGCTGGGGAAGGAGGGTTGATAGGTTGATTGGGTTGCCACGTCAGTGGGCTATCCTGGTAGGTGAGAGAATAGGGGATGAAGGGGGAAGAAGAAAGGAACCTGAGGAAACCGGATTGTGAGGTTTTTGGCTACGATATGAGAGAGACTATTTTGCTTGATTGATTGCTTCTATTTCTCAGCGATTACTGATGGGTTTGGAGACCGTCGGTTAAAGAACGTGTTTCGTTCTCCAGCTGAAAATGGGCGTGGATGCTACTTCTCGGTGGCACAAAAGCCGAAAGGAAGGATGGAAAGATGGATGATGGACTTTTATTGGTTGGGAGATTGATATCCGCGTTTCAAAGGTCGCGTTCTTTGTCCTCCGTTGCCTGTAGCAGAATATCCGAGGTTGGAGGTGTTGAGGCTTACGACTGATCTCTGACTTCATATGAGGGGGAGCAAACAATTGCAACAGAGCACAAGCAAAGAAACATACGCTTGGACCTGTAACTAGCAAATCTCATGCATTTGCAAAGTAAGAAGCAAGAGAGCTGCACCTCCATGGTTTGAATCTTGAAACTCTTTTATCCAACGCGCATTCAGTAGTGAAAAAAGACCTGCCCCAGATCCCTCTATCCTTGTTCAATAAGACGGAAGAAAGGAGGATCCGTCAAGGACTCAAGAGAATTGTCAGCACCGAACCGAGTTTCCTGTCTCATAACCTCCGCTTCCTCATCACATCATTTCAAGGAAGACACGGCAAAAAACAAAAAGAGATAAGACCCCCCAGCCTCGCCGACAACTGACTAGTAGGCGGAAACCTTGAATTTATAGGTCAATGATGCCATCAACTTACTACTCCTGCGACTCACTGTGACGAGGTTGCTTCCTGCCCCTCTCACAAGTTACACCAAAGCCTAGCATTCACGGCTCTATCCTCGGGCCCTAGGCCCTGTCACTCTCCAAGGCTGAGAGAGATCTGATGGCGCGCGCTGACGCCTTGGAGCCTAGATATAGGTAGATTAATTAAAATTCTCGACTTTCCATAAAAAGAGCATCCCGAATGCTTGGCTCGACTTGCTTGCTGACTCCCCCTTCCCCTCTTCAAGAGCTTCGACCGTTCCCTGCGGTTTCATGTCGTCGCTCATGCTCATGCTCATCCGCCATCCCCTGACGCGCCGATGAGGTAAGTGATCGATCGTGTTGAACAGTGACAAAAAAGCGAAAAACTTTCGTGAAATAGAAATAGCCGATGCATGTATACATATATCTCAACAAGAGATCTTCATAGGAGGGAGAGAGAGAGAGCTTTCCTGCAATCCACCCGGGCGCTTATCACCCAAAAAACCGACCACATATAATTAAACCTCAGGCCCAAAAGCCCAAAACACCTAAACAAATCCCGACTGAGATCTCGATAGATATCGCAAACCCAGGTCTCAGGTTCAGGTTCAAAAGAAACAGTGGCAACTTAGCTGAGCACATAGAGTCGCCATCGCCATCTCTCTCTCCACTTTCAATATATCCTATTCTTATCCCGGGATCCAAGAGAAACCGGGAACATCCCCTGGACCGGAGATGGGATGGGATGGGGAGTTGGGGGCGTGGAAACTGAGATAGACTTCTCAGGGATCTTTGTCCTCTTGTTGGAGCTGGGCTGGGCTGGCTGGGCTTGAGCTGAATGCTTGTAATGGAATTGGGTTGAACTGAATTCCGTACATGCCGTCCCGGCAAAGCCAGAGGAGAGGGAGGGGAAGATAGTGACGATGAACTCGATGAGGAGTTAAATCAAGATAGATGGCAATGAGAAAGGTCAAAGCCACGATACATATCGTCATTGAGAAGAATCTCAGCAAGATCGTGTAAACGTGACCTGACCTTCTCCTCGGCGCGGGTATTGTATGCGTAAAGACATATTATACAATACTTTCTTACCCATACATACAAACATACAGGCGGCTCCGCTCATGACATAACCACCCATGGAGTAAAATACACCAAGCGAAGCACGGCCGTGTATGTATGTAAGTATCAAAAACCGAGCCCTCTTTCTGGGTGGGCGACGACGACGCCCGTCGCGCTCGTTACGAAATACCTTTCCTTTCCAATATATCCCTAGCAGGTTTAGTCCAGTCCACCTGCAAGCAAAAAAAAGTAAGGAAAAAAACAGAGTTTTAGACGCGTCAAATCGAGCAACAAAGGAATGAAGATCAAGAAAGACCGAGATTAGAGATGATGAAATTCCTTACTTATTAACTAACTTATTTGACTTTTTGAAGCTTGCGTCGTGGAGCTCTCCACCGAACTCGCAAAAGCTGGAAGAGCTGGATTTTGGAGCTTCACTCGCCGATGACCTTGGAATTGAATTTTGGGAGATTGATTCGGTTTGGTTCCTTTCACGTGTTGAGGCCGACGACCGATCTTTGTTCCTAAACCGAAGTTCGTATAGAGGTCACGTGGTGTACTGGTGAGCTCTTCTGGGTTGAAAAGACGGGATGGAAAGGGCGCTTAAGCCTGAAGGTTTTTGCCTCCTGGTTGAGCTCTTCTCAGCTGATGCTCGAATATGGCACAGCGTGAGAGATAATCACGTTCTTCAAGGTCAGCGCGTAAAAAATACCCATAAATATCACACTCCCCCCAATCCCCTGGAAGGAACCCCGTCAGCCCCCTATGCACGCCCTTCTCGCCATAACCGCGCTCTCCCCCTGACCCCCCGAACCTGGGCGTGAAGATTCGAGCAAATCACCACATCCATCATCCCCATCTCTGGCCCTTAACCCGACCCGCCCAGCATCGTACTCATGCACGGATAGGGGATGCGCCTGGTCCCTTTCGTGTCAAGAAGCAATCGTTTAGGTTGATCAATGGAATCCTTCACCAATTCCAACCCGTGAGCAACACAGGCGGGACGCGGAGATAAGGGGGTTGGCGTTGGGCCTCAACTGGGCATGAACCTGGTTCCCTGACCTGGCTGGGATGGGGTTGGGGTTGGGGCCTTGGTAAGGGGGAAGGGGAAGAGAATGTTCTGTGGGGGTTGAGTATCACGTGTGTCCGTGACGAGAGCTTTGAAGAATTTTTTTCTTTCCCTTTCTTGGAGATGATGGGGGGCCCTTCCTGGGGTTCGGAATCAGGCTGTCAACTCGTCTGAATCGCGACTTTCACTTGTTCTTCTTCTTTCTTTTGTGGACGGTTTTCTGTCAGTTGTCAAAGATATTTTTAAAGGGGCGAAAACCGTCGACACGAACGAAAAAAAAGTAAATAGTGAAGTGTTGAAGCTCTCCAGGTTCTTCAACCAATCATTGACTTGAAGTTTCGAAATCTGAGATGGAGCTAGTGAGTCATGTGATGCCTTGCCTTCTATTGGTTAGTCTGCTCCTTTTCGTGCATGGGATAATTAGATAAGCTTATAATTTATGCTTTTTGTGCCTTGTGGGAAGCTTGAGCTTAAAATTCAAGAAACGACGAGATGGGCTCAAAAGTTGTGTACCTGTGAACAACAGGTAGGTTTCTCAGCATGAGATTTTGTTTGATACTCATCTAGATAGAGAGAAGCGAGTGTAAGTGGAAGGGAGAGATCTTAAATGCAACTCACAGATTCCGCCTCATCTCATCTCATCTCATCGTATTATCTCCGTTTCCCATGTGTCCATTTTCACACGGGAATGAGATCCGCTTCGCCGCCCGCCGCCCGCCACCTGGAATGTCTCCCTCATCTTCAAAAAAGCAAGTAAGCACGGGTCACATCCTGTAGACGGTAGGGCAGGGCAGTTCAGTTCGGCGTTTGGCTGACAGGTAAATTGTTATTCAACAAAGATACGCGAAAAGCGCATCCTCTCCATTGATTCGGTTTGAGGGACGGAAAGAAGGAGTTGGGATTTTGTTCGAGACTGGATGGATCGGTGAGGAAAAAATTTTCCTTCTCTCGCGTTTGAAACACCCCACTACTGGTGTTCTTTGGGTGTTTCGGTGTGTTTGTTATAAAGTGTAGTATGGGTCTTCTTGTATGGATCCGAAGGTATGCGATGGAATACGTTAATTATTGACATCGCGTCTGGCGTCGCAGCTGTAAATAAATATTCGCTGCGGGTTCGCGCGTCTGCCTGGGTCTTGGCCCTTGGGAGCGGGGGTGACGGGAAAGCTTCGATGGGGCGCTTCACTTGGTGAGACGGTTTTAAGAGTTTCCCGTTGGTTCACAGGAGTCAGAAGTTTGTGGGATGTGTGGTTGCTTGTGTCAGGACGGCGTGCATGGATGAGCGTGTGAGTGAGTGGGTGAGAGCGCGCGCTGGATTGGAAAGGATGTTCGCGATGATGCGCGTGTGTGGAATTTTTATTTGATTCCAGGATCAGAATATTTTTATTGGGTTTTGAATTTGACCTTTTTCTATTTGTCTGCCGTGTCAGGTTGAACGGTGGGAGGAGTGGTCTGAGTGGTTAACGTTGCCCTGCCCTTTGGGCTTGGGCTGGGTGGTGGTGATGATGCGCTGCAGAGTGTCGTACCGCCTATGCAGAGTTGAGGTCTTGCAAGGCAGGGGGCAAGGGTAAGGTGCTGTCGGGGCCTGGGATGGGTCCCTTGGTTAGGGAGCTGGTTGGATGGACCGGCTTGGGTGAGGAGGAAAATAGGGGAGAAGAGTCTCGGTGTTATTAATAAGTGAGCGGCTTGCAGCGATCGTGCATGAGAAGAGCCTCATCAGCCCTTGTCGCTTGGAGGAGTGAATGGACGGATAGCAGAGGCTCTTTTCAGCGAAGGTCTGATTTGGTGAAGGTGCATGTTGCTGCCTTCTGAGGAATCGATCTCCTGACTTTTACGGCTTCAGATTCTCCTGTTAAGGGTTCTGATATTGATATCGACTTGATAGTATGGCTGACCGCCAGTTTTACTTGTCCATCGTTCCGTAGAAAGTAATTACCTGCCTGGAATGTTGATGCAATCGATCACGGCCACTGCGTCTCTATGGAGTTCCCAGTTTCACAATCCACGAACGACACCGTCACCGGATACAGGCAGAGCCTCTCACCTCCCCGCCCATATGGAAATGTTTTCTTTTTCCCTTCTTCTCGTCTCTTAATCTACTTATCCGCATAATGCGTAGCGATGTCCGTTTCGTTGGAATGTCCCAAATTTTACCTCTTTGGCCAGTCAGAGGCCGATTCAAATGGGATGTGTCTTGTACCCGCGGGCGGCACAAACCAGCGAGCGAAACCATGGAGCGGATCTGCCCACGCGAGTCATCGGACTTGGAGAGGGAGGGGATGGGAGTGGCCAGCCTGACGAAAGGGCTGTTTTTTGCGATGTGATGTGCGTTGTGGCACAGATCAATTATTTTTGGTACAGCAGAGAGGGATGGGACGGCTTCTCCGTACGTTGGGTGGAGATAGACACGCCGCGGAAGTGGTGAAATAACGAAAAGAGATACGCTGATGACACGCGATGAGGTCAGTTTCAAGCGAGACAGAGAGGGTCGTTGTTTCTATCTCAGAGAATTTTTTTGTCAAGGTTGACCTTGTCGTCTTCGCCAATCAACTAGCTCTGAGACGCGACTCTGAATCTCGCGAAGAGAGGAAGAGCTTTCGCGACGGGGGATAAGTGGACTGGAATTTCGGACTCTGTATCTTATGTATCGGAGTCTGCGAGAGGCGCAGATTTGGGCCGAGCTGAAGAACCTGTACATGTAATTTTCACTTTTTTCATCTGTTTAACTTCGAGTCGAACGGTTTCCACTTGAGAAAAAGAGTTTTTGGTGGGAATGACGACAGAGAATGAAAAGAATATTCTATGCCAGTTTCACGGGGAGTTTTATTCTACGACGACTATCTTTTCTGGGTCTTGGAGGAGATTTGATGGCGACGACAAGATCCATTCTCAACATCATCGCTCTGAGAAGCGTATGAAGATAGACATACTGTATACGTAAATGGTAAGGTACCACATGCTCTGGGAAGATACACATTACGATACCCACAGAGAGAGTCAGGTCGCCATCTGAGAGAAAGGCAGCATTGAGCAATCAGAGCGAAGAGTCCTTGGAGAGTTTTGGCTGAGTGGAAAGGAACAAGACCCAAATTTCAAGGAAAACCACACACGAACAGCTGAAATTGCTGGGATTATCTCAGTTACAGAGATCTGTGTATGTATCACCGTACACTCTTTTACACACGCACGCTGTGTCTGGTCTGTCGGCGCAGAGATCCGTCGCATCATCGATCTCAAGCAAGCAAGCAAGCCGAAGGAACAGCAGCAGCCAGCGGCAGCTTCATCCAGCAGGAGTTTCTTCATCGCGTCTGGGAATCCCTCCCGTATTTTCTATCTGGATTCTCCGTCCTTCGCGTGGACCGCCAACCTCTCCCTTTCTTCCCTGGTGGTAAGACGTCCAGAACCCAAAACTGGGCCCCCGTCAACCTGCAAAGTGGTTCAGCGAGTAATAGAGCGTGTTGACCCGAACTTACCAGGGACATGAAATCTTTTATTCTTGCCCATCTCACGCTTTTCTCTCACATCTTGACTCTCACATCACGGTAACACGGTCACGGCGACTTGTTGAAAAGTGTATGGAGATTTACATACGCCCAGCCCGTGCCTCTCTCTTCTTTCCTTCCCCCTGCCAGAAGGAGTTTTAAGGAAAAGTATTCGTTCGGTGAACTATCATGACCATGCATAACGCGAAAGATGATGGAGCCACTTTAAACGGAGGAAGGACTTCTTCTCCCTTTCTCCTGCGTCAGTTTTGTCACCACCCCCTTCTGGAGGGTATCAGCCAATGATCGATACTCGACTCCCACTCAACCAAACTTGTCCCTCTGAGAAAGAAAAGATCTGAAGCAATAGGCAACGATAGACTCCCATGAAGTGAGAAATAGATAGCCAGAGAGAACGAACGTAACAGCTCACTGAGCCAAGTTTCCGCCCAGAAGAAGGTAGACTTTCTTGGACGTGCCCTTTTTACAGTACATACCAAACATACCAATTTACATACACAAATACACGAGATACACCCCCGATATAACGTATAATACTGTAATAATACCATCTCCTCATCCTCGCTTTTCCTCTTCTGGCCACTCACTCTCACTCTCTTCGCTTCTTCCCCTCTGGGTCTGTCACTCTCTCTCTCTTCTTCTTTTCTTCTTCTTCCTTTCCTCTTCCTCCTCTTCCTCCCTCTCTTTAACCTCCCCAAAGAGACGAGAGCAGAGATATTCCCCCCCTCTTCCCTCTCTCTCTTCCTCTCTCTTATCCTCTCTCAATTCTACCCTCTCTTGTCTCTTCCTTTTGTCAATTCCAGAGACATTTGAGACACTGGTCCTTGTGGTCCGAGATCCAGTCGACTGTTTCCTATCCTGCAGTTCGACTATCCCCCCGGGTCTCAGAATCACATCGCCTTCCTCCTCTTCTCTCGACCTCAAACCTCCTTCACCTCTCTCTTCCTATCCCAGGTGTCCCCTTAGCTTCCCTCTCCGACACCGACTCTTTCTTCTCCTTCTTCGTCCTCCTTCAGTTGTACCAATCGTCGAGCTGTTGTCCGTGTTTTTTTATATAATTCTTCCCTTTCCCTCTTGCCTCTTTTTTTATATAAAACATACCCTTTTTTTATACCGAATCATTAGACGACGATACCCTCCTATCATATCACCAACCTTATCGAAGAAGAAAAGAAGATCGGAAAGAAGAAGAGAAAAAAAAGAGAGTGATATTTCTTGAACTCCTCTTTTTTTCAGTCTTGCTTCCCATGTATTTGCTTTAGGGTTAATTTCAAGTAGGAATCCTCTCCCCTTTCGTCTGAAGTCGTTTCTTTGCTTGTTATCCGCCTGCTCGTCTTCATCTGGTCGCTGTTCCCATCGTGGATCCTTCGTTTCGTCGCAATTCCCTTCGGTCGCTCGTATGCCCTCAATCGGTTCCTCTATAAATCTCGAGCCTATCAATATCGCCCAATCCCATATAAAGACCACTTAGCTATCGCAAAATATTTCTCGCCTATAAAATCCAGTCGCCCCAGCTCCTGCAATCCTCAATGGACCTCGAGAACCGGGGAAGCTGGTTGGAGGACGGATATAAAGGATAAAACTTCATCGAATCGAGTAGCCAATAATGGATATGCACCGGTCAGATGAAGATGGGCAGACGGCCGAGATATCAGGGGACTATTCGAATGAGCGGAAGGTTATCCAAGGGTTGGGCGCCGATTGCCTTTCGGCTGTTAAAGCCTATAACCAGTCCTGGCCCGATTCAACGGAACCATGGATCCCACAGATGCGTCCCCCGGATTCGAGCTTTTAGCCAACGTCGAGAACTAGATCGAGGGCAGCACCAATACAACCTGATGATACTTTCATGTCAGCACAATGGATTGATGAAACTGATATACTGACAACCTGCTTTGCTTTTAGAAGAAATCTCAACACCAATACGTGAAGTGTCTAAGTGACTTCATTTGAAGTGAACTTGTGAGTGTCTACCTATCACCATCACCTTGCTCTAGGCTCACCATTACACTCTAAATAGAGCCGTGACTCCTTCACTGAGAATACCCCATAAAGCATTCTCTCAACAATCAGATCCGCGAGCTTAAGTTTGCGGTCTTGGGCTTGGAGACGTTCACTCGTTCTTCATCCCACACTCCGATTTTATACGGAACCATCTTTGCTCCTATCTCTTGCCTAGATGCCACAGGTGTTGCTGTCATAAGCTCCCTCTTCTCGGCAATCTTCAAACTGGGTAAGCTCACTTTTACAGAATGCCCTGCCTTCCTTCTTTCGGTCTTCGCTTGGATTCTGGAATTTTCCTATTTCGTCGCTTTCAAACGAATCCAACCCACACATGATCCATCCCTGAGTTGAAGAATTCCAACCGCTAATAATTTTCGTGCACGGTCCAGCTCATCCTCAGAAGACTTATCTTCTTCACTTCCCCGGCCATTCCTCCCACAACCCACCAGCGTTTAGATTATCGTCTACGCTGCCACTTTCATTAATACTGCATTCCAACTAATTCCAGTCTTTACTCGTTGACTTGACGACTGTCACTCTCTTAATATCCGTCGTTCGCTTTTCGATCCACACAAACGTGTTTCGAACTCACTCTTTCAAATACCACTCTCACACAATTCGAATCGATCGTCTAGCGGTCCATTCGAATAACACCACTGCCTAGATCATCATCATGGCTTACCAACAGCGCCCTACCTCGAGCTTCCAGCCTTGTGACAGCTTCTTCGTGGAAACCTACGATCAAGAATTCGCGGGTCCCCGTTTGGACCCCAAAGAGCACGCAAGACTGGTCGCTCGGGAACGTCAATATGCCATCGCCGACAACTTGTCAAGACTCACCAGCGAAGAGTATCAGGATGATATTCTCGCCCACATGTTGCAGATGGATGTTAGTTGCCCATGATGGGTACCCCAATGAGACACTGTGCTAATCAAGATACTATAGTCCGCTACCCTGCCTGACGTTGATTCAATTGATATCCAAACCGAAATCCAGTGGTTCATGCGGCCGTATCTCCTCGATTTCCTGATCGAAGCTCACACTGCCTTCCAGCTCCACCCGACGACCCTGTTTTTGACCGTCAACCTCCTTGACCGCTACTGCTCAAAACGTGTCGTCTACAAAAGACATTACCAGCTGGTTGGCTGTGCTGCTCTTCTAATTGCAGCTAAATACGGTGACAAGAAGGATCGCGTTCCCACAATCAAGGAGCTCAAATCTATGTGTTGCTCTCTCTACGATGACGACATGTTCATCCAGATGGAGTGGCACGTCCTACAGACCTTGGGATGGACAGTTGGCCACCCCACTGTAGACAGCTTCCTACAGATCGCCGTCCTTGACACCCCTTACGACCCAGAGGTGGAGCATCTTGCTTTGTACATTCTAGAAATTTCGCTTTTCCACAGAGATTTCGTCTCACAATTGTCATCCAACCTCGCCAAGGCAAGCCTGGCCCTTTCGCGGTGCATTCTCAACCGACCTCAGCCGCGCCACACTGAGTGGGCTTCCAATTACGACTCCGCTATCTTGGTCAATCTTTCTCAGCAGTTGCATCAACCTTCGCAGGTCCTTGCCAGGAAATACTCTTCCGCCCACTACTCACGCGTCTCTAAGATCCTTGAACAGTTCCTTGCTCACCAGGCCTCAATTGCCACTTCTTACAACCCACCCACTCCCCCATCAGATATTCCGGCCAATCCCAAACCGTACAATGGCGAAATCGGACTGTCAACGCCTCAGAAGTCGCAATACCCCGCAAACATGACCAATGGGTACCTCACTCCACCCATTACACCCGAGAACGATGCTTTCAGTGGTGCCAATCAAAACAAGGCCATGGGAGGTGTTCCTAACGCTTGCCCGCCTTCACCAACCCCACCATCTAGCACTCAATACTCTCAAACCCACCATTATCAGCATCAAGACCAAGCCATGTACGGACAGCATCACTATTCACAACAACCAACAATGGGTTACCACTCGGCAGTATTTTAACCAATGCGCTCCCTCGAAGGTTTTGTAACTTTCGAGCTGCATGGTGTGCCACGATACTATATTCCGACCGAATACATTAGACGAAGGGATGGGGTTAATAACCCCTCGACTTCTCAGAACTCCAAAGCCGAAACTCGATTTACCACTATCTTCCGGGTGGGTGATATCTGTCACCACACTTATTTTCCTAATCTCCGGGTTTTCTCGTTTTCACTGTGCCATAACTATTCGAAACAAAAGTATCTATTACTCGACATCCTCTCCATTATTTGTTGGCTGCGGTTGTGCAGCAATGGTGGTGACTGAAACCGAAGGTCTTGCTTGATCTCATATACCCTTTTTTCTTATTCTTTTTTCACCCTTTTCACTGTCTAACTTTTTCTTCAAGAATATTTCATCTCACAACTTCTTCTTCATTAGGCATTGCAAGCGCGAGTCGTTTCTAAACAAAGTCCAGTTTTATTTAGCCTTTCCTTGAGCTTCACTTTACACAGCTATTATATCATTCTTTTCATTATGTCATCTGAAGCGTTCCGCATCTTTTCGTGGCCGTCCAACTCAATGTTCGGTATGCACCTTTATCACGCCCATCCACCTTCTTCCCTTTTTTTCTTTTCAAACTTTAATACTGTTTTGAATACCATGCCGCCTCATGGCTCTCTCCTTCCCGAGTGTCTTCTCGTATACGTGGAGGATGTAGCTGGGAATCCGTGGAGAGTTTGCCAGGGAGGTCGTGCTGCGGAGGAAAAAGACTGATCGAACAAAATTTCGGAAAAGGGGGGAAACTAAAAAAACAACAAAAACCAAAGCGTCGAAGCAAAAAAAAAAAAGGTTACCCAGATTTTTTTTTACTTCTTTTTTTTATCAAATGGCGTATCATTGCTACTCGCGTTGCTTGCTTCTGTGCTCGCGCCCCTGCGAGGGAAAAAATTGGCGGGAGGAAGGGGAGAAGAGGAGAGGAGAGGAGATGGGACCGTGAGGATCTCATGGGGATTTGGTGGAATGCAGACAGAATGCGGACTACGGAAATGGAAGGGGCAGATTGCCATATGTACTACATCAAAATTGCCTGCTTGGCTCGATGGTGGAAGTGGGATTGAAGGGAGATATAGGGGATGGGGACGAAAAATCCCTTCATGTTTGTGTTGCCAGAGCAGATGAGACAGCATTATAAAACCAATACACCCTGGGTTGTGATTCCCATCTATTGTTTGTCTTAAAAAGTGTTTTTTTGTTTCGTTGTAGTGGGTAGATTATCTTCGATGGCCAGTGGTAGTAAGTAGCACCATAAATGTATATATTTCTATCTAGCCTGCAAGGAGATATGGGTGAGAATTGATTGAGATCAAAGTCAACTAGTAGTAGGTACTTGAAATTTGGACTCCATCCCAAAGCGACCAAAAGAACTCGAATAGAACCCACATTCTCTAGGCACATATACTTAGGTTTTGAGATTCACCTCCGATGGGGTCTACCTGGTAGGGGCCAAATATCCCTCTATCCGCAAACGTGACCCCCAACCCCCTCGGCCGTCGAGCAACCTCCCAAGATCCTTACCGCCCATGTGGGAAAATGCACGACATCTTCCAATAAGCATAGAATCCTTCTGCGGTGTCGACTTTTAGCGTATATGCACGAGGTACCAGCTTTTCTCAGATAAAAATGGCACAGCACAGGGTCTCTGATATGTAGCAAGGCTCCGTTAGCGACATGAGGGGGAAGGTCTCACATCCCACAACCAGATAAAAACCTGTATAAATAGCCCATACCCACGGCCAAGCAGGCAGACAAAGAGAGCCAAACCAAACTCCACCCATCAACATACCTCCCAGCCATGCGTAAATTCCTCAAGAAACTCAAGTCATCCGACTTCACCTCTTCTTCCCTCAAGAAGAAAAAGCAATCCATATTCCCGTTTCTCTCCCTCCCTGCCGAAATCCGTAACCGGATATACTACTACCTCTTCGACTGTGGTGCAGGATACCACTTAATCCACCACTCAGATAAAATATACTGCATCCGTTGTCGGGAGTGGGACCAACCCGACATGACCCTAGGATGCTGTAGAGAAGTCATCTCCAAAGCCCGCCGTATTGTCGCAGTATTTGGTTCCGCGATCCCCCAATACGGAGACATACAAATCCCCGTAACACCCGACTCCATACACAAGTTCCCACTTAAACCACTCCCAACATCAATCCTCTATACATGTCGCCAAATCTCCAACGAGGCACTCACAATCCTGTACTCCGCCCCACGCTTCTTCCAGACGGATGACCTAAAGACATGGGTTGATTTCGCAGAGTCAATACCTCAATCCCACCTCTCCCTCATCCGAACCCTCAAAGCAAGCTTCCTAGGCCTCCCCTGCCTAACAATGGCCCCCGTCTACCCGCCCATCGCGGGGGAACCCTACGTCCCCTCCGAAGGTTTGACGGGCTACGCCGCGTACGAACGGTACACGGTTGACGACAGGTACGCCAAGTTCTGGGAAGTTGTCCGGGACAAGATGCCCGGGTTGAGGGAGCTGGTGTTTATGATGGATTATGAGGGGCAGTTTTTGGATAGGAGGACGGAGGCGGAGTGGGTGCAGGAGATTGTGGGGGTGAGGGGGTTGAGGAGGTTTAGGGTTTTTGTGTCGGATAGGATTCGGGGGAGGGAGGGGAAGGGGGAGGATGTGGAGAGAGGAGGGAGGGAGGAGCGGGTGTTGAATGAGTGGTTGGAGGGGTTGGTTTGTAAGGGGAGGAAGGAGGGAAAGGAGGCGGTGGTGGAGGACGTGGCAGAGGAAGGGGCGGGGAAGGTGGATGGTCTGTGATTAGTTTTCTTTTTGCTGTATGTGGAGTATGGGCGGATGGATTATTGGATTTATCTTTATATCGGGTTTACTTCTATAACAATGAATATACAATGACAACGAACACTAGAACATTTGAGAGACGTGCCTGAGACTGGTAACTGAACAATGAGAGGTGTATTGACTGCCATCTGAGGTAAAAAAGTTAAAAACACCCGTATGTATTATGTCGCAAGATATCCAACAAGGGGGAAATCCCCCGTTCACTTTGGCTGGGTGGCTTCTAGCATGGTCATGAATTACTCCGCCAACACAGCATGTTCTCTCGCTTTCGCTCACCACGCCTTTTCTTATAGTAATCATCCCGAAACAGCATCCGCTGCTGATCGAAGGTGCTCTCTGATCGCACCTTTGCCTCATTGAGACTACCAATCCACTCGTCTCTTGCATAGAGAAAATCTTTTCTGTCTCGCTGTTTCTCCTCCCAGCTTCTTCAGTTGATCCTGCGATACCTTTTCTCTCCTCACTCCACGAATGCTGGACGAACGAAGACTAGGTTCTTTGCTTCCAGGTGAGCTAAAACAAAGTAGATGTTTATTCTAGGCCGTTATTCTTCGTGTTGTGTATCTCCATTCCATCACCGGTTTGTATGTTGGTCAGGAGATGTCTCACCAGCTCTAGTGTTCTTCACTCTTCTTGATACTTTCCGTTTGCCTATGACCTTCTGGACACCGATACACTCTTCTTCAAAGGTCCTTGGGGCCAAAAGTGTACCCCAGGCATCAGACGCAGCAGATATTGGCGAGTGACCGTTTCGTAAGTGCTTCTGAAGCGATTATTTTCTGGAGAAAGATGAGCCACAGCCCTCTTGATCACAATGGAATCGGGTGTCACTTGCTAATAGACTCTCCTTTTCTGAGATATTCTGGCGTGCGCGAACTTACGAGGGCTGGCATATTGTTGCTTCGAATAGTTTCATATCGACATCCCGGATTGGAACATTTGTAGACAAGTGGAGTCGGAGGCTCCTTCGAGTGAGCGTGAAGCGGATATCTGTGTCGATTGATAGCATTCGTGAAAGCTGATTTTCGATGCTTGTGTCGTTTTCTGATTCACGCAAGTTTTCTCAAGAAAGATCAGTTTGTGTATATAGATATGGAATGACTCGAAGAAGTGAGACTCATCAGAGAAATGACCAGTGTGTCTCTAATCTTTTGAGAGACGAGAAACAAACAGAGTCAAATCTTGGCTCTGCACGCTCTGTTTCCGATGAGAAGAAAAATGACGTGTTCATTTTGCGTTTCTGAAGAAGCGGAGCGAGGTAATTTGTAAACAGAGCCCGATGAGCCCAATTCGAGAAGTCTTTGTAGAGAGATAAATTGCTGATTTAGAACGAGATGTGATGTTGTCGAGGGTGTATAGTATTCAGATCATCTTTATATTGAGGAACGTAACTCATTATGGCGGTTCTTGGATATGTTCCTGAGGCTAAGGTAGGAGGTTTTAAAGAGAGGTAGGATGTTCTTGAGATAAGGTGCTATGCCCTTGAGAGTGAGGTAGGATGTTCTTGGGATAAGATACAGTGCCCTTGAGAGTAGATAAGATAGAAGATCTTTGAAGGTAAGGTACTATAATACCCTTAGGAGGAAGATATATCAAGAGAAAGTAGCTGATATGCTGTCTTGGAGAGTGGAGACACCAGAAACAGGGCTATCGGGAGCGGGGGCAGAATCGGAGTGAGCTGCCAGTTCATGGCGGGAAAACATGTCCCCCACGGTGCCTCCCGCTACACTGAGGAATGCGCTTCCTGCGACACCATTAACAACTTGGTAACGATCATGGTCTCGATGTTCCTGGCCACGGCGCACGGGACAAGCCATACCAGGAAAAACGAGAAGGAAACGATATAGATGATCCTTCGCCTCTCCATGGCTTCTTCATATGCGTCGTGCAATGCTTCGGGAGTATTGCCGCTGATAGATGCTTTGAATTTCCTTTGCATATTTTTGAGAGCGGTCCTGATGGCCTTTGGCGATCCCTTGCACATTAAAGAATCTAGGAGCGCTAAACAGCGATAAAGTTGCTAATATATAACACTCCTTGATGAAAAGAACCAAGTAGGCCGATCCGGAGGCTCGCCACCTAGGAGGTGTCTTATTTTTCGAGAAGTCGATTATAGTAGCAATGTAGAAAGACTGTTAAAAATGCAGACTGACGTCGCCAAGCTAAGATATATATTGAATCTAAGAGAGTGTATGCGGAGCTGGCTTCTAGGGATGAGAGCCAGTGACCTTCTGATTAAGACCATCTATAAGTGAATCTTACATTGGCAGAAGTAAAAGATAAAACGGTGAATTTTAGGAAAGCTAAAAGTCACAATTTGGCTTTCATGAAGTAGTAGATTACCTTCTCAGACGGTATATAAGGACCGAGAAGTGAGATATCAAGGTAGGAGTTCCGGTCAGATTCTAGGATTCCCATCTTCTTGAACGGCTTTAGTTCAGAAGTAGTAGCTATATATAAGAAGAAGAGCGTTAGGGTAGAGAAAATAGTTCGTAATAAGATAGAAGATGAAGAAGTAGGGAAATAAGAGAAAGAGAAATGAAAAAAAGTGAATGAGGGAAGCGCGTGGTTGAGGTTCTGCGATAAGCTTCAATCGAGGCGGCGGCTAAAGAGAAGGTCGAGCCGAGCCGATCCCACACGTGACATGCGACCCGCGAAAAATTGCTTCTTGGAAAAATGTTTTTCTGAAGCGAAAATTATTTTGATCGGCTTTCAGAAGAAAAGAAAAAGACGTTGAAGGTGATCGAGTTCCTCATAACCCAACCTCCCAGCCGATCAAGTGAAGATTCAAGACAGGCAGCGATGACTCCGGAGTGAATTCCGAGGAATTCCTTTCGACATCCAGCAATGGACATCCACCGGTGTCGTTTCGTGCCATACAACCCACAAGCAATCAATACCCTCGCATTCTCGCACCCACCTTCGGCGGATATTTCAGGACGAGGCGTACCAACTCTTAGGCTAGCTGTGGGCCGCGCAAACGGTGACATTGAGATCTGGAACCCCCTCCGAGGAGCATGGTTCCAAGAAACAATCCTGCGTGGCGGGAAGGATCGCAGTATTGAAGGGCTCGCGTGGACGCTTGACCCAAGTGAGGACGAGGGCGATGGCGGGGGGAAGATACCGGGGAAGCTGCGCCTGTTTAGCGTTGGATACTCGAGTGTGGTGACGGAGTGGGATCTACAAAAAGGGCAGCCTGCGCAGCATTCAAGTGGGAATTATGGTGAAATATGGTGTTTGACCGCGCAGCCGCGATGGAAAGCGACGAAGAGGGGTAAAGATGGAAAACTTCTACCACCTGCGGAAGGGGAGTATACGGGACAACATCTGGCGGCTGGGTGCGCGGATGGGTCAATTGTGATTCTCTCAACAGAGGATGGGGAGCTGCGATACCTGAAGACAATGCGACCATCAACGAAGAGGGCAAGGGTTCTAAGCATTACCTTTCAGGATCGCAATATTATCGTGGCTGGGTACGCAGATAGCAGTATCCGTCTTTTCGATATTCGCAATGGCCGACTTTTGCGCACAATGTCGCTTGGAAAGGGCCCAATTGGTGGACCAAAGGAAATTCTCGTATGGTCTGTGAAGTGCTTACCAGATGGGACTATCGTTTCCGGCGACTCCACGGGAGAAATTCGATTCTGGGATGGGAAGAACTACTCTATTTTCCAGCGATTGACCGGTCATCAAGCCGATATCTTGGATATTGCTGTTAGCGCGGATGGAAAATCGATTGTTAGTGGAGGCGCGGATCAGAGGACGGTGATATACAGGCCGCAGGATGGAGGGGGAAAGGGGGATCAGAAGCGCAGATGGGCGGAATTGATGCATCGTCGGTACCATACTCATGATGTCAAGACGCTTGCGGTATACGAGACGAAAGATATTAGTATTGTGGTTTCAGGAGGTAAATATTCTCGCTTTCCGGTAATCGCCGTACACTGAACCTATCTAACATGCGTTAAAACCAGGCCTTGACACTACACCCATCGTCTTGCCGCTTAGGGAATATGGAAACGAGCATCATCGAAAATTAACTAGCCTCCCTCAATTACCGCAACTCTCGTCCTCCCCTTCCTCGCGCTATCTGATGAGCTGGTGGGATCGAGAAGTTAATATCTGGCATGTGACTCGTGGCGCTGCTGTACAAGGCGACGTTCAAGATGGACGGCAGCATAGGCTCGCTGGGAAGATTTTATTTAAGGTGAGACTAGTTACTATATATAAGGTGTTAAAGTGCCGGTATTCTGACTATGACTTATAGGGAGACGAAAACCTAACATCAGCCGCATTATCGTCCGATGGAAAGCTTCTCGTTGCGTCAACTGTGTCTGAGATAAAAGCGTTTTCTTTAAAACAGCGCATGGGCGACGTCACAGCCAATCTGAAGGTCCAGAAAATTGAGGTACCTTCTTCATTGTCGGCCGGTGGCGCCAGGCTTATCTCAATCTCGCCAGATAACCAATGGCTCTGTGTGGTTCGCCCAAATAGCGATATTTACCTAGCAAATATCGTTCCAGCTTCATCTTCCGCAGAGCGACCTCAAATATCTTCGAAACTTGTCAAAGTGAAGAGGGTGGAGCGACACACTCGTCACGAAAAGGGGTCACATGGCACCTTAGGACCTTACGAAAGAACCATTCGATGTATTGCATTTGCGGATGACAGCAAAATACTGGCTTCGGGAGATATTGGTGGTTATGTTGATACATGGGTCTTAGAACAGTGTGGAGACCAAGTCCAGAAGCAGATCAAGACCAATGGACGCAGCAGTTCTGTCTCGTCAGACGACGATGACTCTTCCGATGATGAGGACAATTCCCCAGTCATTGGAGGTCAACGATGGATACCCGCACCTCAAGAATCTCCTATCCCGCGGATGAAATCTGGGATCTTGTTTCTCTCATTCCGACCCCGAAGCCGAACCACTCAAGCACTCACCAACGGAAACCATACCGCTCCAAAACAACCTGAACTGGGTGAAGACCGGCTGATGGTACTAACTGGCGAGCACCAGCTCGCAGAGTTTAACACCTTGAAAGGGAAGCTGTCTGACTGGTCTCGAAGAAATCCTAAGGGGTGCCTACCCGCCGAGTTTTCCGGACTCAAGGACAGGGCTATGGGTGCTCTCTGGGATATCAATGGTGATCGAGAACGGCTCTGGCTCTATGGGCCAAATTGGATGTGGATGTTTGATCTGTCTCAGGACTTCCCACCTCCTGAAGAAGGGGATGCTGAACCCGTGGCTCAAATAGACAGTAAGCCTGCGTTGTCGAATAAGCGGAAAAGGGGGAAGGAGATTGAGGATGTGCAGGATAGGAAAAAACCGAATACCGGCGCTGGTGATAGGATCCCAATCATGAAATCATACATTGGACAGGGTGACTCGATCCGCAAAATCACTGGGAAGGACTCCTCGAATGCGGAGGTTGTCTCGATCCGTGGAAAGCAGAGACGGTCGAAAAAAGGAGATGATGACGACGATGAAGCGGATTACTACGACGAAGCGTTAACCGCCAACGAATTGACTCTCGCGAGGCTTCGTAGACAACAAATCGCCGAACAAGATGATGAGGATGACGAGGATCAGCCCCAGAAAGTTCTTACGAATGGCGTGAAGTCACACGAGGAGGATCTGCAGATTCAAAATGAGCTGGATGCCGAGCCTGGTTTGGAGCTTCAACCTCAGCCGAAACGGAGGTGGTGGTGGACCTATAAGTACCGGGATATCCTGGGAATCGTGCCACTAAGCTCCCATGGTATGGAGGAGGTATCCAACGGGCTGGAGAATGCGATAGTTCCGGCTAATGGGGATGGGGGTGGGGATATAGGGCTTGAAGTGGCTGTTGTGGAGCGACCGATGTGGGATGTTGACCTTCCGGGTCGATACTTGCGGGATTATGAGTGAATTAACGCTCTGCTTGCTCGTAGAATAAGTGCTTTTTTTATATAAATTATGAGGTTCTAGTTGGGGTTGGATGTGATGAATTGAGGAGCATGTATATATGGAGTAAAAGGGGACGCGACTTAATTCATTTCCGCATTTTAGAGACCATAGAGTATGCGCATCTTTCATGTAGGACAGTGGTTGTAGCCTTTATCCTAAGGTTGCCCTCTTGTGAAAAGACGGCTATTGATCTTCACCTGGAGTAGCAGTATCTTGCCTGGTTGGAGCTGATTGTGATAAAACAATGTGGATTAACCCTCGCTATGATAGTATGTATAAACTTTTGTACAAGAAGCGATCTACATGTAACCTAAGAGAACCGATCAAACGATAAGGATTGGGAGCAGGCCCAAGTATGTACTAGAAAGAGGGCACATATATGTGCTTGTTGATATAGTGATGGGCTGAGCGATATGGCTTCAGCTTTTTGGTTTTTGGCCGTAGCAGATCGTCCTGAATTTGGAGTGAATTAGGTGTTAATCTTTACTCTAGTCATGGCGAGAAGGAAAAGCTTACATATATTGATATCCATGGATCGTCTTGTCCCGGAGATCATTTCGTATCCTCGAGCATAATACCTCCACTTCTCTCGTAGACCACTGGGGTAAGTCTCGTTAGCCCGGGACCCGTAATGATAGAACAAAAGGGGTTAATCTTACGCCTAGATATTTTGTGAAGAGAAACAAAGCCCAACCTCCCAGTCCCTCGGACCAGCCGACGCGATTGTATAGGCCGATTTCCTTCATCTTGGGATCTTTGGCCCAGGGTCCAATCGGCCACTTAAATGTGCGATACGTAACGTTTACGAACCCAGCTTCCTCCATTAGTTCCTTCATATCCCCCGCGATGCTGAAAGATTTTCCAAACTTCTCGCCAGCCTTGAGGGCGAGAGGACCCCACATGTCCATCGAAGTACCGTGTAAAGAACCATCGTCAGAGCGGGCAACGACGCTTATTTCGGCTTGTTCGAACCACCCGCCTGGCTTTAGGTGGGATAGGACTTCGGAATAGAGGAAGGGATAGTTCGCGACACAGCCGTAGATGGATCGCGCGTGTATAAAGTCGAAACTGTCGAGGCTGAAGGTCCAGGGGAGACAAAAGTCGTCGATCTGGAACTCGAGGTTGGGGGGAACGTAGCGTGGTTGGATGGGGGAGAGGTCGGTTGCGATGACGGAGGCGGATGGGAACTGATCTGCGCAATCCATGGCCCAGATACCCGTTCCCGTACCGAGATCGAGGATGCGTTGGGGCTTCTCCGCGATAGGGGCGAGGAAGAGCTTCCCGCCCAGGGTTAGGTTGAAGACATGGTGGTATAAGTCGAGGTTGTCGCATGCCTTCTCGTCGTTAGGGCCCCTGTCGGTTTCTCAATCATCTTAAGATCCCTCAATCCCACTTTGGTTCTTTTTTTTTTCATCCTTTCGCAAATTTGGGGCTGATGACAGTAGTTGAATGAAGCTCATACCAATACATGCCCTGCCTATACGTCTGGTATCTCCTTCCATTCTCGTAGACGAAGTTATAGATGGAAGATCTCATCGACGTGGTTTGGGACTGCCCGTCAATAGCGTCGCCGTAGCTCGAGTCGTTGTCGCCCAAGTGGTCATCGACCTGAATGACAGGAGATTGGGGAACGGCCATTGTTTATGATCGGAATGGGAAAGCTCGCATCATAGTTCACCTTCATGAATAAATGATGGAGACTTGAGAGACTTCTTCTCAGTTGATAATGTTCTTCGAAGCGTCTTCGTTTGCATCTCATATATTCAAACGGATGGTTAAGTAATCACGCCAGGGCCTTCCGGGGAAGTGAGGCTCGAACCCGTGATTGGCCAATTAAACCAACAACATCCCTTTCCATGCCTCGTGGAGCACTTTTGATTGGCACAACGATCGGATTTCAAGGGAGCATCCCTGCATTCCTTTTTGGCGCGACTCGCGACGCGAGTCACTCTTGGCTTCAAAGACTCAAATGACTCAAAGGGGCCGAGTCGGTCTTTTGCGCATCAATCTGCGAATATTTCTACTCTTCTTTTCATCGCTCAACTGGTAAACTTGCAATGATCTCCTAAAAATAGAGCATGATGGAAGCAAGAAAGAGGGTTGCTCCCGCGTTCAGCCGTTGGGAGCGGGTCAGTCTCCACTGTTCTGTGGAGCATATCTTTCCAAGAAGAGTAGGAGAGACCATGTCTAGTTCGTCTTGGATTTTAATCAAAACTGCTACATTCCATCCCGATGCTGCACAAGGCTCAACCTTCCGAGTGTCATATGCCGGTAGGGTAAGAGGGGGAGAAAGAATGTCGCACAGAGGGAAGAAACCTAATAAATAGAACCCCCGTCTTCAGGCTCGATGCCTGGGGGTTCATCATATATCATACTTTCCCGTCGCCTCTTTCCATATTCTTATCGACGCTCGTTACCAGAGTATCGGAAAACCGAGGGTGTTGGTCCAATTAGATCATGGTCGTCGCTTGGTATGGCTCGCTTTTTGGGCTGTGGGCCTTGTATACCACGTGGCTAGTGATTGAGAGACTCTTTCGGAGTCCGTTAGCACGGTTTCCAGGACCGCGGTTGGCAGCATTAAGCAATTGGTATGAATTCTACTACGATGTCGTCTTGCAGGGAAATTTCACAGCTCATATTCAAGAGCTGCACAAGAAATATGGTCAGTCAGTTCTTCTTCGACGTTTAATTGATACGTGCATATGTATACCTTGCAGCAGTGTGGTGACGATTTCCTACAGGGCCAATTATCCGCATCACCCCAACGGAGCTCCATATCGACGATCCAGACTTTTATGAGCACTTGTATGACCGGACGACTCGCCGCAACAAGTACTCCTACTTCTCAGGGCGCTTCGGTTATTCCAGCGACTGTTTTTCGACCGTCGACCATGACCTACATCGTCTCCGCAGTAAGCCCCTGAGCCCGATGTTCTCGGCCAAAAGAATCTCAGAATTTCAACCAGTCATTCGCGAGAAGGTCGACAAGTTCTGCCAGAAGATCTCGCAGTATAAGGACGGTCGAGTAATTCCTTTGAGTAGGGCATGGATGGCGCTGACTACAGACATAATCACTGATTATGCCTTCGCCAGGTCCTATGGCCACCTGGATTCCCCTGACTTCAAGGAAACTCTTCATGAGGCGCTGGAGGCAATTTATGTTACAGGGCATTTTGCCCTTCACTTTCCGATTGTGTTTCCCATACTAGACTTGTTGCCCGATTGGATGGTTCTGAAAATGCAACCTGCCCTTCTCTCAGTGCTTGGGCTTCGCAAGGTGGGACTCAGGAGCATTAGCGATAATTTTGTTCCCTGATACCGATTTCTGACTTGAGATAATAGGACTTGGGACGCAAGGTCGGTGAAATTCGAAGCGGAATCAATCAAGCCCATAAGACAGTCAACCACCCGACTATCTTTCATGAGCTGCTCAACAGCGATCTTCCGGATCATGAGAAAACCGATGCCCGGCTAGGGGATGAAGCTCAGCTCGTAGTCGCCGCAGGCCTGATCACTACCTCGTGGGCCCTGAGTGTCGCTAGTTTTCACATCATAAATAACCCCGATATCTCTGAAAAGCTGCGCGACGAACTGCATATAGCACAGTCCAAAAATTCAAGCCCCCTGGACTGGCATGTACTAGAGAAACTCCCTTACTTGAACGGGTGCGTGCATGAAGCGATGAGACTGGCACACGGTGTCGTAACTCGCAACCCACGCCAGGCACCGGACTCGTCGTTAACATATGGCTCGTGGACTATCCCGCCTAACACACCAGTCTCCATGACAAGTGTGGATATCCTCATGAACGAAACAATCTTTCCCAACCCGAAATCTTTCATCCCTGAGAGATGGATCGACACACCATCCCTCGAGAAATATTTTGTTCCATTTGGAAAGGGCACAAGGAGTTGTTTGGGGATTAAGTGAGTGGCATCCAATGTCCCCCATTTAACTTCCCATTTCCGTACCAGCGTATGGCCGTTGAGAGTAGGCTAACCAGCTGATTTTGCAATGTCGTGTTAGCTTGGCCCACGCGGAGTTATATATTACTCTGGCGATAGTGTTTAGCCGCTTCAATTTCGAATTGTTCGAAACGGATAAATCGGATGTCGTGATGAAGCATGCATACCTCGTTCCGTACACGAAATGGGAGTCCAAAGGAGTCAGAGCGAAGGTCAAGACAAATGATTAGAGGCCAGAAAATCGGCGAATTCAGGGGGACTTCAATGTAGGCCAAGTAGTGTTGGGGGAGTTGTAACTCATGAAATGATGATAGTAGACAGTGAAATTTTAATGCCAGGAGCATATTCGCCAAACCCATGGAATTTTGTAGAAAATCTTTTGAGCGTCGACAAACATTGGGTCAGCACTATTTCAACAGTAACCGACTAGCTTTAGAGTATCGACATGCAATAACATGATGCAGGGTAGGAGCTTCGCATAGGCTGGATTCATTTGCCGAAGGGTTATAATTTCAGCTTGGACCGATACCTCTGATAAACACCTCTAATTAATGCAGGTGGTAAGACTGGTCATTGCCCAAAGGAAAAGCTCGGACGAGTAACCCTTGCTGTTGACAAACAAGGGTTGAGCGACCTCATTTCTTTCAGGGTCATTGGTTTGGTGCAACAGACATAGCACAGACATAGCAACGACATCGACTTGGTGCTGCATCATATGAGTTGCACAACGCGGGGTTTGAACGACGAAGATGGGGAGCGTCGGGGTTTGTGGGTTTTGAGGTTGCCGCCGCTCCACCCGACAGCACGGCAGTTCCGGGCGGTTCTTGCCTTTCTTTAGCAGCACTCTGGCTCACCAAGAACCAAGAACCACGGATGGGATTTCCTAGCTACCTACCATAGAATGCTTCGGGTGCTCTTTCCACGGGAACGGCAGGCATTCCCGGTCGATGTAACTGAGATTATCTTTGGGCGATATGACCTCAGAGGCTCCGATGCCTCGAAGAATCTTTCATCCATTCAAATTATCTTTCGCAAGGACACCAGCATACAGCCATTGCATTGCATAGGGGTTGTCCTTAACCACATCTTGTCGTTTGAAAACTGGCATACGAGATCGGCCTGAAGCACATCTCTTGATGCCCGTACTCAACTGGGGCCCTTGAGTTCGTTAAGGTATGCCGGAACACCCCAACATCGACGCCATCCGCCGCGAGGTAGATGAGTACATTGGAAAGTTCTCGGAGCGCTTGCGCGCGGTCAATAAAAGCGTAAGATTTGCAAGTGATATTGCTTTCTTAGTCTTTGCTAATGATGGGATTTCACTATAGCTACACGACAACCCTGAGCTGGGGTTCAATGAGCACCATGCCCATGACACTATTTGCGACTTTCTCGAAAAAGAAGTCGAGGGCTTACAGGTCACTCGGCATGCCTACGGGCTAGAAACAGCTTTCGAGGCAAGGGCAGGAAACAAAAGCGATTCAGGCCGTTGCATCAACTTCAATCTCGAATATGACGCTCTTCCCGGGATTGGCCATGCGTGTGGCCATAACTTGATTGCTACCGCAGGTTTAACGGGCTTTGTGGCGTTGTCATTTGCAATGAAACGGTTCAATATTCCTGGTAGTACGCAGTTACTCGGAACTCCAGCGGAAGAGGGCGGTGGCGGCAAGATTCTCTTGATAGAAAAGGGTGCTTATGAAGGAGTTGATGTGTCTCTAATGATGTTTGTTCTCTCTCCGTTTACCCTCCGATGGATATCTGCTAACCATCATAAGTCACCCTATGTCAGAGAATAGCTATGTTGGACGAGGCGTTACCGGGAGCGCAGGGAGCTCCTCAACCGCTAGACTCGGCCTTACATGCGAATACCGCGGCAGGAGTGCGCATGCCGCCGTAAATCCATGGGACGGCGTAAACGCCCTAGATGCCATTGTCCTGACATACAATAATGTTTCGGCACTGCGACAACAAATCCGTCCAGATGAGAGAATTCACGGATGCATCCTCGAGGCACCCAAGATCAACAACGTCATACCTGAATACACGAAGATCATGTATACAGTGCGCAGTCCGACTCTAGCTGCAGTGAGGGCTCTGGGTGACCGCGTGAAACGGTGTATCGAGGCTGGTGGGCACGCCACGGGGTGCGAAGTGAATATTGATATAGACGAGCGGCACTACGCAGATCTACGACCTAACGAACCTCTGTGTGGTATGTATCAGACACATATGTCTCGATACGGTGATCAGATTTTGAAGATGCAGCCAGAGGCGATCTCAGCATCTACAGATATGGGGAATGTCTCCTATATAGTCCCCGGGTTACATGCTTTGATTGGGATTGCTACAGAGCCTGGAGCGAACCCGCACATGAGCAATTTCACGCCAGCGACAGGCTCGCAGGAGGCGCATGAGAGAATCGAGAGAGCTGGCAAGGCAATGGCTCTGACTGGATGGGAGCTTCTTGTTAGCCAGGAAGCATATGACCGTGTTCGGGAGGATTTCGAACGTGATAAAAAGAGTAGGCCATAAGTAGTCGCTAGCTACTTCCATAGAATAGTAATGTTTGGCAATGAGAAATGAGCGATGGCTGTGAATTTGGTTCATGCCAAGAATGTTGAGAAGACAGGGCAGTCGGCATTATTCCACGGTATTTATACTCGGTTCTCCGCATCGGTAGGATTCAAATAAACTTCATCACCATCTGGCGTCCCGAAAGTCAATCCGACGTCACTGCTACAGTGCCACGACGCGACACTGATATATTGATGCATCTATGCTCGAGGTTTAGGACAGCTCGGGCGAAACTAACGGAATGCTCTCACACCCCCACCACATATCAGCCTGGAGTCTCCCGCTGAAGAGCAAGATGTTCCAACAAACTACACAAGCGTGAGACGCCTTGAGAGAAATTTCATATGAAATACTGCGGAGGATTCGGTTCACCCAAGATGAATGGAGTGGATCCCGATCTGAAGGCACGACAAAAGCCTAACATATCCAAGCGAACAACTACCATGTTGTCTGCCGAAAGTGTCTCGTCGAAACTAGGAAACTTTCTCATATCTTGGATCAGCGCTTCCACGCGATATCTCCAGCTTTTTGTCCCCGATAGACGGCTATTACCCCGGATGGCTGATACCCCACAGTCTGATACCCCAGATGGGGTTGGGAAAAGTTGGGGTTGTCCAAGTCTATAAACGTTTGGGGTGCTTCTGTCATTCATCATCGCCGTCTACATAAAACGGGGGACAGTGCTGGCTACTTCCCTGGACTTGCTTGTTTTTATTCCTCTTTTGCATCTGCCCTGTTCCCTATTGATATCAGTTCGGGTATCCCTCGATACTCTATCTCAACAGAGTCAATTGCACTTTACTAAATTCACATCATGGCCGATGACGACGGAAAGAGCCAGACCTCCAAGGTCCAGGAAAAGGAGGATATTTCGGCACCACCGGACGTCCTGACAGATGCCACCCCCGAAGAGACTAGACGGGTCCTCTGGAAAATCGATTTGATAATCCTCCCACTCCTGGCCTCCTGCTACATGTTCCAGTTCCTGGATAAGATGGCCCTCAACTATGCCACCTTGCTAGGGCTTTTAGAGGACACCAAACTAGTTGGAAGCCAGTACTCGTGGACGTCGTCAATTTTCTACTTCGGGTACTTTGTCGCCTCGTACTTGTCAGCTTACCTCTGCGTTCGACTTCCGATTGGGAAGTATCTTTCTGCTACTGTGTAAGTGTATTATTCGTATTCGTTCCCTCTCAAAAAACTTGGTGCTAACGGCATCGATTATAGCGTTATATGGGCCGCCACTCTCATGTGCCATGCGGCCTGCCAGAATTTCGACCATCTAATGGCTGTCCGCTTCTTCCTCGGCGCAATGGAGGCTGGCGTAGCCCCGGGATTCTCCCTTTTGACGGGGATATGGTATCGAAGAGAGGAACAACCGCTGCGTCACGGTCTTTGGTTTGGTGGGAACTGTGTCGCCAACATCATCGGGGCCGTGGCCTCCTGGGGGATTGGCCAAATCGACGGAAGCCTCTCGCCCTGGCGGTATATGTTCCTCATTTTTGGTGCGGGAACGGCCGTTTGCGGGATAGCCATGCTGGTCTTCCTTCCAGATCATCCGACAACGGCCTTTTGGCTGAACCAACGTGAGCGCCGTGTAGCAATGCATCGAGTCATGGATAACATGACTGGTGTGAAAAGCAACAAATTCAAAATGTATCAGGTGAAGGAAGCTTTAAAGGATCCTAAAACATGGCTTATGACTCTGTATATTTTCAGTGTTAACCTGGCCAACGGTGGTCTGACCTCTTTCGGGTCTCTGGTCATCGAAGGGTTCGGATATGAGGGAATCCAGGCACTATTAATTCAGATGCCGAGCGGTGGCGCACAAGTTGGCTTCGTTCTTATCTCGTCGTTGATTTGCACTTATGTGCCTAATTCTCGGATCATCACGATGCTTTGTCTCACCGGTATCAGTGTTGCCGGTATCTCAATGATGTTCGCCCTGGGAGACGATCAAAAGGAAGGTAAAATGGCTGGGTACTGCCTGGTCATGTCCTTCGTGGCCAACATGCCCCTGGGTCTATCGCTCATTGCGAGTAATACGGGAGGATTTACCAAGAAGTCGGTCGTCACTGCGCTCACGTTCATCGCATACTGCGTGGGGAACTTGATTGGGCCGCAGTTCTTCCGCCCAGAAGAAGAGCCTGAGTATCCTCAGGGTATTAGGGGCTGTCTGAGCGGGTTGTGCCTGGGAGCGTTTTTCCTTTGCTGTATGAGGCTGTATCTTGGGTGGGAGAATAGGAGACGGGATCGGAAGTATGGAGTGGTTGTACTCTCTGAGATTAGTGACGAGCAGAAGGCACTAGATTCAGATGATAAGACGGATTGGGAAGTCACAACGTTTAGGTATGTTGTATAAGTTTGGGTTCGTGTAAAGCTAAATTCTGTTCCTACACATCAATTTAAGCCTATATGCGGTAGGTATAATAGAATCCACTTGAAGATGAGTCTTTCATATTTGACCTCAGGGTGTGTAGTAGAGGGCTTCCTGCCCACTTAGCTGTACTTCCCCTACCACGTCAGTGCGGGCCGTGGGTAACGACTCACAGCTCCTGCAGGGAAAAATAGGGACATATATTACATAGCATACCTTCCTCTAAACCCGTCTTTCTCTAGGACTCAAGCCTAGTAATATTTTGTGTTCGGCGGGAGACCTTGTTTCTGATCTTCTGCCTGTTAAGTCTGTCAGCAGTATGAACTTAACTGGGGAAATTATATAGGAGGAACCAACAAGCTTCGTCCCAAAACTCTCAACACACTTAAACTCAAAATCGATCCAGCCACGTTCCCTCTCTCCCACACTGGCTTTGTCAGGATAAGTAATCGCAACATCGAAATCTATCCACATAACTCTTTCCGGCTCACCAGGAACAATCAAGATGTTCTTGGGATAGGAATCATTGTGCTCAATCAAAGCTGAATGAATCTGACGGATGCTGTCAACTGCCTTCGCCATTCGCTCTTCGCTGTACGTGACACAGTTCATCAACGATGGGTTCGGTAGGTATTCTATCAGAATACCACTGGGGAGGCCAGAATCACGCAGAAAGGTATCTAAGTGAGGAGTGTGCGCAGCCGGATTCAAGGATAATGTGTATCCGTAAAACTGTGGTACATATCCCTGGTCGCATACTCCAGATTGTTTTAGGCGGCAGTAAGCTCGGATCTCACATCGGGCGCGGTTTAAGTCACGAACCCCGTCATCGGCATATCCAGGGTCTTTATTGTTGTGGAACTGTGAGCGGTCAGAAACTGATAAGCAACAATGGCCAGGATACATACAACTTTCAAAACACGGGGTTCACCATCACACTCCACATGAAATATAGACGAGGCCTCCGATGCTTTTAGCTCTTTTATGAACTCCACTTTCATGAGATCGATCTCAATCCTCAAACTGTCCTCGAATCCCGTCTCCTTCTCGTAGATGGTGCCCTCTGGGCCACGTACCAGACCAGTGTGACCGGACATGAGGGCGTGCCACAAAAGGGATGGTAAAAGTACTGGGCGATGTTGGTGTGGG
This sequence comes from Arachnomyces sp. PD_36, assembly GCA_032988195.1. Classification (NCBI taxonomy): domain Eukaryota; kingdom Fungi; phylum Ascomycota; class Eurotiomycetes; order Onygenales; family Arachnomycetaceae; genus Arachnomyces; species Arachnomyces sp. PD_36. The sequence goes on along the minus strand of JANTQE010000002.1, from coordinate 1,098,356 downwards.
CGATATCTTGGTAAAGCGTTTAGAGTTGAGAGAGAGGAAGATGGGATGTTGAATCTGAAGGCTCAGAGTGTTCTTGAGGATTTTCTACACAAACACTGCAGGATAGTCCTTATTGTAAGTCCAGATCCAGTTTGACTATAAATCTCGAAGGCCGCAGGTGACGTTAATGTGTCTTGTTGAGAAACAAGGCTGTCCGTTTTTCTGAAAATATGCGGCCAGCCTTGATTCGTCTGTCTGCTTTTTCTCGGCCATCGTCAATTCTCTTCTCTGCGTTGTCTCCGTTTCGCAAACTTGGCTTCGAACTCATCGATTCTCTTTTTGCTCTCAACTCTGATCTCTCATTCTCTTCTTCTCCTGATGCCCCCAACACCCTAAACGCGTTGTTTCTCTCAACCTCCACTGTGGCGCGGTACTCCTCCAGCTCCCTTTCGTGCTTCAGGGCGAGAATGCTTTCTCCAGCACCTAACTCGATTCTATTCTTCACCTTCATTACCCATCTACTTCTGCTTTCACTATTATCTCTTCTAACTTCTCATCGTTCTGAAAGCGTTTTTTCCCATTTGCGAACTCTCGGCCACCTCACATTTCATGTGTTTGTCGAGCTGTCCCCGTCCCTCCCTGCCGACGATTGGACAATATGAGAGAGAGGGCCGAGGGAGGTTGTGGATATCAATGCGGCCAAATCGGTAGGGGAAACGCGCAACTCTAGTATTGAGATCAAACGTGTGGAAACCGACGAGATGAAATAGGAAGCTACATTTGTCTTCTCGAAACAAAGTAGTCAGATCACACTTGAGAGCTCAACCCGAGTCTACCTAGATAAACTCACTACCTAGGTACCTAGGTAATTCAATCCGGCCAACTGACCTGTAATTTGTGCCTTGACCACCCAGTGAGAAGCGTGTGTCCATCGACATCATTGACTCGGAAGTGACTGACTGACTATGACTAAGCGAAAGGATGAAGACCCCATCTCCATCTCCCTTTCCCTTCAGCGTCATCTATCTTTCTTTTCCCCTTTCCTCCTCCGTCGCAGATGACGATAAATGATGGCATGAGTCGATTGCGCCTACCGTTAATTCGAATAATGAGCTGTTCTTCCTTCATACGAACTTCACTTCGTCGGGCGACGAGTGACGAAAGCAATTTCTCTTCTCTTCTTCTCTCCTTGATCTTCTCTTCACCATCTTCTCCATCCTTTACGGTTCTGAAGTCTCTGTAGTTCTGCCCGAGAAGATATGGACTAATCAATTTTGAGCAGTGTTTAAAAAGTCTGCTATGACCTCTAATTCCTGAGAATAAAGTCTCATCTCAATCTCTTCTTATCCTTCAAAGTAAGTATTAGCCCGTTCTTCGCAGTTTTCTCGAATCTATGCTCCTCTCGGATATTTGAACTAATTTCTGAGCAGCTTCCTTTCACGACGATGAAACCGGAACTTACACTGGCCAATACTCCACCTCCATCGTTTCTCGACCCTAAGTATGACATTAACAATGCCATACAAGTATCATCACCAACCCCTACCGCCATACATCCGGATTCTACGCAATGGGATACTAGGTCATATCTTTGCAAATTCTTCGCTTCCGAATTCTCCATTCCACTGGATCATCCCCTGGTCGTAGACCTCTAAGCGACATTATGGGTCCGCAAAAGGATTATATTGCGCGTCCAGGAGAACATTACAGCAGCGATTTGGGGAGGATCCCGGAAATGGCTAGATGACTGCCTATATCTCTCAAAGTATGGTTGGGGGTGAGTATTATTCATAATTCTTTGAACAAGGCACTTGAAAAAATTACCTGTTAACTAATAGAATAGCGTAGAAGAATCATCTTGACTTCTGTCTCGAGAATTCAGACCGGTCTGGAATCATGTCCAAGAGTACCAGTACGAGATCAATGCCTCTGATGTGAAAGACTATCTGAGAAAGTCGATCCCGATACCAATGGGAGCAGACATGAGCGCCAGTGTTGCGAGTGACTACGCCAAAAGGTTTACTTTTCCCACATGGAATTGGTTGCTCCACACTGCTTTCAAGTACACCGATGGGACTTTTGCCAACTCCACTTTTATGACACAGTTCAACTCTGAAAAGAACATTATCGACGTCGTTCTTTCTTGAACAATTTTTGAGTCTGTTGCTAAAGGTCGAATCTTATCCATAACTCGGAGCTATGTCGCTTGCCTTGTCGGAGAACTGTCAGCGCTCTCGAGCGTCTAAACAGTGATGCAAGCTTCTGAGACGCGCTGTACGCGTACATCGAGCTTAAGAGTCGATGGATAACCGACCGTTCTGTAGCTGAAACCGCGATAACGGAACGAAATAAGAACGACAAAGTAATCCCAGATCAAGAACGCTCGCAGATAGAAAGGTCGCTTCAGCAGTATGCCGCCTATCTCAATGCTTTTGATGGCTATCAATTCGTCTGAAATAAAGCCGAACCTCTACATTACTTTAAATCAGCAAATCTGCTCCGCGCTATCCCTGTTCTTATGGCAATGGACTCGACGAATGAAGCAGAAGGTACCCCAAACAACAGCACAAACTTTTTAAATGGGAACGCTGGCATGGAGAGTCAGGATAACCCATTTGCCGGGGATCACACTGTCCGAAATATCTTCTCCACCCCTCAACGACGCCGCAATCTCACGCTCGAGAATCCCCCATCCACCCCAGCTATCGACAACGCCGACGACGGTCATATGAGTCCCGCTCTTCAGAGAGCCCTTCGCGCCGATCGAGACTGCCGGGCTAGTGAGAGAGGATAAACGACCTTCACGCCTCTTTTAAGAGAAAGCTATGCACTTTTTGCCAGCGCTAAATATGACTTCACAGTCTCAACTTTTTCATGTGCCGCTCAAAATCGTGATTCATGCCAAAGCATTAGTAGTTAAAATAGAGAATGAAAATGAGAATTAAGAACTATTTATTTAAGGCTTGGTTTCCCGATCTCGAAATAACGAAAGAATCGTTCGTGTCTGAACATTTGCTGCTTTCGAGCAGTGTGTTGAAGTACGGTCACTGAGATGAGTAATAGGAACGCACAGACCACCCGTAGGAGCCTTTGCCAGCGACTGTACTCAGTTCCTTCATTGACGATACCACCGTCTCTTATGATCGAGAGCACGAAATAAACGAGGAAATAAAAAGCAGCAGCATACCTCTGTGGATGTTACCCGCCTTGACCTGAACTTATTCGATTAACTCGGATGCCTGGAGGAAGGTGAAGGACTTCGTGAACTCTCACGCCGGTTGGGATGCGACCAATGCCAGCACCGGACGAGATCCTCAGGCTCGGCTTGGGACGAGGTGGCACGAATCAAGCCTCTCCCTCACATTATTTGGGCTTTGGAGAAACCTTTTGCACCGCTCAATCTCTTGACTTCAGGTCGGAGTCGCTCGTCGTCAACAAGGCAACAGAGTTTTGATCAACTTCATACGAGCTCAAGCTTCGATTTTGCCTCTTAAAATACGGACGCCCCTTCCATATTATCCAGATATTTTCCTATGAGACGATTTTAGAGCCAGGAAAGAATTGGGTTTATGCTGAGCTAGTACCTTTGCCAACCTCTATCTATTGAGTTGAACTTATGACATTGACAAACTCCACGTCTTGCGAGCTCAAGTTGTTCTTTTTGGAGAGTACTACTAGATGAGAAGAAGAGTACCTAACAAGCCTTGCTAAGTTTTACTCCTATCATCCGGAACCGCCGAGTGTTTACTGTCTGATCGTACGTCGACACTGCCGGACTGCACGGTAGTGAAAACTTGCAAGTGAAAATGAGGGATTCCCACCCGCTATGCGTGCTTTGTTGTGCCCCATTTTGGTTTGGGACTGGGTCCACTGCATGGATGGGCGAGTTCCGCGCTGGTATGTATCATGGAATGCCTCAGTCTCCGCTTCAGCTTCTGTTTCGAAGATTGAGCTTGCTGAGCGGCCATTTGGCGCCTTTATTATTACCATAACTCCTCTCTAACGTGCAAAATAGTTCGATTCAATGACTCAGGCCCGTTCCTGACCGGGGTAGGTTTATGTATTATGCAAAATGGAGTGCTGGCAGTGCCGGGCGATGAGAGCAAACGCTACGACGATTACGGCTACACAGCTCCACTCCAGGATCACTTTTCTCTGATGATAACAGACCATCGTGATCCCGACTGTGGTTATGCGTTTCATGAGTCATGCTGGAAGATTCTTAAGGCTCTCGTGTATCCATCCCCCGTTCCGATACAGACTCTGTATAATATTTGCCGTTCGTGCCCCATCACTCGTCCGGGGCATGTCGAGCTCGGCCTTGATTATTGTGGGGTCACGAGGAAGGATCCTAACTTGCCATATCCGTGGGAGGGATTTCACATCATGAGGAATCTACCAAGAGAACTTGGATGGGCACACTCTGCCGTTCCTGGAACGAAAATCGATCCGTTTGATATACCAGAGTTACAACAGTTCCTAGGCGAAACGCAGCAACCTATGCACCCGGGGGATGCTTCATCGGGCATATCACCATCACCCCGCCGCCACACAGATTGCTTTAGTAGCCTACCCCCAGAGCTTCTGGAGGAAATACGCGTGCTATTGCCGTCCAGAAGTGTGGTCAATTTACATTCTGTTTCGAGGTCTTTTGCGAGCCTGCCCCTCTCTCAGTACTTCTGGGCTTCTCGGTTCATGCGACGGCGTGAACGTAGCCATATATTTGAACCTATAATCCCTGGGTACGTTCCCGACACCAGGAAAAATTGCCGTGATTGGAGGGCTCTTTACCACAAAACAGCTGAGGACGAAGCCTTCCCAGGCGCATTAGAGAATAGAGCGAGGGTTTGGAACTCCACTCGTGGTCTGAGGGACTTATTAATTGCCATACCACCGGTTCGCGATGAAGCTGTGCAGAATTTCAGCGGCGTTGACACCGAAACTCAGGTTTGGGAGGCAATCCCAGGATGGAGATACGTTGGGGGTGATTTCAGATACAGGTCTATGTTTTCATCTGCGCCCTGCTACGTTCGTTTCAAGCAGAACGTGAATGTGCCCGAAAACATAACTCAAATAGCCGTGTCGATCGTCGATTTCCATAACCGGGAATACATAAGTGGCCTTCGCCTTATCTCACATGGGAGACCGGACATCAAATTGGGTTATGAATCCTGTACGAAGCAGGTGATTCTAGATGTTATGGATAGAGATGGCAGACCCGGTATTTTTACTGGGTTCATATGTGCACTAGGTGCAAGAGGAATTCAAGGGCTTAGAGTGGTGACCTCTGATGGCCGATCATCAGAATGGGCTGGTTCTCCTTCCGGATTACCCCAGACGCTTCGGCTGTGTGTCGAACAGCCCATCTCTGAATTAAAAGCTGCTTTTGATGTAAGATGTCTCCCATTCTCTTTTGGTTCTTACTTCTACGTTCAATTGCGGTTTTTCTAACATATACCATTTTCAAAGGGATTCAAAATGGTTGGCTTAGCCGTGCCGGAATTATCGGGCTCTGATACTACCACTATCAATCATCGAGACACACCTCTACCTCTGAAATCTCATGCGATCTGGTACCCTGATATCCCATCCAAATACGTCTCGCTTCATAACGAATCCCACGTTGGAAATGAGGTCTCCTCTGCGGAGTATCTACCAGTTCTGCACTGTATGTTCGGTGGACCCAAAGGTATCTATCTGAAATACTTGACCCAGATCTCTGCGGTATGCAACCGAGCTATCGTCGGTCTGGAGTTTCTGTACGAACACGAAGGTTCCCCGGTTCGATTTCAAAAACTCCATTGTCTGAAGAACTCGCACAATCTCAACAGGATTAACTTTAGGATCAATGGCCCAGGCGGTGAAGTTGTCACAGAGATAAAAGTAGGCTATGGCTACCGCCGCGAGAGACATACTATTGCCGCACCTCAACAGAGGGTGACTCTCACTTCTTTTAGGGTAAGTCATCGCAAGGTTTATTTTTCTTCACTTTCGTCAGACATTAGGATATTATTTACCGTCATGGGTTACCTTGCTGATGAGTTATCAAAATTTCCCCTATGGAAACAGGTGGAGACAAATCACGGGCGAAAATTTGATTTTATGCCTGCCGTAATGCCGGTTCTTGGGCCACGGCCAAAGTCTATCATAATTCCACCGGGAAGAACTATTACCGGACTATTCGCAATCGATGTAAGAGAGGACTCTATCTCACGATCTAACTCTACCCTTTGCTTCTGGCAGATCCTGCTTCGAGTATTAGAGGCTAACCCCTTTCTTTCAAGGATTTCTTGCACGGGATGAGCGACTTCGGTGCTATGACGGAAGTTTTGGACGCTCATGGAGAAAGGTAGACGGGGGATAACGGAAGATGCTCGTTATGGGAAATAGCAAGGTAGGAATAAGATGCAGCCCCATCTATGCTCGCTACGGGCCCTACTAACCTTGAAGCCCAAGTATATACGGGAAGCTGATATCCTCAAAGAAGATCAAACAGTACAAATCAATAGCCGTGTGCTCACCCATGCCGAAATCGCATGTGATTATTCTTGAAATTCACTGATTTTCTTCCATATTCCTTCCTCGCCTTCATTCACTCTTTTTATTCACTGTTTGTAGGTGACCCTGGCCTATATTTACCCCTTTCACCTCCATAAAATCTCCTTCTTCTTTCAATTCAGCCAGCTTACCTCTTCTCACCTCTCAATCCTCTCTGGGTGGCCCTACATATATCTATATATATCTTTATATATACCTATGTATCTATCTATACGCCGTATACGCTATATCTCATACTTATCTCCTTTTATATCCACGTCTACCCAGAGATTCTCTGCAAATCCGAGATGATCATGATTGGCGATTCCTCCTATAACAAGTACCAATCTTGGTCAACCATTCACTATTCCCTATGGCCGCTTCGGAAAGAGCTTCGGAGGGCACACCGTGAAGGAAACCCGCTCTCCCAGTGATCTCTCATTGGGTGAGCATTATTTTACGTCGGATATGCCTCGGTGCCGGTCCGGCTCCAGATAGAGATGGCCAGCGTATTGCTTACCATGGAGATCCTGAAATCGCCCATATCATTCTCATTCACTGAGTTAGGCACTTTGGGGCACATCCGGTTTAAAAGTATTTTTGAAGGAATTGGTTATGGCTGCACCACTACCTCCATTAGATCCGGGCTGGGATTAAGCTCAGATCAAAGTGATGGACACCATCTTCGTGCTGGATGTCTTGGTGGAATACGCCCCCGGTGTCTCGTCTGGCATCGAATTTCTGACGAGCAACAACGTTGGCCCTGCTCTCGGGTTGGAGCTTCGATTTTGATGCGATTAGGGGGGGGCCAGTCGCAAGAAGGTGAGTCTAGGATCCCCTGTGGTAACACAACAAACTAACAAGCTGGGGCCCACTAGACGGTGGGGCACTATAGGCGGTATCTGCGGGGAAGCATGAGCTTCAGAAAATCCTACGACTTGAACGGAACGAGGAATGGCTGGCGTGGCTACGATCTCCTCTCGTCAAACCATGGGTGGTAGAGCTGTGGAAGGGCTATTTGGTCTCGGAGTAAAAGCGAACGCAGCCACGGTATAGGCATATTGAAACGACATACATATCGATTCCAAAACGGGCAGCGATACCCAAAATCAACGGACTTCTTCAGTAAGTGAAGGTGTTTTTAAGAGTGAAGGCCTCGAAGACCCTTCGCTAAAGGTATGTGCTCTCTGTATATACTCTCGTTCTCCAAGGAACAGCCCCGCACAGCATGTTACTCGACGACGGAAACCCTGAAAACTGACCTCAATATATAGATGTCTGAAGAGGCACGTCTCACGCTGACAGGAGAAAAAGCAGAATTATTTAGACGATGCGTCACGAGATCTGTATACTCAGACAACATTTTCGAAGATTGTACAAAATAAGATTCGAGAAACTTCAGAGCTTGCACTTGAAAAGTCTCGTCAACAAGAAGCGATTTTGAGAACAACGACATCGAGAATTTCTAGCTGCAACTCGCGAAGACAAGAACAGTCAAATAACAGTCATCGAGTTGAGATTAAAATGTTTCGTTGAAGCTCTTCAATCAGAGATCACAGTTCTTAATACGCAGATTCTTGCAGACAATCTCGCGCTAAACGCGAAGATTAGTGACGAAGAATTTCTCGAGTCGATGTCAATTAATTCGGGAAGTCGAGAGAAGTGGTTGACTCGCAGAGACGAGAGAATTCAGGCACTGACCTCAGAACGGTTTCTGACAACTTATTCACCCGAGATAAGGCGGAAGACCCGGGGGGGGGGGAAGCTCTGAATTCCAATTAATTTCCCATGCTGGCGAAACTTGAGAAGCTCATTACCAAGCTTTCTCCTTACCCAGCTCTCTCAAAGTCCCCACGCCTCGAGCCCGATATACCGGACACCTGCATGCGTTCTCCGCCAACCGAAGTAAGTGAGTGTCTGAGGAGGCTTACGCGAGTCACGAAACACCACCTACCTCTAACCCCCCAGCCTTATAATGCAACAAACGATCTCGCGAGATCAAGATCTCATCGGAAGATACGTCCAGGAATATCCCATCGCACGCGCAACCCTTTTCGCGTTAGAGGATCCTGGCGTCTTCAAACCGTACCCATTCTCACCTAGTCTTCGTATTCGCTTTATTGTTTCTCTTGAAATGCTTATCTTCTTCTGCGCCAAACTTTGTCGTATGCGGTCTCTCGTCGGCTATTTTGGAGATTGCTTCCTTCAGTGTCAAGCTTTCTCTCCTCATTTTCTTCACTATAGATGAACCATCTATTCATCGTGGCGGGAAGCTTTCCATATCTTTTTTGACAATTATTTCTTTCCTTCACTTTAAAATACCCGGTCCACCGGACTTGATTCATTTCTTTATATTCCAACCCTTGTTTCAGCAACCAGTGGGCTCTAGTCATGCACGATCTCAAGATATCCCAGGTCCCCAGTGCCCCTGAAGCAGAGTTCATTCATATGACAAAAAAGGAAACAAAAGATGGCGTGGGTAGGGCAGCCGACAATACCACACGATCTGTCTTGAGCTTCACCCTAACCAAGTTGCTGCCGACCGCCCCATCCCAAATTTAACAAGGCTGCAGCGGCACTCGGGTTCGAACTCGGGCTGTCGATGCGCGCTGCGGCAGGCCCAGGTGACCTAGCTAAACACCAGACGTCTCCAGTGTATATCACTAGACCGCCTGACCCTGCCGCTGTTACTATACTTTTATCTCTGTTAGCTATACACCCCTATCACACCCACTTGTCCTATCATGAGTTTGAAGGCCCAATACCAGTTTTGTCTAACATCTCTAGGGAAAGTCTCTCAACTGAAACTGCACCAAGTCATAGAGTGATTCTTTCCCTCTTATCCTGCTTCCCGTTTCACCTACTCCAATAACGCAGCCACTTTATTCCAGCGATTTACCTCGCAACATATCTACCCCTGAGTACAACGTTTCAATCTACCTAGGCGACGATACAGAGGCTTCATAAAAGATTAACTATCAAAATTCGAGCAAAATGACCAGTGGGTTGAGACGCGGCCAGCGAAACGAAACGAGAAGTAACCAACAGCCATTCACTGAGCCGTGAGTGTGAATTCACTTCTCGTTGTTGCTTGCCTCCCACTTTCTTCTTTCTTCTTTCCTTCCACCTTTGCTAACCCATTCTCCTAGGGAAGCATCTCTTTGCATAGAACAATGGCCATAACCCGAACGCCGCGCCGATCGTACCTATTATAGCAAACCTCGTTGCTGTCTTGCTAGTCCGGAAGTTTGATCGTCCGGTTTTGTCAAGCCCTGGACAGACCTCTCGATGATAGAAGACAGATCAACGGGTCTCTACACAGTATATACAACACGTCTGCACCAAGCAGCCCACAACCTTGGATACTGGAAGTGGGTCGAGAGACTGAAGAAACCTGGGACAGCCGCTGAACCGGACGGACACCCCGTATCTACAGCAGAATCGAGTGGTCGGGTCGACTTTGGAGCGCAACGGCGCCTTAGTCACTTGACGTGGACACCACGTCTCGAGACACTGGCTCCAATTGCTTACGTTAGAATGCAGTAAATATAGATCGTCGAGCCTCCCGACCACCGATTACGGCATTCTGAACGTCAAACGACAACATGTCAGCTCACATAGCCGCTTGCACGTCGGAGAGGCTCAGAAAAACGGAGGCTCTATTACCTCCTGGCGCAGCAGTCAACAGCTCGCAGAGTCGCAAATATTCACTTTGCTTTGTGTGTGGCAATTTATTGTGCGAATTAAGCTTGAGCCGAAACCATCGGGTTCAAACATGCCTCGGCAGCTTCGACTCGGTTATCGGAAAGAACTAGGACACATCCATCTTATCTACACATATATCTATATATGAGCCCCATGATTGCGTTGACCTGCGAAACTGTTCGAACTGATAGACTTACCAATATTGTGGGTCAAAATAGGCTCAAAGCAATATTCCTAATCACCTTTACTGGCAATCTGTGGATTGAGTAAGAGACGCGTTTCCCTGCACGCATGGAAAATGATAACCCAAAGAGTATCGATCCTCGTTTCTGGAGGTCGACGTGGGGAACCAGCACCAGCTATCCTGAGAGCACGCGGTTGCTATACTCGTATGAATAAGGACGGTCAATCCACAAGGCGAGAAAGGGAATTGCCGTCCTCTGTCCACTTACAAACTAGGGAGGAGTGACAGTCACTTCCACATAACACCATCGACGCTCGATATAACACTGCCAACCTTCGAGATATACGAAAACGAGGGTTCGATGTGAAAGGTTTGTCATCCCGATAATCCATATAGCTGACAGAACCAATTCTCTTAGGAGGGTCCGAAAAACAATCAACGAGCGCCGTCTGATCTGCACCCGGACGTCTTCAAAGACCAGGCCAGCACAGCTAAGCCTCAGCAGTGTATGTCAAGATTCTACCTGCGTCCGGTTTCACTACATTCGCCAATCACAACAACCGTCATGAACTATCAAGTATCACTCTACTTGAAGTCCATGCCGTCATCGCGAGAAGATATATGACTAATAATGATGCCACAGTCACAACAACGGTCATTTACATAGACAGAGATGCAGCTACATTACCTATTTATCACTTTAACAACACTTGCTTCTTTCTCTCTGAATGCCAGTAAAGCCAAGATTCAGTCTTGCTTCATATTCGACGAGTTTTAGATGAGTATTTTTTGAGTCTAAACGAGTCTCCTCTCAACGTTCTCTTTTTTGTCTTCAACTCGTTCAAGACATAATTAATATGACGAACAAACAGCGCATGTTCTAGCTTCAAGTACAAAAAATGGCCACCACAGTGCGAGGGTGTTCCTCCTGAAATTTCTACAGAATTTCTATTCAGAACCCCCCGCGTTGTGGCAAGTGTGGGGAGGGAGATGAACTCCCAAAGCCACATACTTTCGAATGTTCCAAACATCTTAAGGACGACACTATCCGATACCTTTGGGCATGGATAGATAGATGTTCCAACGACAACATATTGCGCAACGCGGTTCCTCCCGACTTCATCAAGAATCTGGATTTTACCAAAGAGGGAACAGGGCGCATCGTCGTCCTAACTACGTATCAAACCTTTGCGGCGAGGACAATGGATTATGATGGAAAGAGTGAGCATTCTTCACACTGTTTCCGCGCTACCACGACGACGATGACTCTCTCGCAAGAACCTTGTGGTGTTGTGCGGGTTCTTTCTTTCTTCTTTTTTTTCCTTGGGCAATCCGAAAGAATTTTCTAGATACCTCAAGCAAGAACTCCCTTACTTCAAACCTCATACTAATGGACGGTTAGTACTATCGTTTCTCGTAGCTGTGTTATGTACTAGAAGCTAACTATAGTAGATAACAACATGATGGAAATGGACCTGGACCTTTGGGATGAGCACTCGGAAGGGGAGGGCCCCGAACTCCAACCCCGCCAGCCGGTAGTTCGCCTGCCTCCAGCTCCCCAGGCCGCAGCCGCCCATCCCCCTCCCCCCCAGGCCGCCGCCGCCCACCCCCCTCCTCCCCAAGCCGCCGCCCCTCCCCCGCCATATGAGCCCGGGCCCCTCCGACTTTTTTCGCGTCCTGTTCTTCGCCTACGTGGCGATTGGCGGTGCCGTTCGCGGGTACCGGGAGGGGGAGACCCCTTGGGGACGGTGACGAAATGACCTCTAAGCTAACTTGTATCAGGGAGTCCCATGAAAGTGCCTCGATGTGTTTGATCGAATAATAGCCGATGAAGCCCGCCACCTAAAGAACCCTAATACCGACATTCACCGCCTGGTCCGATCCATGAATTATGACCACTCCTGGGGATTATCTGCCACACCATGCATTAACAGGGCCGTAGACACACTGTGGATGTTAAACCTATTCCTTCCAAATCCTCCTGACGAGGTTGTAGGAAACGAGTATTAATTCCCATCGGGGGCAGCGGAGCGTGGTGCCAGTCAATCTGGAGAGCGGATGGCAATTGAAGAGGCTAACGGCTCACGCAGATGCGAGCGTATCAATGAGGAACGAGCTATGTGCACGGTTGAAACACCACTGCAGATATCAAGGCGATCGAGTTCATGAGCGGACCGAGCCCCAACAATGCAGATTCTTGAAAACCTAACACAGCCTCTTATCAGGGTGAGAACGATTTCACTGACACTGAGGTCCTTTTTGCGACAATATATTCTCTCAATATATTAGCCATCTTTTTAAACTTGAGAAGAGTGCTGAACTTGACGCTGTGGGTGAATCTGATGATAGACGAAGCAAACGATGTGTCCAGCCTTCCCTGGAATGTGCGCATGCTAAGCACGCTGGGCTGACCCTCTTTATCAAGGGAGAGAGCTCTACGACGGCATCCCAAACTTACGGGATCTTACCCCCGCATTGAGGAGGAAGAAGATGTGTCCTGATAGAAACTAACGGCCCAACCTCAGCTGGGTTTTCAAATATACCAAGAATAACAAGCGGTGAACCCACACTTCAATAGCCGTGGTATCACCCCAGTTCGCTCGAGATTCTGAACATTTTTATACAGATTCATCTCGCACTCTATCGCAAAGTGCGTAGACACATTGGTACAATATACACTCAAGGGGGGAGACATTGTGGTCCATAAAATTGGCATGCTGTGTCACTTTCAAGCAAAGCTGCTTCCACGACCCATCTTCGAGATCAAGTTGATTTCTGCTATTTCAAAACTTCGGGCTATACTCTACCTCTTTCACGTTGACCGTGTACCAGACATCGATATAATTAACGTCCATTAGGAAACGACACCCGTGGTCCACCAGATGGACAATTGCGAATAACACTTTCATCGTTTAAACAGGTGACTTACATCTGATAATAAGAAAGATGGGATAGCACACAATAGGCTGCGCAGTCTCTCGAGCCTCAAGTCAAAATCAACAAATTACGAGTTGGCATACACACACATATACATATCCCATGGACCGATGTGGGTCCGGTTTTCCGCTCCGCTCCTCTCCCCTCTAGGCCGGACTCGGTCCCAAAATCCTTCGAGCGAACTCTTCACACAGAGGGGGTTGACAGACCTTCCGTACTGTGCCCTCGAGCATGTTCTAGAAAGAAACTCGAAAAATAGCGGAAATCGACGACGAAACCTCTTGAGCGACGTCTTCCTTTTGGATAATCAATGTAAATCATGCTCTGGCGCTAGCTCAGGGGTTACGTGCGGCATCCATCGAGCGCTGCGGATTGGATCATACAGAGAAGAGAATGGCGAGTTGGTCCGGCTGACGGAACGTCAGAAGGGTGTGGAATTGGCCTCCTTTGAGGCGGGGGAGGAATTTGGGCTGTTCTTATGTCTGTCCGATCGTGTGCCCGTGAGATGACAGGTAAAGTCCGGTGGCTCTGGTTGCCTATTAGGCAGAGGGGCTTTACAGACTTCCACACATTCGAAGAATGATAGCTATGCGACGCAAAAGTCGAAGATATCAACGACCATAACGCTTCCTCGTCTCGCCGACGACACTTCTTTCATAACTTGGTGCAAAGCATGCGCATATCTATCTATCTCTACAGAGAAGAATATGACGCCCACGACGACTACGACGATACACCAACCAAATCACCTGGCCTACCAAATGCAGCGTTCTAAATATTTTCTGAAGCTCGACGTAGACAACTTCGGCGTCCTCATATCCAAGTTGATTTGCTTAAGTGAGTGAGTTTCAGATTACTGACGTATTTAATCTATCTAGACGTCTATCAATTCGACTCAATATCGAAAAACAAATTTCTACGATATGTGCGATGTCCTGCTACAATTTCCGAACAACAACACTCGCTGGTCAATATTCAACTTCGCTCTGCATCTAGCAGTATTAAAGTACCCTCGCTTTGACCTTCAGTCCTACCCGCAGCCGTTGATCCGCACCACCGAGCGCACCGAGGACGGACTACTCGCCAATCAGAGCTCGATCCACGAGTTCTGCATCTCGCCCATGCGTCATAACACTCAACTGATGGGTTCCGTCAACCTCATGACGGAGACCTCTGAATGCTGCCAGCACTTGGTTAGTGGACTCGGCACCAACGATGGCTCCACCTCCTTCGCCCGCACATACTCCGCGCTCCACTCGTCACTTGGACTGGCCCCTATTGCGAGATCTAAGCGATGATGTCAAATGATGCAGTAGTCCTCAGAGACGATACTCGTCTTGCTGAAGGGCAATATATTATACTGTTCAGCGACATTGGGGAATATTCACTTTGCGGGTTCAATTCAGGGCTGGGGGAGCGAGGGGTTTACTCTTCAGAAACGCATTAAAACTACAGAGCTAGAGAAGGATTCCACAAAACGGACCTGGTGGTAGGTAGGTAGTATGACTAGCAATTGCTATTGTTTCTTTCTGATTACCCTCGGGACCAGAACTTGAAGAAAAGAATGAGAATCGAATCAAGGAAGTTGAAAGTAAGACGCCGAATCAAGGAGGTAGAGAAGAGGGGACAAAAGAATGAAAGAGGCGGAGGAGAGGGCCGATCAGAGAGTCAAGGAGGCGGAGGAGAGAGCGCATGAGAGATTCAAGATGGTGATGGAGGAGAGTCGGGCGAGTATTATAGCTTGTAGAATGAATTAAAATCTATTCCTTCCTCCCCCACGCCCAGATATCCACATCTGCTTCAATCATGATTACCAAGAAGACAGGACACGACGAGACAGTAGGATAGGATATCTTCACAATCAATGATAAAAAGTAGTAGTAATATAAGTATGGGTTATAAAAGTAAAATAAGAATAGTATAAATAACCATGATAAAATCAAAGTACGGGGATATCACATCCCAACCGACCAAGAACTAGAAAGAAGTGAAGTAGATAAGAAACAGAAGACGAGAGATATAAAAATGTCCAACTCTTTTCGATCATAGACGTGTTTCACGGGTGCACATATATATTCTGCAGCCAAACCCATTCATGCCCCCTTACCCCTTCCCTTGCGTGCACAAAGAGATAAAAACATAAAGGCTAAAAACACCAGTGACCATAATCAGAGTCAAAACAAAAAAGGAGACAAGCCTGGCGCCACACGCTCCGGAGATGATGAGGGAAAAGAAAAACTAAAGCAGACGAAATAGACTGGGACAGGATGAAGAGTCTCCACATAAAATACTTGCTATGCCCCCCTTTACACCGTAAGGACACCAGCACTTTTTTGTTGGGGATCTTTGAATGGGAACCATGAAAACAAAAATGTAAGGAGATAGAGGATGGGTAGAGGTAGAAGGAAAATTGGGGTGATGGTAGGAATGTGTAATGGGAACAGAAGAAAATAAGAAAAATAAGCGTCAAGCTAGACTAGTGGTGGGTGAGATTTGAGAGATGATTGAGGATGTTCTATCCAGAGTCGCCATCGGCATGTTGTATGTACGCATGGTAGGAACTCATGCTAATGCCTCTCAGATCCATCGTTTTCATGATCCAAGTCGATTGGATGGGTAGATAGCTATACAAAGGACAACTAGCAACCAATCGCAATGGACAAGACATGTTGGAACGACAGATATTCAACCCGTTCGGATGTTAGGATAGGAAAGGAAATGATGTCTGAGGTGTAGACAGGAAAAGAAAAGTACAGTGACTGCGTGACAGGTAGATGCCAGATATTAAAATGTGGTATATAGCGCCAATAGATGGTGGCCCATGTTGGTCAAAAGACCGCAACAATGCTGGGTGGAAATAAGGTGTCAGGTGGGGCGAAGCGAGGTGATTGATTCATCACAGAAGAAAACCATAGTTATGGTCAGCCGGCTGATAATAAATCATGCTGGTCGTTGGTATCGTGGAATGAGGACGGTATATGCATTACATTGGGAGCGTAGACGTAGGAGGTATGTCGGGCGGATGGTCGGATTATTACAAGGTGGGGTCAGGAGTGGACGACGTATTATCGTCCATCCCGCGAGCGATCTGGTCCGGGCTGGCCCATTCCGCCTTCTGGTCTTGTATTTATCCATTCTGCGGTGCCATCTTGTACCGCGACTGGCGTTTTTTGCTCGTCAGAGGGTTGATTCGAGGTGCTGGTTGTGCCGGGAAGGAGGTTGTTGATTTCAGTCGCAATGGCCTGAGCCATGTATGCCCTTAGTTCCCGTTCTTCCCGTTCGTCTTCCTTCATTAAGCGCCTTCGTTCCTCTTTGGATAGATTTTCTCGTCGCATGCGCCTAATCTCGTGGATGACCCAGAGTAAAACTTCCTCGGGAGCTCGTGTCCTGTCCTTGCCGTGCTTGGCTGGATTTCGAACATATCGACGAGTTACGTCAGTCGCACCGTCGATGGAAAAGGCGATACAGTAAGACATTTTCCTGCCCCAGCCTAAAAGTATTGTCAGTAACTCGGATCGTGATTGTTTTTGATAGATGATCATTACCTTCTGCATAAAGTCGAGGTTTATCCCAAGCCTCCTCGCAGGCATCCACATGGATCCACCTCCTCTGATGTTCAGAGTAGACTTCGGTCCAGACGTGATCCTCAGAGTTCCATACCCATCGCACGCGACCACCCACTGCTCTGCACAGCATGCTGAAGCAGTTGGCCCATTCTCCAACACGGCCACGACGTGTCTGTAGTAGTTGCCAGACATCGGAGTAACGGGGGAAGCGTTCAAACGCGCCGCAACTTGGTTCAGAGCACCGATAGAGCTCGACTCTGGCCGCGCCACGGGCAGTCTCGTCAGGATTGGGTGGGGTCATGCCGTGAACGATGGTTGGCATGAAGCACTTGGAACATGGTGGATTGTTTACGAATTGGAAGAATGATCGCTTAAACCATCTGAAAAAAAGGGAGTAATCAGTCAGTCGGGAATAATCCCCACAAGATAATCGATGGTACTTACCTGAGAAGAGCCTTGATGACACAATCTTGATAGCCCCATTCAGGCTTGGCCTTGCCTCCGATACTGGCAGCTTGCGCCTGGAGAATCTGATTCTCCTCATCTGCCTCGGCGTAGAGTCGATCCAACGGTATTACGGACAAGGCTTCATCCAAAAGGCCAGGATTTTCATATTTCGTTGGCGTAACCGACAATACGTGGAGGAGGTTGCGAAACTTGAGGGATGTCGGGTCTTGGGGCGGGGATGGGACGATCGGAAGACTTCTGAGCGGGGAATATGATGGAGGCTGCTGTGGAAGTGGTGGAGGTCTCGGTGACGGTTGACGTTGGGATTGATGATTTGAGCCGAGCGATGGTGATCGGGGTGGTGGAGTGGATGATGCGAGATGGGAGGAAGAGGAGCGAGATGAGGCACGAGAGCGCGATCGCTCTTGCAGGGTATTCAGTCGTCTCGTCCGTAAGAGTTGTGAGAATTGTTTTGTGAGTTCATTCGCATCGTAGGCATTCTGCGCGGGCGGGCCACGACGAGAGTGGCTCTGACGGTCTGCCATGGCAGGTTATCGGGATAGGAAGCGTCGACCACAGGACGGGGTCGAGGCAACCTGATAAGCGATGAAAAGGTCGGGTTGGTCGTGATCTTCGATGTCGCGAACACAGTATATTCGTTGAGTGCGTGGTCTGGCGGCTCTTGATGAGCTCAAAGTTGTCTTGGTCAATTGAAGACGGATGGCTCTCTGTTGGACGTGAAGAGAGTGAATGTTCCGGTCGTCAATCGATTAAAGTGGTGGACCGCAGCAAGGGCACAGCCGTGTTCTTGCCACTCTTGGCACTGTAGTCGTCACCACACGAGGTCGGGAACCACGATGGGAGAGTCTGTTGGTTGATTGATTGATCGATGCGACGATGGAAGAATAGATGAAGTCGATGAAAGGAATTTGGCGTGGGGAGAGAAGTTGGCGAAGTATTCGACCGATCGAAGAGGACGGATAATCAAAGCGGGAGTGAGGATCCAGGCGGGCGAAGAGTGAGGCCCAAGAACATGGGGCAGCCCTAGGGGGGAACAGGGAGTTGTCACTGCGAGTTACACACGGGACGAAAGGATGGGAGATGTTGAGTTGTTTAAAGAGGTACTGGTTGAAGTAGAAGAAAGAGTGAAGATAGACAGATAGATAGAAAGAAGAAGAGAAAGAAGAGAAGAAGGAATGATGTGGAAGAGAGGGATGATTGTGAGAGAGTCAGAAGGGGAGAATGTCGTCGTTGTCGCTGTCGTCGTCTTCTTCCTCTCTCTCGTAGAAAAAAAGAGCCAAAGAAGGAACTGGTGACGAATCCTCTGTCCAGTATCTTACCGTACACGGCTTAGCCTTGGGAGGCTCTGTTCCCTTTTGTCGTCACCTTTCCTTTTTCGGATTCGTCCGTGAACCTTTTTTGACTTATTTTTGGTGGGTTTGCTTTCCTATGATTGGCTGGTTGGTCATGATGCGTCTGGTATCGCAGTGTATTATTCGTAATCTTGGGTCTGGCGTCGTCAGCTTCTCTCGCTTGGAACACCAATCAGTTCCCGCTTTTTCCATCACTTGGTCCCCCGTCTTCGATGCTGAGTGGCTGATGTACCGCTGGCAGCCTGACCTTTTCCCCTGCTGACTTACCTGACGGTACTAAGGGTGTTCGGTATTGCTGACGTTTCCCTCATTACATCTCCTTTCCATACTCAATACCCGGGTAATACCCAAGTTTACACCTTCCTCTTTCTCCCTCTTCTCTGCTTCTTCCAGGGCGATGGTGACATCTTCCTTCATTACGACCTCACTCTGCCTCAACGGTTATCTACGCACGGAGTAACTATCGGAGTAATTGTGGGCGACGACGGGAAGAACACAATTATATGAGTTTTTTGAAGCAATCTTGCCGTGCGAGTCAACCAGAACTCCGTCCATCATGCCCATTACTAGTGTTCCACAGTCGGCCTGCGTCAACATATCAACTAGAAAGAAAAAGGATATAACAATCGCTGTCTCTCTTCTTCTGATATCAAGAATCCAAGATGCACTCTTTTACCACATGCCCGTCGCTCAATTAAAGAACCATGGGGTTGAGGAATAGAACATCGTCTCCCTTGGCGTTGCCTATCAATGAGCACATCCAGGAAAGAATAGATCGCATCATCGGACACATGCTGATAGAGGCGAATGCCAGAATATCCGTGAAGACGATGAAGAAGTTCTCGAAGAATCATTTTAACGCAGAGCAGATCATGAAAGAAAAGTTCAGGACGTTCTCCCTGACTCGAGCTCAACAGAGAAATCTATACCAGATTATATAATCATGAATAGACACGTGACCAGAATATGCCCATGTCGCTTTTCGGCCGACGGGCTTTCAATTAATACGCTGTCTCAGCCTGCGTCGTCGCCGTCGTCGCTGATGTTGATGCTATTTATATCTTACCCCCCTTTATATACCGCTGTCTCCCTCGACTCCTTGCCTCAAAAAAGCGCATTTCATTTCAAAAAGCCATCGCTGAAACAAGAACTCCCATGGTCTTTGGGGTGAGAGAATCCTCTCGCTTCTCAAGTGTGACGACGCTCAGTCCTGGGAAAGAATGGGGGGGAAGCGGGACTCGGGAGGCAGCAACTGACTGGCGCCTCTTCCCTTTCCCCATATTCCGTACCCGCTTCGCTCACTGGCAGTACCAAGGAAATCTTTGTATTTTTCCCCATGGTCACACTTATAGTGACCCTGTGATCAAAGTTGAGGAATGCGACTGCGTCAACCAATGCAGATGATGCTCAGGCGCTGCTCGGGACTGGCGCAAAGAAAAAATACGCACATAACGACAACCGAGGGAAGTCATCAGTCAGAAGTATGGAGGTCTGCGATGGGACCTTATTCGGTCCGGGTTTAAACTTTTATCTTCTCTTCCCTTCTCTTCATTTTTCTTTTCTGCTGTTCCTTTGGGTCAAATCTCCTGAACCGTAGGGAAAAAATCTCGGTTCGCCGCGATCAGACACGCGTAGCCCTGCCCCCATCCCGAGTACGTCTTCCATCCCTCCCGTTCGAGAAACGTCAAGATGGGAAAAAAAATGAAAAGACGGGATCCGGGGGAAACCCCAACCCAACCCAACCCAACCAAACCCAACCCGCCTTTTTTCACTTGGTTCTCTTTCTTCCCGCTCTCGGGATGTTTTTTTCGTTTGGTTGACACAAGAATGTCAGAATGTCACGGTTACTTGAGTTTTCCCCATTCTTTCTCAGGTCGTCGGTACGAAGCACAGCGAGATCTGAAAGTTGCACCGCACACCGCACACCTGCTTGACTCTTTCTTCTTCCCCGAGAGTCATTGAACGGAGTGAACAGCCCACCGGGTGTGGGTATTCCTAAAAAGTCAATCGGATCCCGGGACACTTGTTCAGTTGTTGATGAGTGCTGGGATGACGATCGCCGTCGTGGATGCTGTGGACCACACTTCGACAACAATTCATATTCGCTGACGACGAAGATGATCCGGTGAGAAGGTCATGAAGAAAGTCAGGGTCGCTGGCCGCAACGTCTTCTATTCTCCTCTTTCAAGTAAGAGTTATGATAAATAGTAATAACCAAAAACCAACCAAACCGACTCAATCGCGGCCTCTGTATGGCTTCATCCGAAGATGCGCCGCAGAAAAGATGGTGACGAATGCACTTTTTGTTTGGCCGTCAGAAGGAAAAAGAAAAAGAGAATTGCCAGACCCCGTTTCCTTTTAGCGCGTCAATCTCCATCGAAAAACGATCAAAAAGATGTCAGGATCTGCGGCTTAATTACGTGGACACTGAGATCCTTATTTGCGGAGGAGCGTGAGAGAGACGGATTACGTGATGACCGTATGGTAAGAGACGGTTCAAAGTGGTAATTGAAATACCAGTACGGGTATGCGTAACTCGTACCAAGGTCGGAAATTTCATTCTTTCAACGACGACAAAAGTATTCATCGCTCCCATGACTGTCGTCGCTCTCGTTGCTGTCGCCTCTTCTTCTTCCTTTGCGACAGCGAGGTTCCCCTTCACCATTCATCAGAAGAGAAAAAAAAAGAAGAACATCCTCAACTCCCTCCTCCATGATTCCAAATAATCCCGCCTCATCCCATCTCACCTGCATTCTGTTCACTCCCCCTCTATCTGACACTTGATCAACCGACTCTCTTCCAGGGGTACCACCAGAATACCATCTTCCTATTCTATCCATGGGCCTGTCTCGACCCTCTCTTGCCTCTATATTTCCCCCTCTTCCATATCGGAGGTTTAATTTAAACTAACTTCTCCATCCCGTCCCTCTCCCCTTTTGACGGAAACTCTTGAGTCTGGATTTAAGCCTTTTGCTTGTGTATTCTAGATCTCGCTTGGCTTTCTTGTCGCTTCGGCATTGGCGAGATCGATCATTATTGATGAAAGAATAGGAACGGAACCTGTCTTGCTGTCCTTGAGCCTTGAGTATTCCAAGGTTTCCTTGTATATGGCACGTGATCGAGCTTTTTACATGTAACTCGGCTTCCTTTACTGACGTCGCTGTCGCTGTCGATCTTATATGCGATCTTCATCATCATCATATCAAGGTACGGCTCTCCGTACAAGTTATTCCATATTCCTCGAGGTTGGGAGAACATGGTCTTTCTCTCTCTTACCCAATTTTGCCACCACTTCCACTTTACACACGCAATTTGTCGGCGTGTACAAGTACTTTCGAACCAGACAATTGGTACGCCTTTAATGACGCATCTCCGTTTGGAAAAGTATGTTCCTTCCAAGACCTGGTTTGCGTTTCCCCTTACGGGGGAGATATATTGGATTCAACGGATGATAAACGCGTGGCCGGGATACGTAAGAGATACGCTTACGTACGGGTTCGGTTGTGTTTTTGGTGGTGCTGGTTGATTGATTGATGCCTTTGAAATAATAAGGGTTTTATCTATCCGAGAGATAATCGATTTCGTATATCTACCTGCGTGTTCCTGACCGTCATCTCGTGCATCTTCATCATCACTGTCGCCTTCGATTACGCGAAATCTATACGCTTGCGCTTTTTCGCATCACTCTTCCTTTCGGAGTTGGCGAAGGAAGACTCAAGACTTCACCGCATGACGAGGCAGGCAATTTAGGACGAGCCGGAACCTCACATAAGTCAGATGATGTGAAGGAACCTTCTAGGATGGGAGGGTGGATATCCTATTCACCGCTGCGTCGCCGTCGCCGAACTGTGAACGACCCCTCCTATTCACCCCCCTTACTCACTTTGTCCTACAACGACGAATACATACCAACCACTCACCGGTACTAAACCCATCCCCGCTCTAGATCCCGGATGAAGATAGGATCTTAACAGGGAACGGGGATGTGCGGATTCAAATCCGGAAATATGATCAGCAATATTGCTGGATGTGCTCCTTAAACCGGCCGGGAAGACCCCTCCGCAGGCATGGACTGGATTGACAGACGAACCATTAACACAACTTCGTACATAAACGGCTACGAATGCTGACGAGGGGAAAGTTAACTGCACCAGATAACCTAACGAACATGATGCGTACATGGGATATATGCCTCATATTCAGACCTCCTGATCCAACAACCCCCACCTCAATTCTCATTATGAAGCGGCTTCGCAAAACCCCATCGGTGGCATAACTTCGATATCGGGGTAATATGCTTGCGTTTGCATAGTATTCCGGGAGGGGGGATCAGTGCCGCGCGTATACGTATATGCCTGCATTAAGGGGGTCATCACGGGACGACGCGCCGGTGGGGAGACGTGGCGTATTAGCGGCATCTGACTCTTTTCTCAATTGCTCTGCAACTTGTCCATGTGACTGAGTGAGACGTATTGAAGCGCATATCTGACCGCCTCTTTGGCCTCTGTCCCTCCTTCCCGTTGGGGAAAATGTGAGGTGGGGAGTTCTGGGGTGGTAGGGTAGATTTTTGATAGATTAAACTGGATGTAGGGGTTCTCCTACAGTGCAGCAGGTTTGTTAGGGTAGATATCGTAATATGAGGTATCTGATTATGTAGATATGGAGAACTGGCGTTGTTTACTTGAAATCCGTGGATGGATAGTAGCTCTTGGCATTATGTATCCCATAAAATGAATAGATATCTCATCCATCAGTTCCCTTACGCATGGAGCTATGTAATCCATCTTATTACGAATGCACTGAGGGTGTAGTAAATAGTAAGAAAGGTAGAAAGAAAAGGGGGACAGAACAAGACATGTAGGCGTAGAAAATGTAAAAAGCCCAGAGGAAAACACTCCCCAACATGCTTTCAACTTCCCTCCCTTCACAGCACAGCAAAAGCAGAAACATAGCTAACAGAACTATCCGACACCGAAACCGCATCCGAGCTCCTCTCGTACCTAATAAAATTAAACTTTCCCTTCTGGATCCCCCCTTCCCCGGCATTTCCTTTGCCCTTCCCTCCTTCCTCCCCATCCCCGTTCGCAGCAACAGCTTCCAACGCAGCCATAATCACCCCAATCGGATGACGCCCACAGACCGTATTCGAAGTTTGCCGAAGAATCTCTAGGAATGAATCCGTTTCCCCCGACGCAATTGCAGCCATCGTAGCGATGTCGAAAGAGGAGATACTTTCATGTATTTTTGGACCTGGTGATGGGACGTGGCTGCGTGAGCGGAGGGGATGACCCCCCGAGACGGATTTTATGGTCGATTCTATGGATTGCGTGGATGTGGAGGAGGGTTGTGGGAGGGAGGTATGGGAAAGGGGGAGATTGGGGCCTGGGTACGGTGCCTCTGGGACGTAGTATGTGTATCCGAACCGGGAACCCCAGTGGCAGAAGTCGGAGCTTATGATGAATGCGTTGCTTGGGTCTGCGAGGTAGGGGGCTAGGATTTCGCCGAAGGCGCGCTCCGTGGAAGGGGAGGTGCTTCCTACCATTATGGGGACGAGGGGTGGGTAGGATGATGTTGGGGTGGAAGGGAATTTGCGGCGGAGCATGTGGTGGATGTAGGGGAGGTGGAGTTCTAGGCTATGCTCGGCTTCGTCGACGGAGGGGGACATTGTTGTGAAGCGGACGGGGGTGGTGGTGTCGTTGAGGAGTTTGGAGATTAGGTCTGTGTCGAGGGGGAGGGGGTCGGTGGAGAGGGGCGTTTCGTATGAAGTGAGGCGGGGGAGGGCGAGGGTTGAGAGATGGTGGTGGTGGGATGGGCCGATTAGGAAGATACGCTTTGCGTTTGAGAGGTCGAGGGATTTGTAGGCGAATGCGGCACAGGGGCCTGAGTAGGAGTATCCGGCATGGCTGGGGAGGAGGTTAGCTTTGAGGGAGTGGCAAGTGAAGCGAGAAGCTTACGGTCCGATAATGACCCTAGCTCCAGGGACTGGTAGTGAGCCAAGTCCTTCTATCTGATCGGGAACTTGGTCAAGATAATGGTCCAGCTCACGGGAGAGTGCAGGACCGTCGTCCGAGTACCAGGACCCTGCGTGTGTTGCTTCTCTTGCCGGCATGATGTTCCTTCCTCGAGGGATAGTATGATTTATTGTTTTATTTGATTGTAGCTCCAGATGTAATGTTATGAAGGAGGAGGGTATAGCTTTTAGAGAATCGAGGGGTTGTTGTTGAGAGCTCCGACGGGGAGGGGTAAGCTACGCCTGGATCCTCGGGAGCTACGTCACGGGAGGGGCCGAAATCCCGAACCCGGCATGCCGAAAGCTTGGACGGTCGGGTCTTTATTATTTAGGGCAGCCACTTTCATCTCGGCATCAAATACGCATATTTCCTCATTTCAAAGGCGAAGAGGATGATTGTAGGGTTTTCCACTCGATTAGGGAAGGGAAATGCGTTCCTTTTCTCTGATCCATCTGCTTGTGCGACTTTTGCTGGAACGCGACCCTGTGCCGACGACTATCCGAGGACACAAGATCCTCCCTAGATCTTCCAAATCTCTTTAGAATAACAGAGAAAGCATCTAGAAACTGCTGCCTTCCGGAAAAATGTGGCTGTGAGATCAGCACTCGGGTGCGTATCACTCCTGTCCAACCGATTTTCAGTCTGAGTTGGACTCGACTGCGCCTCCTGCGGTGATTCTCCAACCTCCCTCAAATTATCCAGTGGAGAATCCCAGTGCAGAACCCCAACTCAAACCACCCAACTGCTTGCTGCCTTAACCGCCAGTCAACATCAGAAAGCCATAAAATAAAGTTGCCACCGTAAACGCCTTAGGAAGCGCAACTTGCATAAAGTCCGGACGGAAGCTTTACTCGTTTCAGGGTGAGATGTGCTCCCTGAAGAGGGTGTGTGGCAGTGGCTTTGCCCGCTAAATTCTCGATCATGAGATAGAGATCCCTGTGGCATTTTGCCTCATTTATGCGTGAATGGTTTCTACTTTCTATGACGTGACCGGGCCTTGAAGCTATGTGTTTTCGTTGTCGGTTGATGACATTATCCTAAGGTGTCAGTCCCAAGCATCGAGAAGACGGACAGGGCTGGGGTTGTATCAGAGGTTATTGGAACTGCCCCTCCTACTTTAATATGCACGAAAAGCATCAATCGGATCATTCGAAGATTTAGTCAATGGGAACCTCATTAGTGCCGATTTTACAATCAACGGTGCATGTCGAGCGTAATCATTAGAATGAACTGGGAGATAGTGAGTTTAGTACAGTAGAAAGAAATTATTCATTTACTGTCCACGACGTCATTATCTAAATCGCCAGGCAGGCCTCAAGATCTTAATTCCTTCTCCTTTCGATGTCCAATCAAAAGCTCAGCCACTCAGCTTCTGAGTTATACTCAGGATGTCGACAACATCATACGGCTCACTAAAGCCCCTGACCTAACATACTCCAACCCCTGGACCTTTGACGGCAGATGAACGTCCAGGATCCCGATTATTTCTTCCAGTCATCTGTATCGAGAATTCAGCCTCATAGAGCCAGCTGCCTTTTTAGCCGCCGCAGAAGCCCATAGCCTAGCTTCTAGTCCATGAAATCAGCTTTTTTGTGACGCACGTGAATATATTGCACCCCCCCATGGAGAAAGCCGGAGCTTTGTCTGAATAAGGGTAATCAAGGAACCCATCCTCAAGAGCTGTTTCTTCAAGAATCCACGCATTGATATGCGGCGTCAGTGCCACATAGTGGTGATGGTGGTGTGGGTGCAGGATGCCTATGCAGCCACCCCGAGATTTTGGGGCTTCAAGCAGCAAGGGCCCAACCCGAGGGACTGGGTACGGTGTGTGAACCCATAAGAAGTTCGCTGCCCTGGGAGGATGTGCGGCTCATTATATACTGTTGGTTAGGCATCCACGTGGACATGAACCGATACTCATCCCCACGATGAGAGCCTTGGGGGCGTATGTACGGTGCATCCATGAAGGTTGTGGAAGCTCCTGGAAGTCAATACTATGGGGAAAATTTATTGTCACAATCTCCTCTTTACCATCGTGGTAGTCGAGAGCTTGGTTTATCCCACGCATACAGATACGTATATATATATTTCCGCACTATATATATACTTGTTCGAGAGCGAGGAAGCAGAGGGGGGAAGACGCAGCAGCAGCAGGCGTTTTGAAAGACCCCCCGGGAACCCGGGTAGGTCCAGCTTAACGTATATAGGGCATCTTAGAATCCCATATCCTGCGAGAAAGATCACGAGCATTCGATAATCTGTGCCGCATTGTCTCAGGCGAGTCCCTCTATTGAGTTAAGACATGTATGTGCCTGTGAGCACTGGGCTGTGCGGAGAACTTCTCTCCTAAGGCTGGAGAAAAGCTCTTGCTCCAAGCTCAGGGAAAGCCAACGCATATAAATTCTCTTCCGCTCAATATTTCATATCCCAGCCCTGTCTCTCAAGTACTGACAAGTCCTTGTGGAATTAGCTCTTGCGCAATAAAGCCCTCTTATTGTCATGGCTTCCACCGAGGGAAGGGATGACTACTATACCATTCTCGGGGTCGCACATACCGCAACAGCGGAAGAGATAAAGACCAGTTACCGGAAACTGGCCAAGACTCTGCATCCTGACAAGAACCCTAACAACCCTGATGCGACGACTTCATTCCAGCGTGTATGTCATCATCCAGAAATACTCCCGACCAAATGCATGATCACTAACTTCAATCACAGCTGAGCGAGGCTTATGAGACGCTAAGAAACCCCCGAAAGCGGATGGAGTACGACATAAAACGCCTTCGCGTCAATAACATACAACTGACTCGACAAGCTACTGAGAACCGCGAGGCCGAAGCCGCAGAAAACCGTCGAAAGTCAGAGGCCGAGAAACCAAAACCAGAGAACAAAGACATAGAGAATCTGACAAATCTTGGTAATGAGCGGGCCTCTTATCGAGAAAGTATCGGCGAAATTAGGCAGAGGATTATCAGGAACATAGGGACCTTGCAAGACCTACAAGATCAAGATGATGAGGCTTTACGCCAGGAAGCCCGAGAATCATCAGATGCGTGGTTTCAGAATCTCCATGGAGCACCGAAGAAACCGGATCAAGAACAGCAAAAGGAAACAAGAGAAAGGGAGAGACTCCAGAGAGTCGCCCGTCGACGCATCATAGATAACGAAGTGGAGCAAGACAAAGCTAAACTTCAAATTTTGGGGGACAGGTTGCAAGACATAATGGAGAAAATTTCGGCAATTAAGAAGAGGCTAGATGAGGACACACAAGCCCAGGAAATGAGAGAAGAGGGCCAATGGGGGGAAGAGGTAGAAGCAAGGGCCAGGGTGCGCGAGCAACAAAGCCGACAACGAGGGGAAAGGCGGGCAGACTGGGGGAGGCAGTGGAGGGAAGAGGCGGAAGCAAGAGCTGGGCCTCGGGAACAACAGGCCCGCCAAACAAGGGAACGGTGGGCAAATTGGGAGGCGCAAATATTGAGGGCTGAAGAGGTAACTAGACAGGAAGCGCATACAAACGCCCAAGCAGCTTCCCAGGAACATACCAGAGCTGGTCAAGGAGCCCGATGGGCACAGGAAATACAGGACAGCTTTCCGTCAGGGTGGAGCAATTTACCTGCCGGCTTTGCAGCTGCATCTCAAAGAGCAGGATGCCGACATGAGAAGTTTTGGCCAAGGGTTGGTGGCCCGCACCGTTGCAGGAACTGCCAGAGAATGCAGACAGATTTCGCGTTTCAGTGCCCTGGTTGCCAGATGATTGCCTGCACAAACTGTCGAAAGAGTCTGCGAGATGGGAGAAATTAAGAGCGATTCTGATGATGTACGATTTTCTTTCAATAGACTCTTTCCGTATAGATATTAGACTGTTCGATAGAATGTTCAATAGCAATTTCCATTCTCTTCAAGGCTTGACCTTCTCTCACGACAGCGACAGCGAGGTTGTTGTTTTGAATAGCTTAATAATCTGATTTTTCATTGGCCAAGTGAAACCAGGATTATGGGATGACTAAGTACAATATCAGCCAATAATAAACCTCTTAAAACTGCCAGTCCATTTAACCCAATCAAGATTAGCGCAAAATCACGCGTTCCTGAATTCCTGATTGGATAATCTGCCTGTGACCAGCCAATAGGATCACTTGTATGGTCAAGCCGAGACCGACGCGTTCAGCCACCAAAATAAGCCGAAGTTCTCGTATCACGATCGCGGTCACGCTTCAGAGCCTCCTCTTCCTGTTTGCTTCGCCTGTCTCATAAATTCCCATCCCTTCCCCAATTCCATTGATATTCCAATTTTCATTTCTCACTGAACTGGACTCTTGAATTGACCTCTTCATCACTCCAGCGATCCGATATACATACCCTTAACCTTCTCCAACCATCTCTCATCCCTCCCAATTACATATCACCTTTCAACACGAACACACGACCATCCCTTGCAAACATGACTCTCAAGCGCAAGGCTTCGTTCTCCTCCCCTTCCCCAAACAGAGACTCCCCCTCCATGCTTCCGGGAGGAGTCATTCCGATGGTTGATGAGAGCTCTCGTCACCTTCACAGCCGGACACGAAAGCGTTTCCGCAATGACCGACCAGATGACCAGACGGTATATGGTAGGTTCCATCCATCATTGCCCTCTAATCGCCCCGAAAAATGGCAATCCAAGACCATCCACTCATAGCAAGACAGATAACACCCTCCGTTGGCTCTTTTCTGCGCAGCAAAACCCAGCAGCGTTCACTCCATCAGTCGAGGAATCTGACCCAGAGACACCACTCACCTCAACCACAATCGACCCCTCACAACAATCCTTGCGGAAGTTCTTCCAACCCTCTTCTGCCAACACTCGGCCACTTAACGGGGGCAATGGACCAAGCCCATTCCACAACCAGCCTGCTCATGCAAGGGCACTTCCTCGCCAGGCTGATGATATGGATTGCACAGACGATACAAGTGCGTCCGGCTCAGGATACGGCGCAACAATGGATGTTGACATGGACATGGATATGGATATGAACGCCAGCTGTGGACATCCAACCGAGAGGAGATGGGTCGGGGGAATTGGCTGGATCTAATCGACATCTCTCACACCACCATCTTCTTCGAATTTCTTACCTTTTAACCTGTTGTACAATGACCTGGGTCGGTGTTCTGGTTCTGCATTTTCTTGTATTCTGTGTCATTTCTGTTGGTAATACCCGCCACCATGTTGGAGGCTGTGTTCGGTGATTTTTTCTCTCACCGCTTGGGTTTTCGGGCCATGAGCCTATTATTTCCTTGTGCGATGTGAAGCTGTTGCTTCCCTGCATGTTGTCTTGAGGTGTTTTCCTTTTTGTGTAACACGCCCCTTGGGGAGTGACGCAGGCTCGGGAGCAGCCTTTCGAGCCGGGCTCCCTTCACCTGCAGTTGATTTGCCTGGAGGGCGGATGTACCTAAGTATAACGTTCTAGATCCAAGCAAAAGACACCGAGAATGAGGCTGAAAACGCCTCAAATATTATATCAAATATGCCAGTATCAAAGAAGGTTGAACAGTACTATACTCCAAAGAAAGTGGCTATTGTCGTCCCACACAATAACCGAAGATAGAAGTCTCCCCAAGTATAGAAGTAGAGGCTCCGCTCAATCTCACCTGTGTTCCAAGACGACCTCAAAAAATCTGCCTTGCCTGATTCGCCTTTGTCGGTCTGCCATTTTCCAAAGCATCAGGTCAGCTCCATGGCTCAGAGATACTCCCGATGCACCTTCCAGAGGATATTTTCTTCTGTTGTAGCCAGACGAGTCGAAGTGGGAGTTTTGTAGATGCTCGTGTCTCTGTTGCTGGCTCAACTATATCTGGAAAATGGGGTTGAGGATGTATCGATAAAGTTGTTATTCGGCATTTTTATAGTCTCTCACGAACTGTTATTCGCATTTCATTTCTGTTTCTGTTCTAATATCAACTGTTATGAATTGAAGTTCGACATCATCGAGTTGGCAAGCACGTGATTCGGCTCTTTGGGCGACGAAGACTGCGATATCAGCGTTGAGATTGGCTTCATCTTCAAGTAAAACGCTTTAAGAGACAAAAGGGGTTCTAGGGGAATGGCCTTTCAAGTAGTAGAGGTCGAAATAATAGCTGTAAATCCCTATGATCAATGAACGGACCCTTCGTCTCTGTTTGCATCACCGAGAGTGACTTCTCCCGACAGATCCCAGTCGTAGAAAATTAGGGGCGATCATAGAAACAAAACAACATCTGAACGTGAACGAGAGCTTGGGGCTTCGTGTTTTTTGCCTGCTTGTTTGCTTTCTCAAATTTTTCTTCGTGACTTGTTTCAATTCATGAATAAATTGACGATTATGATTCAACTTGGTAGCTCTCTATGAACCGATCTGCACTTTATTTTCACTCTCGACAACCGAACTTGCAAACTTGTTCCTTCGCCATTTCATCGAACGAACCACCTCATTCAGGCTGCCCTTCGTGTACAGGGCAGTGCCGCACGACAAAGCTTTTCCTGAGAACAAATCACCAACTATCCGATGATATGGCATCCCGATTATGAACCCTTTATTCCAGGAATCTACTCGAATGGGTCTCTAAACGGCCAAGGCTTTTATCTCCAAGTGGCGGTATCAAGATCCATCTACAATCCTACATACCGTGCACTCCCCGAACCGCGTCCAAAAGACGAGCGCATCGACACTCAAACCTCCTAGATAACCATGACGAATTATGAGAAGACGGTCAAACGGGCCACCAAGATAAAAGTCGGTTCAGAACCCTTGACCCAACTACTCGCCCTCTCATAGTTCTAGTTCCAAGGTGCTTCGAATGTTTGCTGACCTCGAACAATTATTGTTCTCCCCCAACAGATCGCGGCCCCGAAATCCAAATATATCGAGTACATCCTTACGGCGACTCGAAGCGGAGATGCCGGAATCGCGGAAATCTTTCGAACGCTGCAGAACCGACTTCGAGACTCAACATGGACAATCGTGTTCAAATCACTCATTGTCGTACACCTCATGATAAGGGAAGGGGAGCAGGATGCGACATTGCGGTTTTTGGCGGAGTCTCCTCATAAACTGGCTATTAACCACTTCTCGGATGGTTTGTCCCCCTGGTCCTCCCCAGCCCCGGTTTATCTCATAAAAGGAGGGGTACATGGTGCTTAAGAGTTGGGAGAGAGACTTTTTGGATCGAGGTGCTGACCTTTATCGGTAATTAGTGCAGTCACAAGGGTCCAATATCCAGAGATATTCCAACTATCTGATGGTGAAAAGTAAAGGTTTCGGGGACACCCAGGTAGACTATGTGCGCAGCGGCCCAGGTAGATTGAAGAGGTTGTCCGTGGATCGGGGGCTATTGCGGGAGACAGAATGTGTCCAGAGGCAAATACGGGCTATACTGAAATGCGATGTGGGTAGAAAGAGCTCTGTCCGGGGGGTAGTGGTGATTTGCTAACCTCTATTGTGTAGCTCCTGACAAACGAACCGGAGAACGAGATTAGCTTGACAGCTTTCCGACTACTTACGTTGGATCTGCTGGTGCTTTATTCTGTGATGAATGAGGGCACCATAAATGTTCTAGGTTAGTGACTACCCCCTCTGACTCAGTTGACAAGTCTAACAGCGATTTATTTACAGAACATTACTTCGAAATGTCCCGTACCGACAGCGAGCGTGCCTTAAAGATATATAAAACCTTCAGCGCCCAGACAGAAGAGGTTGTAAAATTCTTGGGCGTCGCCCGGCATTTCGAGTCTGCGACACGGTTGGAAATACCTAAATTAAAACACGCCTCGACGGACCTAGCTACACTCCTTGAGGATGATCTCAATGACCCCGACTTCGAGCAACGCAGGAGGGAGTACCTTGCGCAGAAAGGAGGATCAAAGAACGGACAATTCAAAGATAATGGGGCTCCGAAATTAGCACCAAAACTAAAGAATAAGGCTAGTAGTGACAACAATAAAGTCACCGCGAAGCAAACCACAGCAGCAACAGCAGCCACCCCCAAGAAAGAGAGCAAGGCTCCGGCTCCAGACCTCATTGACTTTTTCGACTCCATCGAACAAAACCAGCAGCCCATGAACCAGCAACCACAGGCACAGCCATTTAACAATTTCAACTCGCAGACACCGCAGTTCCAGCAACAGCAGCAAACAGGATTTGCACCCCAACAAACAGGCTTCCAGCAGCCACAGCAGACCGGTTTCCAGCAGCCACAACAGACTGGGTATTCCCAGAACTCCTCATATAATCCTTTCGCTCAGCCACAGCAACCGCAACAGCTGCAGCCTCTCCAGCCCACTTCGACTGGAACTGGATTTGGAGCCTATAGTTCGACGTCAACATCTTACGGCTTCCAATCCAATCTACCCAGTATTCCGCAGAACGGCGCATCCCCTTTCACACAACAGCGTCCTCACACGGGACACCAACCACAAACAGCCAACCCCTTCAGGCAGTCAATGCTCCCACCCCCCGATCCCTCCTCATCTCCACAGTCCGCTCCAGGCAATGGCCGCTCCACATCCTTAACCCGACAATCAACAAACCCATTCGCCAAACAACTCCCTTCACAAACCCCACAATTCACCGGTGGCACCAGTCCCTTCTCATCACCCGCCCCTCAACAACCTCAGCAGCAACAGCAGCAACAACAAACGCAACAATCACAATCGCAACTAAACCCCACCCCGCTCCAACCCCAGAGGACAGGTACAAACCCCTTCGCACGCAACTCCGTTGCTCCCCAACAACTCCAACCCCCACCAGCATCCCCTCTCCGTCCAAACCCGACAGGAAGTACGAACCCGTTCAGGCAGAGTATGTTCGTAAACCAGCAGACTGGGCAAGGCTGGCAGGCGTCAGGGCAACAGGGGACTATGGGTGGATACGAGACCTTAGATACAACACCTGTGTTCCCGAGACCAGGGCAGATGGCGTAATATTTCCTAGCTTTGTTCTCCCATGGCAGAGGCTGTCGTTTTCGTTTGTTTTCCCTTGCTCGACTTAACATTCCATAGTTGTGTTTCTTTTGGAAAATCTTTATACTATTATCTATTAAACAAAGGGTATCATCTTTAAACATGCGAATTAATCGAACTTGGGTTCCGTAATGTGGTTGAGGGTGATGGGTTGGTTGCTCCATAAATTAATTTTACTAGTAGACTGGCATCATTGATAGGAGGCATCATAAATATATAAAGTGACGATAACTTATGCTGTTCAATAGTCATTCATTTCCACCGCATGGGTAGGTTGTATGTCCAACCAAGTATAATGCTGAATGACTTGGTTCAATTGACACTAATATATATCGCCAGTCGCGTAATGACGGGGACCCAAGTCCGCGATAACGGTTGATGAAGGGCAGTTGCTTTTGTTTACTGATTACATCTCCAACTGTAGTTTAACATTTCCCATCGAAAAAAACAGACACAAGACTGATCCCATCATACTTCGAGCTAGCGACTGTTGAGCAACGGGAGACCGTTGGAAGGTTCCCTTAGTGTAAGAATCGGAGATTATTTGCCGTTGGCGTGCCAGATTTTGGGGCCTTGAATAAATTAATCATTGCAATGGGGAAAGGCTGACATGTCAGGATACCTTTCTAAGACTCGAGATATGATTAAGATAGAAGCAGGAAGAGGTTTTTTTTCAGAGAAATTGCCTAGAATGGGAACCAGTTCCCAAACTAAGACAACATTCAATTGATATATATATAATTGGGTTCATGAAACTATATACAGGAGTAAAAGCAGCACATTTCGTCGTATTGTCATCAATGCTTTAAAAATGTCCAGACTTTTCATCCAGGTACTTCATTCCACGCTTTTATAAAGCTTTCCATTTCCCCAACATCTTATCAACGCCTCCCTGGAACCGTTGTCCAATATCCATGCCTCTCACCACATCTTCAGTGAAGAAAAAGTGGTCCGATCGATCGATCCCATCGGAGATAAGGTTCGATGTTCGCGGTTGATATAGTTGAAACCGGGTAGAGAAGGAGAGAGGATAGAGGGAGAAAGTGGAAAGTTGATAAAAGAGGGAATAATTTAGACTGGAGGAAGCTGGATGGGCTCGCCGACGGACTTGCAGACGGAGACCACGACGTTGGAGACCTCTGTAGAAGTTTGTTAGAATATGTATGGTAATAGGAAAGGGAGAAGTAGAGTTGAAACATACTGGACTGGTCGGCCTTGCTGCAAGCCTCCTTGACACAAGGGGTGATCTTCTGCTTGAGGGCGGGCTTCTGGCAGTGGCACTTGAAGTCGGTGAGACCGGAGCAGCCGTCCGAGGTCAACGCAGAGCTGAAGCAGTTAAGCTGTAGGGAAGTTAGTATACTTGATGCATGGAGGAGTTTCTGGGGAAGGGAAGGATGTGTGGACTGACCGAGCACTGGGGAACTGGGGGAAGCTGAGCAGCAACGAGGCTGCTAGCAGCGAGGGCAAGGAAGGCGAGAGAGAACTGCATTTTGAATATGTGGAGTGTTTGTGGTGGTTTGTTTGAATTGATTGTTTTGATGGATGATTGATGGATAGAAAAGATTGAGGAAGATGGGAGGTCAGAAGGGGGTTTTTATATCTGAGATCGAGGTACCATGACGCAGCCCAGCTCGGGGGAAAGTACTGGTCAGAGCTCTCTTCCGAGGGCGGTCAACGTCAAAGGACGCGACATCTTGGGGAATCACATGTGGCTTCGCCGACAATTGCTTGAAGAATGGAAGGTCTTTGAGTTCTTGCCCGCCTTCTCCAGGCTGGCAGCGTTGTCGATCACCTCTAGTGTCGGGCTTGGAGACACTGCTGCACTGGAATCCAACGCAAGTCTGACAGACGAGAAAGTCAGGAGAAGGAGAGCATTCAAGGTACTCCCCCATCAGGACCCAGGGGCTGAGGGAGCTTTCGCCGAATTGCAAAAGGATTGGCGCAAAAAGCGGGAAAATTGGAGCCAGTGGTCTTGCAATGCCTGCAATTTATCTGCCCCAGATTTTAGAAATATTTTCTCCCCGCCTTTTGATCTCCAGACAAGGACGATCTCTATTCCACTTCACCGCGAATAAGGATTTGAAAGTTTGAAATGCCGACCGCCGAAAGTTACGCCGATGACGACAAGAGGATCCATTGCGGGTTTGAGTTCCCGAGTCTGTTGTGAGCTGCGAAATTCAATGGAAAGCAGTCTCCAGTCATCATTTCGTGAGAGAGCAAAGAATTGAATGTGAACCCAAGGACGAGAACAATGTTGCACGGACGGATCGTGTTCAGGGGAAAGGAACCAGGTGAAACCAAATCGAGGGTTTCAATTCAGGTCCAGCAGCAGTATTATTCGTCAAACCGGCATTCTCAATGCGGAGAATCGTGAGTGATTCGATCACACCGACAGGCGTGCTGCAACTGTTATGTGGAGAAACCCTCCCTCTCTCAACCAGACCAAATGGAGACTCTGATTGTCGTTGTTTGTTGTTGAGCCTGACTTCGACCCCTAGCAAGTGGATCGGAGGTTCTCCACACATGGCAACTGCACCGAGCTTATCCAGCTTCTGTTGCGTTGACTCGGTGAGGACCTCGCCTCAAGTATCCACATGAGGTTCCGCGTTCATCCCTTATGACGACAGCAGGGTGGCTTTTCGTCGCTCTTCTAAGCGAAGTCTGGGGAAAAGAGTTGACTAGTGGGAGGGAGTTGCGCCAGTCCCGTTGAGGCTTGTTGCTTGTTTGTGAAAAGGATCGGATACGACCTCAGCCACCATGTCGAATCATGGTTGAGGTGAAACGACCTCGGGAGTCTGTTGAGGGGTTTATTTCATCTGACAGAACTCCCAGCGCCCGTTTGCTCGAAGGAAAGTCTCCGATCTCCATGATGGGGATCTTGTCTCGACCATGGCTATGGAGATTTGGACTACATGTGAAGCGGATTAAACATTTCGATCCCCAGTTTTTGCACGAAAAACCTTTGTTGCTGACGTTGAAGACGATGATGTTGGAGATAGAGTTCCAAAGTTGCTGGTCGCATCATGTGGTTCCACAAGACCTAACCCTATCCAGGTCTTTCCTTGCGATATCCCATGAAGTCCTTGGTCACCAACAACGACCTGCGACTCTTTCCCCAGATTACCGCTTTCACGGGATAATCTGATCTTGCCATTATTCCCAAGATCGTGAAGTTTACGTCAACACGCTGGACCCTTTCGATCAGATTCTCCTTCATTCTCACCCGAGAGACGTCATTTTATCGGCGGCTATCGGGATGTAGCTATTTTCATCTGATATATCCGAGCCCTCCACATAATTTCACGCTGGAGGCTTTTCCAATAATCCGACTCGGAGTTTTCTTGGATGACGCCGCGAGCTGGCAGAGGACCTAAAACAGGATTTGTCCATGCCTCCTGTAACCGAGTCCCTATTCTCATTACTGTTTAACATCTGCCAGCAGTCCAAATATATCATCAATGTCTTGTGAATACCCACCCCCAGCCGTCCAAGCGACCACCTGTAACACTGCGGGGGGTGGCAGCGGGGTGTTCCGTACTTGGCAACGGGGTGCTTTAATACCTGATTCTTATTATTCCTATTTTTACTCTTTTCTATGACTTCATGTTATCTTCGAAGCGAGTAGAGAAAACCAGCTACTCACCTGTTGTTGTCTTCTGATTCTGAATATTTTACATGTGCCCTATGGGCATCTGATTCTATCGCTCTACTTTGCCGAGTTCCTAGGACGGCTGTAAAGAAGTTGGAGCCAAGGACACAGCAGCTAGCTGCATATAATATATGCGAGACGGCAAGGAAAACACTTACCACCACACGGAACTAGAGCGCCATGCCATGCAAGAAAAAAGAGTCTTGAGTTTACACAGCAACCCATAGACAGACATTATGGTATACCTCTTCCTGTGGACGGAACATCAGCTATCGAAGAACCTCGAGCGTAGGGAAGTCCCAAGGGTGTATGCATATGGGGGATACATGGCTGGTAGTGTTGCCTCTGTGAGAATGGAAGCGAACAATCTCCATCCTCCGTCGAAATGCCCCGCGGAGTCCTGTTACCCACACATGCATCCCACTCAAAAATAATACACACCGAGATCGATTTATTATATCAATCCCCATTTGGCTAAGCAGACTGCGGCAGAGGAACACCCTTGGCCGCTTTCCCTTGAGACCAGAGAGGAAAAGGAGAAATGTACTAGAGAGGAAGCAGAATGATAACCTGTGGAAGAGGGCTCGGCAGAGTATTTACCCCTGGACATCACCTGGACTGACTCCCTGGCCACTTTATGTTTCTTTATGATGCTTGCCCCTCTGCGAGGGTTCGATCTCACGGATATACCTATACTGCCTCGCATACGATTTTTACATTCATTGCTGCCAATCTCTACAGCCCGTAATCATCACCTTTCGAAATGATACCTACAGCAATATATTTGCTCGATGTTTGGATTGTCCCCTTCCGCGAGTGATTCACTGGAGTCATCTTATACAACCCCCCCGCCCAAATCTTTTCCTTTTGGGCACCTGTTGAAATTTGACTGACAAGATAGGATAGCCGGCGCACTCAAGAAGCCTTTTCCAGTGACCGAGAAATAAGCCCAGTGTATCCTTCCCTCCATATCGAGCCTACCACTCGTCTGGGGCATAACCCTTTGATATTAGTTACTAAGTCAACGAAATCGAAATCAAATACCTACGATAACCACAGATGAGGGACCGAAACCTATCGTTCCCGTCGTTTCTAGCCTACGGTAGCAGCCCTACTGGTGTCAAACTCAATGCTGGACTTGCTTCAAAATCCATTACAAACATACCAACGGTTCTCGAAGAACGATGTCCCTGGTGGTAATGAGATGCAAGAGCAGGCATGACACGCGTCAACTCAGAAATTGATATATCAGGAAATGAGGCTATATCCGAGAGATTGACTGGTATAAGCACGGTCTTATATTAGGTCATGCCTACGGAATAACGAGCTACGAGCTACGCGGTGGGTTGGTTGATATATTCTCCTTTTACAACTAATCCTAGATCGAAGACCGTCTTCCCAGAACCGGTGTTTTATCCCGCCGTTGTCAATTCCTAAGAACAAACTTGTGCCCTGCGGTAATGAATAGGCTCATCCATCAACATCGGAGTGTATCCCCGCACTTAACCCAGCTCTATCCACGAGTTACTTATGTTTATCATAACCCCGCCCCGTCGCCCTCACCACCTGCACACTGGAAAGTACTCTTCAGAAATATATCCCAATTCCAAACCAAACCTAGTAACAACTATTCCAACAACCTACTACTCCACTCTGTTAGTCAGGTACGTGAAAGTTGCCCAAGGATATATAATGATAATACGGAGTGCAGGACAGCGATCTCATCATCTATTGCGTTTCTTTCTCGCTGGAAATAATGAGGGACCTCACATCAAGGAAGTCAAGGAGGTCGAGGGTATGTAAATAAGGGTAATCCGACCCTTACATGTATGACCTTGAGAAAGCTCTACCTGATAACGATGAAATAACCCCCAAGCCACCCTTTCAGAAAGTCGAATAGTAGAACAATAGGATAAAAATAGGATATGTGTATGCTCCTTGATTTGGTGCTGTGATCAGACCGTGGACGAATAACGGAATGTCGTTGGTATCAAACGCGGCTCACTTTAGGGTTTGATAGACGGCTTGATAGGAGTAGCATGCCCCTTGAGGAATGAAGTGAGTTAATACGATGATGAGCCTAGCTTTATACTCGTGATGGGGGCTGTTCTTCGTAGATGGCATGTGATCGCAGCATCACGTTATTCATCTCCATTTTCAATCGTACCGTATCACCTCGCACCAGCATGACAGCAGCAATAGAAAATACAAATAGTAAGAAAGCCATAGGATATGTTTTTGTATAATTTTCTTATTCCATTCCATTCCATATTAAAAGCTACAACTTTCTCAATTTCTTTTCAATTCCACTTCCCAACCCTCAAAAGAATAAAAACCCATTCGTCGTCTCCAGTATGCAGCATGCATGCATCAATCAAAAACCCATTCCTTCATCATCTAGCCCATAGCAAGAATAAACAGCAATTGATATCTTTAAAAGCAGACAAGGTTAAATAAGATGTATTAAATATAGGTCACCCGCCAGGTACAGTTTAAATATAAATAAAAATTTGACCACAGCAAATATTGGGGAATATTGTAGAAAAAAAAGGAAGAAATGGAAATGGAAAAGAGTTCCGGCAATGAGCGCTACTCACAGACGAGTCAGCTTGTGAGAGCGCGTCATCGAGGAAGTAATAGATGGTATATCAAATCATGATAATGATTGGTGGCAGATGGTATTTGTGGGGAGAATGTGGCGTGGAGTAGGAATTTTTTGTATATCCTCTAAACGGTAGCCTTCTCGCTCTTGCCGGCAAGGGCACGTCCCTTTGCGGACCAGGGGAAGTGTGCGACGGGGACGATGAAGAAGCTGTTGCTGTCATCGGCGATACCAGCGAGGGCATTGTACCAAGCCAAGAATGCGGCAAGGAGACCGAAGACACCACCAGTCTTGATGAGAGGGTTGAATGGAGCGTAAGGTTCGATGCTGGAGCTGGCCAGGTATCCGGCACCGAGGAACAGGAATGCAAGGTCCAGGGTGAAGAAGAGCGAGAAGAAGGCAACGGTGGACTTGAGGGTGCAGATGAGGAGGACGGTGGTGAAGATGAACCAGCCCTATGAGATGTCCTTGTTAGTTCTTTCCTCCAATCGCTTAATTTATCGCGGTTTAGACGTACCATCAAGAAGAAACCCATGGAGATGTGGAAGTCATGGGTACCGAGTTTCTCTTCGATTTGGGTGCCTGGCAAGAGGACCAAGCCAAACGCGAGCCAGAAACCTCCGTAGGAAGAGAGGGCAGTAGCACCGAAGGTGTTCCCGACAGCCATTTCCCTAATTTTGTCAATTATATTAACAAGCCAAGGGCGTAGACTAGAAAACCTACCACATGCCGGCACAAAGCTGGACAAGACCACCATAACCAAAAGCGAGGGACATGACAATGTTAGGGTGTGAGATTCCCTGGGTGCTCAAGTTGATAAGACTGAGGACGAAGGTGGTAAGGGCGAAAGCGCTCAGTCCGAGGGGAGCAGGGTTGGCGAATTTGCGGTTCTCGACTGGGCGGTAGAGACCAGGCTGGAACTCACCACCGAAGGCAGGAAGGCGAGGTTCACCCCCGGTCACCTGGGCGAGAGGGCCGTAGCCAAAACGGGCGGCAGCAGTTGCGACCTGGTGCTCCTCGCGGGTCATCTGGGCCGCGAGAGGGTTGCCATTGTGGTTGGTGGTGGATTCGCTAGAGACGTCAGGGACGGCGGTGACGTTCTTGTCGTCAAGCTGGTGCTGTTCGGCGGACATTTTTACGGTAATTATTCACTGGATGCTTGACGAATCGACGCCTAAGGAAGTTTTTTCGAGGGAACAGACGACTTTCGAGAAGTCGAAGAAGGGTGGGAGACGATGGGTATTAAATGTACAGCTCTCAAAGCTTGGCTGGAGGGATTAACTACCAGGGGTATCGAAATGAAAGGGGGAAGGTGAACAGACGCGCGTGTGAGATAGAGGGAGGAGGAAGAGGAAGAGAAGAAGGGGGGATAAAGTAAGGAAGTTCGAAGGAGGAGAATTATTAATTAAGGGATTTACGGGTAAGTGGTGAAGATTAAATGAGCAATGCAGAGGAGGATAAGGGGGTCAGATCAATGAGGGTAAGAGCGAGAGGCGGGGATGGGGATCAGGGATGTCGACGATGCCGATAGTTGAGTGAAGGGAAGAAGGGGATAAAGAGCAAATCACGATAGAAAGACCCATGCGGAATTGTGGAACATGACCCCGGATTCAACCTAGGAAACATGGGACGAGGAGCCGGAGAGATGGAGAACCAAAGAATCTCTGCATGGTCGGATATTGGGAGCTCGATATCAACCGAAATGGCGACCTGGTGAGAGAGTCAGCGTGTTGATTTCATTCATTTCTGGGGGCAGAAAAAAAATGAGTGAGATGGAGAGAGAAAGAGAGCTTCACCAAACAAACAAGGTGATTACTAAGGACAGCAACAAGCTTCCGTGATGTTCCCGGTTCGTATTGAGATCAGCCATTGGTTAAAGAAGCTTAAAAGACCCGCTTTCTTCTTTTTGAGTCGAAGAAGGGGAGGTACTTCTTTCTCCTGCGGGATCTGGTGGGAGAAGCAAGTACCTCTCCAGACTGCCAACTGC
Source organism: Arachnomyces sp. PD_36 (assembly GCA_032988195.1). NCBI lineage: Eukaryota > Fungi > Ascomycota > Eurotiomycetes > Onygenales > Arachnomycetaceae > Arachnomyces > Arachnomyces sp. PD_36. Next base: position 1,056,406 of record JANTQE010000002.1, on the reverse strand, counting down.
CGAAAACAGCTGTCTTCCCGACTTGGCGCTTGTACCGAGACTCACGACAAGAAAGAGGACCCACGAGTGACCTTCTGACTGGTGGAGATTCAACCGGATATGCATGTCAATCCATGTGCCAAAGAATGGCCAAGACACGAAAACATCGAGAAGTGACTTTGCTTTTGCTGCCGCTTTTGGTGTGAATCAAAGTACCTTCTTCTTTCGCTCATCCTCCGCAATTACCAGCCAATGAGAAAAAAGATACACCGAAAAAGGAATCGATGAACAATGACTGGTTGATGACTAAAGAAACCCAGACGGACAAACGGAATCTGGCTGAGTCATCGAGGCTCTTCTTGCTCCATCTTTTTCTGCTCCCCATCTTCATCGTCCACCGATCGGATCACTGTCGATGCTCAACGAACACCCCAATCTCCAATTCAAATCTATGGAGATGGACCGGGGTCAATTGCACGTATCGTCCGGGTTCACCTTCCACCGTGACGTGGCCTTTCCGTCGGGACAAATCAAAGACCTCCAGCAGCCAGAAAAAGGGTTGTTTGCTTCCGTACGTCGACGCCCTGCACTCAGCCGTTTCATTAAGCCGGTGGTTGAATTCTCCACCATGCACCACTTTAATTGCTTCGTAAGATCCAATGTCAGATTCGAATAATGCCTGCAGCACCAAACCATAAAAGAAGCTCTGAAAACCATAATTCTGCGAAAAAAAAAATGTCAAGAACGAAGAACAGTCGTTGGAAGGGACATCACCAGACGAAGCTCTTCTGCTCCCCCCCCACCAGGTTGAACAGCGATTGACAGATCGACAACGTTTCTCTCACGATGACGGCAAATCAATCCTTCACTAGTCGAGCGACAATCATTGCCCACAGGCGACGTTGCGCAGGACTCTGAGGAGAGCCATCGCATCCGCCAGCAAATCCGTCAGCAATACTCTGATGCAATGATCCAATGGTTCCCGCCACTAAAACCGTCTCAACCAGAAGAATCCAAACCGTGGAACAAACCAATCAATAGCCCACAAATTTCTCACTCGTGCTGACTCGCGTGAGGTCTTGGGGGTGATTTCCATCTGTCCGAAGGGGAAGGAGGAAAAAGCAAGAAATGGGCCGAAGCATCGCAGTTGACTGAATGAGAAAAGGAGCTGGACCCGATTATTTTCATCAGGCTAATCAATTCAATTTTTTGATCACACAACACAACATGGGAAGCGTGAGAGACATCTGAATGGTCGGATTTTCGACCACGGGTAAGAGACGGCAAATGGGTGAAGGGTAACCGGGAGAATTGACCCTCGTCCTTGTTCGTATCTTGGCGTCTCAACTGTTTGGTGAGCAGACGAGGGACAAGCTTCACTGGCATATATCCACCAAGTTTTTCCTTCGGTCCTCGCACACTTTCTTGACTCTTGACAAGTAACTGACCTTTCCATTCCTCTTGGTTCATTTGTGCCGAAGAGAGGTGAGCAAAACCTTCAGATCTTTCGAAAATGATTCTCTCGCACAAAGCAAATTTATCCTCACATCCCCCACCGGAATAATACGAAGGACGCCTTCTCGAAAATTCGCAAGGCAACGAAAAAGCAATTTAAGTATGTGACGAGACGGAGAGGTCCATATGTAAGCAAGAGGTCTGTGAGTTTGATGGTCGATGATCCTCTTGGCTGCGTTGGTGAATTCGGCAGAAGATTCATGCGAGACCGATTTGACATGGACGGAAAGACACGTCTGGACGGCATCTGGACCCTTTTAAATTGTGGTTTGTGGTCTCTCAGCAACTGGTTTTTCTTCTGTTCGCCGATGTTGAAACGAGAATAATCAAAAGGGCTGGTTTTTGCGTTGCCTCACGTTCTCTGGCAATATGTGTGAAAATCGATACCAAAGATCCAGCAAAAACAAGCAGCAAGGGTAGTTGCAAAATATCCTTCTCCTACTCGCCAAGAAATGGAAGCACCTCCATTTCTGAAACCCCGGATTCAAACCACATGGTTGTTTGAAAACCGAGAACAAAATCGCCCAGATCTCGATCGAGATGAGATCGGCGGGGCGGGACCAAGGAATGCAACAACGGAAACGGGTCTCCGGAATAAAAAGTCTTGGCACGGACTCACTCCGAACAACCCCACCCCTCCGCCCCCGGACCCCGCTATTGGAAACTTTTAACTTCTTGGCTTCCCTACCCGGGGAAAAGGTCACGTTTGAGAAGGCGGGGTGGAATGGCCAAGATGCCAAGGCTTCCATGCATCCGCTCCACCGTTCATTCCGTTCGCCCGTCCCCATGGACGAGCTTTTTTTGTCCGGATTTTCTTGCACCTGACTTATAATTGACCTAGAGTCCAGATCTTGACTCGACGCATATCTCTACGCGTTCTTTATAGAAACTCTCCTGCTCAGCCTCTTTTTGATAAATGCTGTCTTTCCAACTCCTTGTATTTCCACAGGCAGGCCGAAAATGTTCAGAGAATCGGTGTTTACTTTCTATTCGAGTCTGTATGGCCTACATGAGTTTCATGTGACCTGTCTATCTGCTGTCTTCAGTAGGCTACGCTTTCGACAACACTCGCCTTCAACTTTCACATTTCTATCCACTGTTTCCATTGAGGTGCATTTGTGACTTAGCCAATCTCGAGTGTGACATCGCCTCCAAGCCTCATACAGGAGTTGATGAACGTAGCCGGGCCCCCAAACTACGCCAATTTACCTTGAAGCGATACCGCTTCTCTGCTCTCGACTATATGCTTCTTTCCTTCCGGGCACTGAAGACGAGAGGAGTGATCATGTTCTATGAGACGCCTTCTAGCTTCGAGCTCCAATCCAAACCGGATTATCTTTTACTCTTCTTATTTGCTTTCTTACATCTTTACTGATATAAGGATCTTCTCTTAGCTGATATATCAGCCTACCTACCGGTTCCTTGTGGTTGAGGGTGATCTTCGTCAAGAAATGACATTTCCTATCCTAAGTCTAGGCGGAATTTATAATCGGTTGTGGAAAACGAGATACGGGCTCGGGAATTGAACGGTGAAAAGAAGACCACTGTTTCTGGGCGACACAGCCAGCTGACAGGTTTATTTCATCTCAGTGGATCCGTTGTTCGTATGCGTTGTTCGTATGCATTGCTCGGATGCCAATGGCCTGCCGGTTCCGATCTCCACCTCATTCATGATGAGGAGATAATCTAAGCTGATATCCTTTGGTTTCAATAAACGTGAAACTGACAACAGTATCTAGACTCGGGGAAATAGGATTCGGAAGCATGGGAAACAAAGGATCAAGGCACCGTTCAGGGACTGAATAAGGGTTACTATGAGAATGCTGGGCCGCTCGGGCCGATTTTCTGGGGCCCCGCATTCATAACGACCGCAGATCCCTTTATATCATCGCGGACAGAAAATTACTCTCCGCTGCGAGTCAGACGTCTTTACTTGCTCTCCTAGACGTACAATCCGGAACATCGTTTAGAATGGCAGATATCGAGAAACTATTTAATGAGTCCGAGCTGCCCGCCTCAATCATGAATCTCCAAACCAGCCTACAGATAACTACAAACATTCTATATATTTTATTTTGGACTCGCTCTTACCTTCAGAAAATATGTTTTTCTCGTTACCTTCCAGCGGCCATATGGCGGGCCAAATTTCGAAAAGCATTTTCAAGCCTTCCTTCCTTACCATTGCATTTGCCTTGACCTGCGCTCTCAGCGGTCTCGCCAACGCAGATGACTTCCGCCCGACCTATCATTTTGTCCCCGAACAGAATTGGATGAATGAGCCGAATGGCCTGATAAAGATAGGTGATACATGGCACCTCTTCTACCAGCACAACCCAACCGGGAACTTCTGGGGCAACATCCAATGGGGCCATGCCAATAGCAAAGACCTAATCAACTGGACGCACCAACCAGTTGCTCTCGGCGCCGAAGAAGGTATCCAGTCATTCACGGGAACCGCTTGGTTCGACGATGCGAATGACTCTGGTCTGGGCACCACTGCCAACCCGCCATACCTTGCTTTTTTCACCGGTTATTTCCCTGATAGTGGTGTACAGGATCAGCGGATGGCTTATAGTGTAGATGACGGGGCGACTTGGACGAAGTTACCTGATAATCCGATTATATCCCAGGAACAGGAGAAGCCGCATGATATTACTGGGGGATTGGAGACTAGGGATCCGAAAGTGTTCTTCCATGAAGGATCGGGGAAGTGGGTTATGGTTCTCGCCCATGGGGGACAGGATAAGATGTCGTTCTGGACATCTCCCGATACGAAGAGTTGGACGTGGGCGTCTGATTTTACCTCGAATAATGTCACTGGTCTTCCAGGTGGAGTTAAGGGTTGGGAAGTGCCTGACTTTTTTGAGCTACCTGTTGAGGGGACTTCAGAGAAGAAGTGGGTGTTGCTGAATACTCCAGCAGAGGGCTCTCCAGCAACGGGTAACGGTGTCCTTGCCCTTACCGGGTCCTTTGACGGATCCGTATTCACTGCTGATCCCGTTGATACCGACACCCTCTGGCTCGACTATGGGCGTGATTTCGACGGTGCCTTGAGCTGGGAAAATGTCCCAGAAGCCGATGGGCGGAGAATCATCGCGTCAGTTATGAACAGCTATGGCGGGAACCCACCAACCAACACCTGGAAGGGGATGCTTTCATTCCCTCGCACACTGAAGCTCAAGCAGCTTGATGGGAAACTTCATTTCCTCCAACAACCTATCGCTGAATTGGAGGCTGCAGGGACAGAGCTCGCGAATCTAGCGAACGAAACTCTTACTTCCGGTGACACTCTCCTTTCGGATATTCATAGCCGTGCCCTGGATATCAGTATCTCTGCCAAACTAGCTGCTGGTTCTACACTCTCCCTGGCGGTCCGTAAGGGGGAAGCTGAACAAACTAGCATCAGTTACGCTGAAGCTAGTGGTGAACTTTCTGTCGACAGGGACGAAAGCGGTGACATCTCCTACGACCCTGCAGCCGGTGGCATCCACGTTGCTACCTTCTCGCCCGGTGGTGATGGGGTTACTAAACTTCGGGTCCTGGTTGATGAATGTTCCGTGGAGGTTTATGGCGGTGAGGGACAGGCCGTTATTTCGAATCTTATTTTCCCTGACACTGCGTCTGATGGTCTTGCTTTGACTGCAGAAGGAGGGGATGTGGAGTTGGATTCGGTGGTTGTGCGTGAGGTTGCGCTGTAGTTGGGTTCTCCTCTTCGCTTTGGGGATTCTTTTTTTATTTTTTACTTTATTCTTCTCAATCTACCCCGGCTAGTTTACGCTCGTTATTTCTCCGCGTTCAAGGGTCTAGATCTTTCTAGAAGCTGCCTATTTGGATATGGGGTGCCAGTGTGGGGAGGATGTATATACTATTAGCTTCGTTGTACATACATAGGCTACGTCATTAAAACTGTATATTTTTCATCCTAGCATTCCTACTTGGCGGAGGACCTTCGCTTCATGGCTGGGCATCGCTGCAAACGGGAGAGAAAGACAAGAATCTGATGCACTACTGCGAGTTTCAATTTTCGTGATATCGCTTAAGATGTCGATTATCTTATTTTAGATACCTGACATATTTCAGTTTTCAACGGCTAAGCAGAACCATATCGAGGGGATGGTAGTGGAGCAGGGTTGTGGGGTTACTCTCGGACACGGGATATTTCAACTGCCAAAACTTCCCCGTATCTAATTGTGGTAGAGGCATGTGCTCTTGTATCCAACCGGATCTTCGGTCTCCTCGGAGAGTACATTGGTGGGATATTTGTTGAATCCATGCGGTGAAGAAGTTTGGATGTACTAGGACTGAAAGGTGTCGTTTACCGAGCCGAATCGAGAGGGGAAACGCGGATATGGCGATGACAGAAGGGACTTCGGATGAAATATTTTACCGAGTGAGACAAATGGGTCATCCGGCCTCCGTGATCGAGTTATGCCCTTCGTAACTTCACCCCTCTAACCGTTTGTGTACGTGGAGTGCAGCTCACAGGGCTGGTTTCTCGAGTTTTATGACCAACGGGCAGGCCAAGATGACTTCATCCAAGACATTTTGAGCATTGATAAGCTTAATGCCCCTCTTCCATCCCCTCAATTCAGCGAATGAAAAGAAATTGGCTGCAGAGTCGCGGAGATGCCCCTCACCTCCGCGTCTTCTGAGCACTTCCCCCTGTCGGATCGGGTAGCTCTGGTTGGCTGGGGATGCAGACGCGCTAACGTTAAACCAACACCAGATCTCAAATCGCGCTAATCAAAGCGCGAGATCAAAGCGAGACTTCCAACTTGGCATCAGTTCGGAGAATATATGACATTCCGAGTGATCTGAGAAAAATTAAAATTCTCTCAGATGACGAGCGAGCTCTTGCTCGAATTGGAAATTCTTACGAGAAGGTTTCGCTTCTGGTTCGTTCTTACGGAAGGGGAATGATCTGTGTTGACGGCTGGCTGTGACTGCGACTCATAAACTTGACAATCCCCCTCTTCATCCTTGCTGGATCTAGGACTTGGAACCGAATATACGATGAGGGTGAGAGGGCGGGAAGTCTCTCCGCATTCCTGGAGTTTTTCCCCATCCAAGCGTCTTACATAGGCTAATAGATATCCGGATATTGGATTCCATGGGCATTTTAAATAGACACTGTGTGCCCGTCCCTTGGCCTGTCCTTCTTACATGACCTGCCTTTTAGAAGAAAAGCTCGCAGGATGCAAATGTCATTTCACTGCCTTTCACAGTCTATGAAATTATGTCCAGAGACAGCTATCGACGATGCGGCTGCCGTTGATTGATAACACGGATGTTGGGCCACAGCATTATTCTCGGGATATCCATCGACCGGACGATAATCCTGATGGCCTGATTCTTGAATCATGGGCCCAGGGGGTGATAGTGGGCTCTCTGGTGGCTATGGCTGCCGTTGCAGTGTCGAACATGAGACGCGGCGTACTACTTCACAAATTGATTTTGTTGGAGGTATGATGGAACAGAATCCCGTCCTGTAGGGACTTTGCACTGATACTTATTTGCGCGGTTTAACTTAGCTTGTGATCGCAATACCTCACGGCACATTCATATTCACTCCTGAACCGGTTTATGGGTGGTACTTAGCTGCCACCACAATCGGTCTGATCGCATCCTGGAGCTTGCACAATGTTGTTGCTTGGATGAAAAACAGACCTTTCTTCAGTCCTATGGTGTCCGCGTTCTATATCGGGACCATCATCCTAGTGCAACCGTACTGGATTTTGGAGATATATTCGAATTTCGCCTATTTCAACGAAATCAACACCATTTACACGAAGGTTCGACCTCTCGAACCCCTTTTCCGGTAAGTTGAAAACCCTCTTTTTCCAAGTATTCATACTGATTTTTGCTAGCGACCCTTGGTGGATATACACCACATGCAATCTTTTTTGGGTGATTAAAACCCACTATAACATCGGCATATTCGACTTAGTTCGCCAGAGCCCACGCTTTGGTATCATGTTGGCGTCGATGTGCATTTCCATTGCCTTCATGATGGCGGATATTTTAAGCGTCACGGGAGTTTTACGAGGTAGTGCTTTACCAATTGGTATAAATCCGTTTTGGAAGGTAAACAATTCTCTCTACTTCTAAAATCTCAAGGAAAAGCTAGATTCTGATACGTTAATAGTTCTGCTTTGTTTTCAAATGCCTCTGCGATACTGTGGTTCTTGATGACTTCAAGACCGCGCTCGACAAGTTGAGAACCAGATGGTTCATAGAAAACGGGTTAAACACCCTTCAACCATTTGGTATGCTTTATCTTCCTCCGTCGACCTTGTGTTGTTTGCCTATAATGCTAACCCACTTTTAGATTCTAGCGACGATCATATATTTACTACAGCAGGTTCACTCGAGACGAATAGCTGCATTCTCACAAAACCTCCACCCAGCGTTATTCATCATGATACTGGGCGTTATACGGATGTTAGTATCCGAGGAGTATGAAGCGGGCCTTCTTGACGAGTCAACGAATTGCACAGATACCATTTTGTCATTATTAAAAGCAACATTATGATTTATAACCTCTCGCGAGGGATAAGAGTATGAAGATCCATATCTTACAGAATTATTGGGCTTCCGGGCATAATGCCGTCGTCACTACTGCGGTGATATTGCCTTTTTGATTGAATACTAGATCCATGAAGACTGGCGCGGATCGGGGAGAATGGAAGGTGTTGAAATCCGGGGGGAGGGTGAGTGAGCAAATGTTTTCGGTGTCTGGCTTGCATCGGTTCTGTGATATGACGCAAAGCTCTCCTACAATACCCCTGCGGGAGGCACGATGTGTAAGATCGAGCCTTCGGTTTTTGGATATTGCATCGTATAGAACTGCAAGGGGCGGCTGAGTTCTATGAGGCATAAAATCTGTACAGCTTCTTGGTTTTGGTGGGGGTATGGGATCTCAAGGAACTGGCGAATGCTATAGGCTACCTCTATACTGTAGATGACCGGAAATTTCAGGGGTAGACGCCATTTTCCCACCAAACTTGATGTCTTAATCAGGGAAACGCTCGTTAGCCTGTCAAATGCCCCACTGACCTGCTTAATGGGTCTATCTTCTGCGAGATGCCCGAACTTTTAGTGGAGAAGATGCGGAGGAAGTCTGTCCACCGAAGGCAGTTCGAGTTAGGGGGTCTAGTAGCGCTGACCTTGTCCGCTGCATAGAAGGAAATGGAAGGCTTCTAGCGGATTACCTGTATTTATTAAAAAGCCCCACCCGACCTGCTTAAAGGGTCCATTCTGTCCGAGATGTTCCAAACTTTAGTGGAGAAGATGCGGAGGAAGTATGTCCACCGAAGGCAGTTCGAGTCAGGGGCTTCAGCAGCGATGACCCTGTCCGCTGCATGGAAGGAAATAGAAGGCTTCTAGCGGATTACCTGTAAAGGTATGATATATTATTCTGGAAGGAAATAGTGACCCCGCTTGCGAGTCTACTGCAGGATCGGCATGCCCGGTGAAGGCCGAATTCGCTCCTGGGGACGAGATTTCCCTCGGGTACGGACTTGGGATATCTAGGCCGCTCAGGGGCCTGCCGAAAAGTTCCCCCCCTGATCCCCTAAGATTCCCTAAACCAATGCCTCTGGATTTGAATATATTGGATTGACAGAATTTTATCCTCCCCCATGTCTTGGAGACCGTGGAAATGAAGTAGAAAGGGATGGGTTGCCGAAATGGGATGCCCTAGGCCGTCCACTCGTGCGGCCCGAAATTTCTTAGGCCTCTCGGAGAGAGATGACGTGCCCTGGACAGGATCAGCACTCTGGTATATTTCGGGCCTGGACTGTTCACATATACCTCATAAATCTTTCCTAACCCTGCCAAGAGTAATGATGGCTCAGAACTAAACACCAGGCGGGAAACCGGTAAGCAAAATACCCGTGTTTGAATCATATTTATGATTGTTATCCGGCATCCCCTGGGTATCACTTTGCCCCGCTAGCCGAACGTGTGAGATGAGGTGAAGTGTGGGGCTTGGGAAGATGGGGTTTTGTCTGAACTCTATAAATCCTGAGGACCCTTATCAAGAAAGACGATTCCATGAGATTTCTGGACAGGAACCAGACCAAGTACTCCCGATTGAAAGATGACGGAAGCAAACTCAGCCAATTCAACGAGCGGAGGCAATAACCCTCAGCGCCGAAGAGGGAACTTTGCTTGTGATGCTTGTCGATCGAGAAGAACGAGATGTGACGGCCAGCGCCCCAAATGTTCCTTCTGCAAAGAAAGACGACGGGACTGTGTCTACCCAGAGCCTCCCGAGGTTCCCCCTACACGGTAAGTCTGATATTAACTTCCTCTACCATGGGCCTCTTTGAAAAGCCAAACTCTAATTCTTCTTTCCAGCCTTGAACTCGAATTATCGACCATCGGAGAGCGACTGGACCAGATATTAGGTCTATTAGGTCCTCAATACTCTCAGCGCACCTTCTATGTCCCGATTCAATCAGGGCAGCAGCAACAGCAAGTGAACTTTCTCCGGGGGCAGGATGTATGCCCAGAATTTCCCTTCATGATTATCCAATGCAGGTCTGTGATGGAACTGCTCGGTCTTGACCATAATCTCTCCTCCGACTTGGTGAAGCTTGAACGCGCCGAAAAAACCTGGCCACCTCCTTCAGAATGGCTTTCACCCCTTGTTATAGAAAGTCAGCATGCACTCGCGTATGGGCCCTTCTACATTAAACCCCCGTGGAGAAAATTATGCTAATACGCTATTCTCTGTGTAGGACATTGGTCGCCTTCTCAGAGCAGATCAACAGTTGGTATCCGATCCTGCATGCAAATATCACTGGACAGTTTTTGCACGCGGTCGTCAACTCTTTTCCAAACTCTCCAGAGTCATGCCTCTCCCTCCTTATTTTAGCCGTGGGTTCACTTGTTTCGTACGAGTCAATCTCTCAAGCAATACACGACCGCCCAGACGCACCCTACATTGCAGCAGCATCTTCCATGATATCGACTGTGCTACTAGACGACAGTGTGATCAGTGCACAGTGTCTGCTTTTACTCAGCATATACTTTAACTGTCTCATAAAGCCGTGTCATGCGCATGATTTCGTTGTCATAGCTTCCTTTAAGATACAGACTATAATAAAAAGGTAGGTGATCACACCAATTGTACCTTATCTATGGGCATTCCAACTGACAGATGACAGTGGACTCTACGAAAACGACCCCGAAGAGTTATCCATGATCAGAACGTGCTACTGGGTTGCTTTGCTCATAGAAAGGTCTAGACTTTGAACTCACTTGGCCTTCGAGGAAGTCAGTCACTGATCGTTTAATAGTGAACTCAATGTCCAACTCGACCTCGTCGAAAGCGATATTTGGTCTATGTGCCCCAAGATCCCTCTCCCGGTTGCCAGCAATACCTGGAGCTTCAACGCAGCATCTATCTCGAACCTATGGCCTGATCATCCTGTGCCCGATGTCGACACCGGGGATGAGAGTCGCCTATATTTCACCACGGAGATCATGATGCGCAAAATGCTTCAGCACTGTACCCTGTCTGTCAGCAAAGACATCAACAACAACTTTGTATATGCCCCAATAGTCGCCGCCGAGCTGGAACGGCAACTAGACGAATGGCATAGCTACCTCCCCGAGAGTCTTTCATTTAGCGTCGACGGGAAACCTGCCAAAAGCCCTCGAACCTCAGCACAAACAGATTTTCTAAGTGCTCAGTTCTATGCATACAGGGCTTCTATTTACTGGCCTGCAGCTTACCAAGCCATCGACTCTAACGAGACGAATGGCAATTTGCTAATCCATTGCCAACGGTTTTTCGATTCTTATGTTCACTTCATTGCAAGTACGACGCAGGCTGTTCGGACATGCAGGCCCAATGCATGGACCTTATATGCGAGGTACGTATCATTTCCCTTTTTTTGACCGACGACACCTACTCACGGATAATATATTCAGTATTTTTATCATATCAATGGCTGCATCAGAAGCCTCAAAAACATCTTGTCTGAGCAGCGTAGTGCCGCCAGAAATATCCAATTGTCTGCATATGGCTGTACAGATGATTGGAGATGTTTCCGACGTGAGCCCATCCCTGGCGAGGCTGGAGAGCATTCTTCGCCAAAATGTTCAGAACCGTTCCTCGCCTTCAAATTTGGCGTTTCCTAATTTTGTGATATGATATGAGCTGGGGTATTGGTATTTTTATTATTTACTACTTATAGACGGAAGGTTGCTATTTATTGCTTTGGGTTTTATAGAGTTGGGATGATTGTTTATATAGACCAATGCTTTTCCTGTTCTGTCTTTGAGTCGTTGGGGTCAACCTCCCCTTTCACTAACCTAACGATGCCAAATATTTGTTAGAAGCGATAAAGGCCTCACTTTCTCGAACTTTGCTGGGGAATCGTGTTATACTAAGTTTTGAACTCACCGCTGGGTTCAGTAACGAATGAATGGAATTATACCTCTAAAATAGTCCGGAGGCTAGCTTAACATAACCCTCCTGCTATAACAAATCTATGCCCACTCTGATATGTAAGCCACTTCTAGAAGTAAACCCCTTAGGTTAAACACATATTGACCTCTGAACCGTACTGCTCCTTTTTAGGCTTGATAATGCTCGCCGGATGAACGACAATCAAACAAACCATAGTTATAAACATCAAAGTCGCATCAAAGACATAGGCAAAAACCTCATGGCGTAAAAGGTAGCCATTGTTCCCCATCCCGAATTCGATCACCCGGAACGCCGAACGGACGAGTATCATGACGCTGGTGATATAAAGGGACCATAGCACAGTTTCCCAGGTGCGAACCGTGAGAATTCTGGACCCGGAAGACTCTGCACGTCTTACAGACGATCGGGATGAGATTCTAGAGAATCGGAGATGGAAGTTCGTAGCCGTGAGGATGAAGAAGCTGAAGAACGCGAGTTGGACACAGAGACCCGCAACCGTGATATGCTCTCCGGTCTCCAATGCGCCGATGGTTCCACTAGCCATGGTACCACCTCCTGTAAGGTGAAAATAGGAGACAAGTCATTAGATGTTCATGTTCTCATTTACAATGATGAGCGAAAAATAGTCGTCTCACATACCAGCAGCTTGAGAACAGAATGCGATAATGTCTCCGCAGACGAAGATCCTCGTTATCCACTTCACCCGTATCAAGGAAAGCCGCTCCCCACCGACAAACGTGATGAGGCGGCCGAGCACCATATAGATGGAGACGGCATATAGAGCTGGCGCAAGTAGGATCGTTATTGTATGTACGCTGTAGATTGGCATGGAATCAAGGTTATTGTGGGCGAGAATTCGACCAATGTATCCAATAACCTGGACTACCATGAGGTGTGATGTTAGCAGTTGGATAGCGGGGAAATGGTATTTGAACATCGGAGTCAATTTATCGAGATAACTCACAGATACCTCCTATTACGAGAGGCAGAAAATACCATGTTCGTGTTCTGACAAGCTGGTAGATATGTACGGCTGTTGTAGTTGCAAATAGGACAGCGAAAATGGCAGCAGCAGGAATGCTTGGAGTATAGCGGTAGAGCTCGAATAAGCTTCCGATATCAGGATTTTGATTTTCGGCCATTCTGAACGAATGAATATATTTGTTAGAGCAAAGACGAAAAGGTACTAAACAATAAAGAGGACTCTCGGGGCAAGCTTTTTGGTCCTCTCCAGGCGATTCTGAGAGAACGAAGTGAGTGCCCCTTTATAGCAAATTTCAGACCTGCTATCCACGTCAGCGGCACTGTCTTGAGCCCTGGTGTCTCATGAATAGACATCAATATCCACCCGGATCGCTTGCTAGAGATATACGGCCCAAATAGGAATAGTCGAGTTTTCGGGGTTAGGGCTCGAACTGGAAAAAAATACGGTCGAATTAGGAAAGGACCCACATAACGGGCTGTGCACGGACCCAGCCCTGAGGCGATGGTTCCTCGTCATTGTGAGGAGTTGGACACTGCTGAACATGAGCAGTAGCCTTGGAATTTTTTCATGCCATATTTGATATTGACAATCCACGGTATATGTCCAGATCCATTTTCCTTGGCCAAAGCAAAGATAAGAACGAGATCCTGCAAGCTTCAGACAGAGATAAGGCTGTCATGGACTCTCTTTCGGGCCTTCGGACACGATTTCGGCGGTAGGACATTCAAACCAACCCAATCATCTCCATTGGCCAAGCTAACAACTCTCTGTGCGTATTTCCCACAGACGAAACAATCCTTTCAATTAATTGCTTCCCCCACCCGTGAAAGCACCAGAAAAAGTCCAGCTTATAGAGCATTACTCCATAATATGCCAATATTACAAGGGAACCTGGATCTTCTTGTCTCAAAAGAGCCAAATATTCCTGACTAACGATGGCGGGCCAGGCCACCGCAATAGCCATAGGTGACTGGGAGCTCTCCTTACGGTTCCACAGCCCAAATACCCAGTGAAGCTGTCCGATAGCATGCCTATATACCAGGCCATGTGTGCCTGTGTAAGTATCACAGTCATTGTAGAGTTGTATTAGAGGGATCAGCTCCGGTACCGGATACTCTTCCGGGGTATGGGGTGCTCCTTGGGTTTGATGCGCCAATAGTTCGCCAAGATTGCTTTCCCGGATCGTATCCCTCCGTGGTAAAAGCAGCAGAGGTATACCTCGTGCAAGATCTGCACAGTTAAAAAGTCATCAACAATATCCCTCGAGTCGGGTTTCTGCTTCGACGTTTTCTCTGCTTCGCGTGAGCCAAAGGCGAACAGGGCCACGAAGCAGGTAAATAGGAATATAGGCTGAGGACGATCGTAGCCTGGCCCTGTATTGAGAATCTGACGGAATTCGGCCAACGCAGCAGTGTGGTAGAAGGTTGCTTCGAGCATGTACCGTCTCGAGTCCTGGCTCTGTAGATGCGCGAGATGCAACGCGGACGTAGTGAGGATAATGCGTAGGAGGAACTTGTGCCCAAAACCCAACTGAACCACATCTGTTTGCCACACTTTCCGTTGTGAAGTAATTGTACTGAGGGTATTGTATACGAGGCATGTGTAGCGATGCAGCAGCTCATGAACAGTGCAATGAGAAGAGTATCCTGAGACCCATGATTCAAGTTTTCCGGAATCACCCGGCCCGTGGTATTGGTATCGGACTTGCTTATCCCCCGGTAGAAATGATGGGATAATATTAGATAGGACTGGCGATATAAATGCTCGTGGTCCCTGAGAGTTGGCTTGATGTTCAGTTGATACTGAATAATTTACCACCGGGAGTGGATATAGACAACGTGATTTATAATCTTGGCAATTTGAGCATTGCGGACGGATCTCATCGCACTAATGGGTGCCAGTTAGATCTAACTAGTGGATGAATCTACCGAAGTACGGATTGTTACCTTGATGCGTCTCTTTTTGCATTGGCTACAGCCTTTCCGTGATTTGTTATGAGGTCGCCTGGAAGGCATAGGGCTCAGATATGTTTAAAAGCCGATGCTCGTATGAAAGAACAAGTCCTATTGAAAACATGAGACGGAAAGGAAAAGAGCGAAAGTAATTAATGTAGAAGCAGCTACAACTGCGAGGAAATTGTTCTTTTTTAGTGGAGGCCTTCTCGTGATTCAGCGATGCGAATAAACATGAGGGTTGGTTTGATGAAGTCTGGAAATCGGAGTCGAAGACGGCAAGAAATTTCAGGGCAACGGGAGAGTTTTAGCACGTGACTAAATGAGCCCTAACGACAGAGCAAGATGACCTGCGGCTACCGTTTAGTTGCCAGACAGACAATAAACGATAAAAAGGAGAAAATAGACCCAGTGCCTCTCAATCCTTGTTACTAAGTCTACGGAGTATCGTTAACGAAGCCCACACTGTGCGTCGCGCCCAAGGTCTTGTCAAATCTAATGCAATGCTCTATGTAGGTCTCGACTAAATATGACACTTGGTAAATACTCTAAGAAGAACAAAACGACCATCCCAGGCTAACAGAAGAGGAAGAAGCACTTGTTGAGTTCACCAATCCCGACCCGAAAGGCAACCGAATCTCATCGAGTCCTGTCGATGCATCACGTTTCACAGTGCATCCACCACATTCAGATGCTGAACATTTTCTCGAGTGGAGTTTTTGTCGTCCATCTCTTGATCCATATGCCTGTCGCTAGACTTCTCAATAATTTGCGTGAAGGTTGTTGTCGGTTTCCATCCAACACTCTTTCTGGCGGAGGGGACTTCGTTGTATAGCTCATCCACTTGTTCCAGCGTAAGACCCTTTGTTTCATAGATCAGGAAATAGGTGAATAGGATGCAGATAAAGCAGCAGCCAAACCAGATGAAGAAGATTTTGGACTGCAAGTTCGCGTTTCCTGGGCCGTAATTTACGAGGTAAGGAGTTGCATAGGCCAGTGCCCAATTGAGCAGCCAGTTCGTAGCAGTGGTCATCGACAAAGATTTAGCCCGGACCTTCAAGGGGAAGATTTCACCGGTCACAACCCTGTTTGAGGATCACCTCAGGTTAGCCAAGTTTTCTTGTTTGTCATTGCTGGTGAAAGGAAATGCGGTGAAGGCCCGAGAACATACCAAGCAAGGGGGCCCCAAGAAGCGGCAAAAAAGAAAATGTAAATGCAGATAAATGCAATGGCAGCCGACTGTGCCTTGGCATTTTCCACAATAATCTCACCGCTCGCATCTTGACTCGTCGTTGTAGTTCCGAGGACGGCAACCAGCAGCTGCGAAATGCACATACCGACTGCGCCCAAAAGCAGAACGGGGCGCCGACCCCATTTATCAACTGCATACAGACCAGGTATGGTAGACCCAACGTTCACACAGCTGGTAATAACACTGATAATAAACTCGTTTTTGAAACCCGAGTTCTTGAAGAACTGGGTGCCGTAGTAGAAGATGAAATTGACGCCCGTTAGCTGCTGTAATGCCTGGAGGCAGCAACCAGTCAGGAGGCGCTTTCCCAAATTTCCTTGGAAACATTGAAGATAGCTCGAGCTACCAAGGCTCATGTCATATTCATGGTTGGCCTTTATTTCATCCAGCTCTTCAAGAACAGCCTCATGGTCCACTGGAAGGCGGCGTATCCTTGCGAGGTTGCGGGCGGCAGCCACATGGTTGCCCTTTTTGATCATATACCGAGGTGTCTCGGGGAGAATGACCATACCCACGATGAGTATGATGGCCCAAATAAACTGGATTGCGACGGGTATGCGGTAGGATCCTGTATCCTGACGTAAATGTGTGGCGTTGTTCGCAACAGCGGCTAGCAACAAGCCAACGGTGATGGCGAACTGGTAAGACCCGACAATAAACCCGCGAATCCATTTGGGGGCAGTTTCAGACTGGTAGAGTGGAACTGCGGGAGAAAATAGTTAGCAAAAGGGATGCTGGAAGCACAGATGGGAGCTTTGGACTCCCAAGGATTACACACTCAGAGCGGAAACTAAACCCACACCAAACCCGGCAAAGAAACGGCCTGCTAGGAACATCGGAATAGCAGTTGCTATGGTCTGTAAGACCACGCCAAGTATGAATACCCAAGAGGAAGCAATCAATCCCCAGCGACGACCGATGAGATCCCCCATAGGGGCAGCACCAAGCGCTCCAAAGAAAGTACCGGCAGAGAGGATTGATACAATGGCTGAAGATTGACTAGATGTGACATTGAGGTGCCCTGTGCTATCCCTATAACCCGTCGAGAAGAGATCTTGCCAGTATGGCATTGCAAGAATTCCACTGATAGTTCCTGTATCATAACTGGAAGATTGGGTTAGCTATAGTCGGCCCCGTATAGGTTTTTCTCGCTAAAACTCACCCGAACAGAACCCCGCCAAATGCGACGAAACCACTGATTGCTATAGCTGGCCATGTCTTGCCAGGGACATTCTCAGGCTTCTTGATCAGGATGCCCATTTTGGGTTGAGGAAGGTGGTAGGAGACGAGCGGCGCTCGCAGAATCTGAAAATCGCTATGTTGAAAATAAATCGACTGATTACACTGGGGCGTCGAGGAATCTCTCAGAAAAGATGGCTGGCTTGTAGATCTTATAAGTGTTGTTGTTAAGGTATTTCTATTAGACGGAGGTTAGATCGCCGGCGGAATGAATCCTACGAGGAAGAAAACCCGAGAAGGCTCCGAGACCAGAAAGATCACGCATTGGTGCCGGGGTTCCAATCAGGACTGTTGTTCGAGAAGGTTTCCATGCATGCCAGGGAGCTGATTGGAAGTTCCATGGCGTTAGCGGATATGCGAGTGGTTTCCGCGAGATTTCGGCCCTGGTGCACCCCACACGAGGCGGTCCCATCCTTTCGCCGGCTGGGTATCATCCCATCCCTAGCTATACCCTGCATCACGGGAGAAGGTTCTCGAAGGTTAACAAACGCGGTGACAGCGCCGATTAGCAATACGTGTCTCAATTCGGAAGCTTGAATTTACCTCTTGTAATTGGGTTCTATCTGCTATCGCAGGATGGTATATCTTGGAAATGGGGGGCCATGGGCAACAAGAATCTTGGTTGTGTCCTCCTAGCCCCGGATGGCCACGCACAGATTAGGGTCCATGGCGCTGAGTAAGAAAAGTTGGATGAAAGACCACCAGTGCCAATTTCCTTTTCTTGGAGATACCCGTCTGTTCGATGCATGGGATTTCTTTAGGGTTACTACCGCTGGACAAGGTCACAGGGAGATTATAAAATCCCTCACTATGGCCCGAGGTTATTGTGGGGGGTTGTGTCGCGGAGCAAAATCGAGTTCCGCGAGAACAAAGGGGCGAAACTTTCGATGCACGTGCTCCGCGAGGCCCGAGCCCCTGGAGGGCCCACTTTGCCGATCAAAGGTTAAATTCACCTCAACCTCCTCGACGCGTTTAATGATCGAACGAACAAGACCCCATGCCGACTACCAATCTTCCCGGCGGCCAGAGGATTAATGACAATTTACCAAGCTTGGCAACTGCTTTTAGCTTGGGACGGAAATTTGAGAATCTTCCCCGCTAACCTTCTAGAAGGTCCTTGAGATTCGTTCAGTCCAATCACCAAGCCAGACAATGCGGGGTCTCCAGAGATGCGGAATCCTCTGGGGTAAAATGGGGTATCCAGCGATGTTTTGGGTAGATTCATGACGTTGAGGCCAATTTGCGGGGACCTTTCTTCCCTCCCCGAACTGTTAATCTCGAAGTATGGGTCGCTTTTCTCAAGAAAGCGGCCGAAGGAAAAGCAGGGCTTCCTATTGAACGAATAAATTTTCTTGCGCTCGACATAGACCATCGACTTCGCTCTTGCAAACTCCCAGAGTTCGCGACCCGAGTCTACTAAATGCTCCTATATAAAGGTAGCAATCCCTCTCCTCTTGTCTAAGTGTTCTCCTACTCCTGTTCATAACCACCGCCTCTTAGAAAGGTACATTAAATCTCGACCTGTCGCGTGACCATGTTATCCTCCATGCGTGACGCCCTGATTCTAGGGCTTGCGGTGGCCCAGACGGTTGCCGCACAGTCATACGAAGAGCTTTATCGTCCTCAGTACCATTTCACCCCGGCGGAGAACTGGATGAACGACCCCAATGGGCTGTTGTATTATAATGACGTTTACCATTTGTTTTATCAATACAATCCCGGCGGGGATACATGGGCAGCTATGTCTTGGGGCCATGCGACAAGCCCCGATCTAACCCATTGGGAGCATCAGCCTGTGGCTCTCCTCGCCCGTGGCTACCCTGGTGAGATCACCGAGATGTTTTTCTCCGGTTCTGCTGTTGCAGATGTCGACAATACGAGCGGTTTCAGTACAAATGGCTCAGTTCCTTTGGTTGCGATGTACACATCATCCGTAAGTATTTGATGGCCATTTACACTTTTCTCTGCTAAATAGGTTGACACAGTACCCTCTCGAACAAACGTTGCCAAGCGGCAAATCGGTTCAAGCAAATCAGCAATCGCAATCGATAGCGTATAGCCTTGATGAAGGTATGACTTGGACAACATACGACCCCGGAAACCCCGTGATTCTCGATCCTCCGGCCCCATACGAGGACCAATTCCCGGAGTTCCGCGACCCCTACGTCTTTTGGCACGAGGAAACCAAGAAGTGGGTTGCGGTGATTTCGTTGGCGAAGCTTCATAAGCTAGTTATCTACACATCTGAGAACCTCATAGACTGGACCCACGTCAGTGAATTTGGTCCGGCCAACGCCGTTGGTGGTGTGTGGGAATGCCCCAACCTTTTCCCTCTCGCTCTCGACGGAGACCAGTCAAACTTGAAGTGGGTCGCGCAAATTGGGCTTAACCCGGGGGGGCCTCCTGGTACCCTTGGCTCTGGCACGCAATACATCGTGGGGTCCTTCGACGGGACGTCGTTTACGGCAGACCCTGATAGTGTCCATTCAGATGGATCTGCAAACTGGATGGATATGGGTCCTGACTTTTACGCTGGTCTCAGCTTTAGTGGGATGCCTGAGGATGAAAGAACCACAATTGGATGGATGAACAACTGGCAGTATGGCGAATTGATCCCAACCGATCCCTGGCGAAGTGCCATGTCCATCCCCCGGAGGCTTTCGCTCAATACTTTCGACCAGACAACCACGATCATCCAGGAGCCTGTCGAGAATTGGAGTTCCGTTGTGGGGCAAGGCAATTGTTCCGTTTCTTTGGGTTCTGTTGCGGAAGGAGATACGAAGCTGGACTGTTCTGGAAAGACGTTGGACATAACTTTGAGTTTCTCGGACAGGGATGGCTCGGATTCTGCAGAATTTGGCCTGACTGTGCGGGCTTCCGAAGATTTGACTGAACAAACTCGCGTTGGTTACAATTTCGGAACGAAGGGAATATGGGTTGATCGTAACTTATCAGGTGATGTTGACTTCGAGGGTTCATTCGCCGGCATATATTATTCACCACTACTCCCAGGTAGTGATGGTGAGGTAACCATGCGCATTCTTGTGGATTGGTCATCTGTTGAGGTTTTTGGAGGACAAGGTGAATCCGTCATTACCGCCCAGATTTTCCCGAGTGACACCTCGGTTGGTACCCAAGTCTTTTCTCACGATGGAGCCACGGAGAATGTTCAGATCAGCGCAAGCACGATCTCTTCTGTCTGGAACTAGAGAACTGCCGCTATCCCTATCTGCTGTTATGTGGGGGATGCCTTGAGGGAGGGGTGATCCCAACAACTGTATATATGAACAGATTTATGTACATAGCTGCTTCATCTTATCATTAAAGTTTATATATAGCTTGACATCCTGTAGGAAATTGAGCTTTAGGCTCGTTATCACGATTCTAGAACTGGTGAAGAATGGGCCCGATATGGAACGCCTGATTTAGGATGGGAGTTGCCCACCTATTTTCTATGGAGGATTCCTGTATATTAGTTACAGCCAATCTCTTCAGCGTCTTAGTTCAATCCGAGTCACCGTCAAGGTGCGGTCCTTCATCCATCTCCTACACAATCCGAAGAGTTTGATTGACCTCCAAGATAAGAATCATGATTGAATATATATTTGACTCGTAGGGGTTGTCCCTGGACTACCGCTGGAGCAATATAAGTTTATCCCCAGTGAAGACGATTGGAGCGACTAGAATATTTAAGGAAGCTTATTTATCTAGGGATTAAAGCCAACAGAAATGAAACTGCTGCTATAGGGCATGAGAGATATTCCAGGGTCCACCAATAGGCTATCTGGGGCGTATAGCTCTAGACCCTCGGCTTTAGGATGGTTATGGGGCACTGATAATATCTTTTTACGCTTGAACTCCCAAACCAGGGAAATCAAGGGGATATATGTAGAACAGCGTGTTTAATGTTTATTGTGGTAATCGTGTTGAGCCCATCATCCCTCGTCCTTGATACCACAACGAGTGAGAGGAGTAACGTTCGTTCTTACATGAAGTCCGCCATTGCCAGAATGCAGGTCTCTAGCCCTCTGTTTGAAATACCGAGGAGATACCCGCTTCTCATACAATTTATCTATAACCTCAAATGAAATTCCCTAATGAAAATATTAGAATACACAGAAGAATACCAATAACGAACGAGGTGGGGTCACTACTAACCTTTGTTTCTGGGAATAGGAAGTACCCTGCCACTGCCGTGACCATTCCGGTTCCAAAGAATATGAAGCCCGTCTTCCCACCAAGGTCGAAAGCCCCAGCGTCGTTATTGATCATATAAGGGATGGTAAACTGCATGATCAAACCCCAAAAAGCGTTGGTGATAGTAACAAGGGCCTGGGTGACACCACGTAGTCTCACGTTGGCAACTTCGGAGGCTAGAATGAAGCCCGTAGCGCCGATTGAGAGTTGATATATAATTGCCCAGATGTAAATGCAGGCCACAATGACCCAACCCCCAACTGTTTGATTCGGTATACAGCCCATGATACCGATGATGAGAAGCAACAAACACAAGACAAATAGTGAAGGAACTATTAGCGTTCTCCGGCCGATCACTTCGACAAGGGGAAATACTGCACACGAAGACATAATCATGACCACGTAGAGTATGGAAGATGCGAGAAAGAAGTTCTCGATGTTGATGAGTTGGAAGAAATATGTCGCATAGCCTGCCACAAATGTCGCACCTATCAACTGCTGTCCGCTCGCGGCGAGTATAGCGGTGACTGTGCGCTTGAGATTGCTGCCCCGAAAGCACTCGATCTCAGCCACGCTTGGTCGAAGGAGTGCGAAAAAGCGGATCGTAGGTTCATCGCCATGGTGGTAAACAGTTTTCGTGGGGAGACCTTCTGCTTCCAGTCGCTTCATCTCCGTATCATAAAACTGATCACTCAGTATGCCATACATCCGTTGCAAGGATTTTCGAGCCTCGGCGTGTCTGCAATTCCTGATCAGCCAGGACGGTGATTCTGGAAACCAAGGATACACGAGCATGAGAAGTACTGGAAAAGAGTATTTCGGTCAGATCTGTCAAAAATCTGGGAGTAGAAGAGAGAGGAGTTCTCACGTACGAGGAAATATATACATCGAGACGACCGGTGTCCACCATTGCCACTTGCCGTCGATACTACTGCTGGCGTACGAGATAATGACACTGAGTAGATGTTAGAGTTGAATGCTTTTAGAACTGTTATTGGACTCAGAGGGCGTACATCGCGAATTGACCGAGGACGATGCTAGTGTTGATAAAACAGAGGAAAAACCCGCGAAGCTCGGGACGACACGTTTCTCCAATCCATAGAGGTGATATAGTAAACATAATTCCAATTGCTGCCCCTACTGAGAATTAATTTTCATTCAAGGATAAGGGGTACATATACTGACCGTTCACTGCACGGCCTGCCAGATGCATTTTCCATTCTGTCGCCAACTGTTGAAGTAGGATGCCGACGATGCTCAAAATCGAAGCGACCAGAATTTGAGGCTTCCGTCCGTATTTCTCAAGAAATGGAACCGCTATCAGAGCCGCTATAATGTCGCATGCGGGACCAATGGACGCCCAGGCAGAGAGATACCGTGCGGGAACGATGTAAGAGCCATGAGGTTGCAGGATCCCAAACTCCTCCTTGAATTTAGGTAGTGCTGCAAGTTGCCCTCCAGCAACGTAATCAAGACCTAACATCATGGAGCCCAAAGATGTCCATAACGCTGTTCCCGAAATTGAATCAGTTAAATTTCCCTACAACGCCGGTAGGCTCTCAGGGAAAGGGGCCGTACCCCACAGCGTATACCGCCATTGAACAACCAATAGCCTCCATTTGTTTTCGGGATCGGTAACGGTATAATCGACCCTACGCACCGGTTTTGTTAACAACTGGAAGACTTGCTGCTTCGACTGCACGGGCGACAGACTCTGTGGAAGACATCTTTTGACATGGGCTGGATGCCAAACACGTTTCAAACCGCAAAGCGGTTACCATGTGCCAAAAATCTCTCACATCCTCACATTGTGATCCTGTCGGACGCCCTGATCTGTTTTATATATACCCGGAGACATCCCAACACCATTAGAGCCCCGGGGTCCTGATTGCAAAGAATCGACCCAGATTCATGGTGTTGAAGTTTGCCATCGTCTCTCGCTTGAATGTTTCGATTTCAGTCTTCGGCAACTCTTTAGAGTTTTACTAGCGGCGGAGAAATTTCTATGTTCCGCGCCGAGTATTAATCTCTTCGGGCCGAGTCATCGCCAACGAACAAACTGCGAAGGTTCATCGCCTGTCGGCGCACCGCGGAGACTCGAGTCCTTTCCGCAGATTGCGAACGGGCACGGGCTCTTGGGGTAGTATGTAACAGGGGTGAATCATAGAATCGGCCCTGGTTGGTACCTCCTCCTACATAGGTACTACAGCCCCCCTAACTCTCGGAGTAGAAATACGAGAAATTATGAGGCCCAAGAGATTCACCAAGATTCCTTTTTCTATCATGATTTTTACTCTAATCTAATCTCTAATCTAATCTTCTCGTATAGATCTTCATGAAAGATCTCTATCAACGAGTATGCTCATCATTGACATCTATTACTGTCTGCAAACGTGCTGACATAGTATATACTAGCTTAACTATTTCATATCTTGCAATATTCTCTCATTTCTTCAATGTTGCTGTCTTAATATTCTTCAATCGAGTTAACTTTGATCGATAGACTTGAAGTCAATTTTTGAGTATATTTCATAGATTCTCAATTATATTGAGATTCGAAGAGAAAGAAGATCAGTCAAGAGATTTCATATTCAATTCGACTCGTCGCTTCTTAATTCTATTTGCTCTGTGAGCTGAAGCTTCGTTCTCAATCACGTAGAGAGCTTGACTCGTTTCGTCTTGTATATACTCGTAGAACGAATATAGCACTGAATTCAGTACATGTTTCATATAAGTATCAGCGTTAATTGATTCTCAGCTATTCTTTTTTCAAATAAGAACTCGCTTGAGATCAGTTCGATCTTGAAATCTCTCTCATATCATAAAGAAATTCTTCTTCGCGAAGCGAGAAAGCAAACAATTCATTTCGTACTGTTTCGATTTGTTTCGAGTGACATGAACTGTTTCACGATTTGCATCAAGTCAGATGTAGCATTCATCAGTTCATATCACTCGCATTCAGTTCTTCGCGATTCAGTGAAGATATTTCTGAGCAAAAGCAAGTCGTTTAGCAATATTCGTTTCGAAAAGATAGGATTTTTTACGCGCAGATCGACGATAATAGCTCTCTTTGACAAAGATCTTGCGTATAGTAGCTTCGCAGACTTCTATACTCACTATAGAGACAATATTCTTGAAGAATTTTCTTCTATTCTCGACATTAAGAGTAGCAACGCGTACTAACTTCTTTCTCTTGAGCGTATCGATCTTTATCGATCGAGACTTGAACTTGCGAGACGTAGCAGAGATATTGCATATCTTATGAATCGTAGACAAAGAGATATTCTTGAGTTCTGATATCTTTTGATAGCTAAAATGAGCATTCGATCGAAGAGATTGAATCTGACATCGTAGCTTATAGAATACTCGATTTCGCGAAGCTTGTGAAGAGAGTTGTTGACGATTAGAGAGCGAAGAGAAGTTGAGAAGACTTCGAATCTGATAAAATTAGTTATATTATTCTTGAGCAAGAATCAAATAACTTACTGACATCATCTTTTTCTCATAGAAATTGAGTGACAGATAGATAGAGAGAGAAGCTCTCAAGATTCTTGAGAAAGAATCAAGCTGAGATCTCTATCAGTCAATAATAATCAGTCATCTTGGTGAATCTCTTGAGTCTCATAATTTCTCGTATTTCTACTCCGAGAGTTAGGGGGGCTGTAATACCAAGGGAAAGGCCGTGCCCTCTCTCCTTTAAAAAATTGCTAATTACAATCCTAGATCGAATCCGTCACGTAAGGGTATCAAATACCGACCTACTTTATATATCGACATATGGGCATGACCAGAACGAGCCAAGTCGCCGCCGTGCTGCGTAGACGTGATCCTCGTACTCAGGCGGCTTTCCGTGATGGGATCTGACGCTCGAAGACGACAACACGCCAAGTTCGGGACGTTTCTCTCAAGTCCGTGTCACATCCCAGAGAGAGCAGGCAGTCTACCTTTTTTTTAATGATTTGCCGCCCCCTTCGCCAAAGATAGCAAAACAGAAATCTTCCCTGGATGATTCGACCCATCTTGGCCTGGCGTCCTTCTCTTGCGCCAGACAGGAGATTTTCTGCTTGCGGTGCACACATCCACAGGGATCCATTACTGGCCTAGTGCTTAGACATGGCCGGTAGCTTTGCCCTGCTGGGGATTGAATCATCGGCAAACGTGACTCGGTGTACTCGCTACGAGTTAAACGGGGATGTATACTATGTGAGGCTATCCAATCTTTTGCGTTCATATCATTGAGTAATATTCCAGTGTCTTACTTATTTGTGAGTTATTTGGGGGTTTCCCCTACCCACTACTCTAGTGAGCGGAGGCGTTGTGTTGTGGATGCGGCCCCAATGTATTCTGCCCTCTATATCATAGCAATGGGACTGGGAAAGCCACAAAGGGACAGATCAGGTTATATACTGAAAGTGTGATATTTTTAGGAAATGAGTCTCCGTGCGTCAATCAGCGGTATTCGGCGAACCAAATCCCAGATACTCCATGGCTAATGAACGATATATGCCCTATTCCGTCGCTTTATACAATGCTTCATACCAGTAAATACAAGCTAATTCTCGAATTTCATTCTCCAGATCTCCCTTATCAAGTTTAGGCCTCCTGTGTGGAAGACGTCGAATACTCGCGTCTGTCGCTCGGACTCATGGTGCCGGTACCATCCGAGTAAATATGGTGTGTTCGAGGTCGGCTCCCGTCGGCAGGGAAAATTCGGGCACTGATAATCAGCGCCTTGTCTTTACGGTTGTAGTGAGACCGGTGGACAGGGCTCGTGCCATCATTGCGATGCCTGCATGGGTTATTCATGAGTAAGGGATTCATAGACGGGGCTCAAGAGTTCGAGCATTTACAAGATCTCAATCTTATCAATCTTCCCAACTTTCTAGAAAAAGGTTAGTAAAGTGCTTCATATTATTGGCGGCGGCATACCGACCTTTACCGCACCGTTTTCGGCATAATAATCGGCGGCCTGCAAGAATCGCGGGGGGAGTGACTCTTTTTTGTACCCCAGCCATTGGAGAAGGTTCCGAGTCGCGGTCGAAAAAGATCGAGACATTGATTTAGAAACTGGACTGAGGCTGGTAATAGTAATAGGAAGTAAGAGGGAGATTTGTCAATCAACGATAATGGTTTGTTTCTCAATGATACTACTGCAAAGTCCTGGGGATTTTTGGGGGTTTATATGTTACGGCGGCTCAGGAACACCTAAGACTGTGCTGTGGCTTCAGATGCGTCTCCAAACTGTCCAGCTGCCCGAATGTATCGGTTGCGGCTTACTTCTCCAGAAACTGGTGATCAATAGCCAATAAACCCAACGCGGATCGACCGCGCCGCCTCGCGTCGCATCAGTCAAGACTCATCCTGGCTATATTTAGACATTGATAATCTTGGTCCAAGCGGAAACGTGGAAATCTTGGATATATTGAAACATCCGAGCCAGCGAGGATCTGATCTGGGTTCGGGTGCGGCGAAGATCCTTCACCCACTGTGACCATGGTGTGACGGCCTCAGTATACGACAAATGAGCCGGTGGCCTTTAACGCTTCCAAGAAAAAGCTCTCCCCTAGGGAGGCTTGTCTGGGCGTGACGCCCAAGCCTGATCGGCGGCGACGATTGCCCATCGGTCTCTGGAATGGGAGCTTCAAACCCTATCAATTCCGAAACGTCTACAGCACTTGACGATGTGCTTTGTGACTAAATTCGGCACGGCGCGTAGTCGTGTGGAGCATTTTCAAAGGGGATACCACGTGATCCAATGATTGTCGGTTGCTGCCATCCCTGTTTGTATTAGTGCCAAATGTAGGCAGGACTTCATCGGTTACTTGGTGGGAGGTATTTATATCATCTTTTACAATGCTGAGGGTGATTGATTGTTCAACTCCCCTCCCTTATTTCCCCCCCAGATAATCTCCTTGAATTAGAATGATACCTTCTCTCCTGCGACCTTTGTCCCGTCTTGGGCGGACCTGGAAGCCACTCAACTTTTCCAATCAGAACTTCGCCCGAATACCCGCAAGTCAGAAAATAGAAGAAGAGACTGTTCCAAACTATGTCCCTTCACGTTATTATCCTGTGAAAATAGGGGAAGTGTTTAAGGAACGATATCAAGTCGTTGGAAAACTGGGATTTGGAGCTAGCTCAACGGTATGGCTTGCTCGTGACATGAGGTGAGCTCTATGACACTTATAAGGATAACATCTCGAGATGAGTTACTCATATATTAATACTACAGCTGTCGTCGTTATGTTACTCTCAAGATCTTTATACGCTCTACATCTATGGCGCAAAGGCTGGATGACGAGATTCAAATGTACAGACGTATGGAGAGAGCCTCGAAGACCCACCCAGGCCGCAGTGCTGTTAGATCGTTACTTGACACCTTTGATGTCGACGGGCTCGAAGACAAGCATAGATGCCTTGTACACCCCCCGTTGTGGGAGAGCGTGTTGACCTTCCTTTATCGTAACCCAGTGCATAGACTACCTTCACCAGTTCTGGCATTTGTGCTTCAGCGCCTTTTTTTAGCTCTGGACTACCTGCATACAGAATGCCGGATTATCCATACTGGTATGTACTGAGATCTTCTAACCTGATTCTGTTGTGTATAGCTTACTCCAAGTATTAGACATCAAGGCCGACAACATCATGTTCGGCATCAACGATGATTCGGTCTTCAACGACTTCGAGGAACAGGAGCTTAAAGATCCTTGCCCGAGAAAGGAAGTAGATGGGAGAACAATCTATCTATCAAGGGAACTGAGAATGCCTAAGAAATGGGGTGCTCCAGTTCTATGCGACTTTGGCTCGGCCGTATCCGGCGACATAGAGCACTCTGAAGATGTTCAACCTAATATATATCGAGCGCCGGAGGTGATCTTAGAAGCCCCATGGACCTATAACGCCGATATTTGGAATGTGGGATGTATGGTAAGGAAATTAAGCTGATGATCGCTACTCTATGATTCTCGTTAACCGATGTCACAGATCTGGAACATCTTCGAAAACGAGTCCTTATTCACTGGACTTGATTCAGAGTCTGGGAAATACCGAAGTAAATCCCATCTTGCTGAGATGATAAAACTTCTTGGCCCCCCGCCTCCCAGTCTTCTTGAGCAAGGGAAGCTGAGCAACAAATTCTTCCCTGACGAAGGTAAGTCAACTCTACTATGATACCATGGAGTTCACTAACCACTCACTGTGCCTGAAGTAGATGGCCTCCGCCTTGAAACCTTCCCCCATGACCGGGTTCCCCTCGAGGAAAGGGAAACCACTCTAGAGGGAGATGACAAAGATATATTCCTACGCCTAATACGGAAGATGTTGCAATGGGAGCCGAGTAAGCGTAGTTCAGCGAAGGAGCTAGGAGATGACGAATGGATTTCCAAGAACCTATAGCGTGATATAATAATCAACATGGTCAGTAATGGCTGGAAATTCACCCTCCAAGCAATTTTCTAGTTGTTTAATTGCATCAAAAACCTCAAGGGGTAGTTTCTTAACACCCCCGACAAGGAACATAGCCAGCATCTACTATCTAGCCCTTTCATCACATATGTACATATACAATCCCGAAGGCTGTCAGCTTTTTATCCGACTCTTTTCGACTACATCTATCTATTGAATCTTGGAACCACCTTCTAGCGCGATTAATGTGCCAAAATTATACTCAGAGATCCCATCGTGCTGAGCCCAACTGGGTTCAAATATCGGTCTTGAATTCGCTGCTCGGGAAGGGAAACTGGGAATTATTCTTCCACCTATCACCTCATATATCATACCATCTGTATCTGCCAACCAAAGGCCCATTGCCTAGATTCTCTTCGCTTAGGATAAGAGTATCCAAGCCTATAAGCTTTATAATGTTTGAAATCGGTGGAATTGTCTCTATAGGTACGTTCAACCAATGTCCTTAAAATACATATATCTCAACCCTCACAACTCCTCGTCCAAGCCCCAAACTCCGCGCTAAACCGAGCATTAACAGCGAAATAAGTAGAGAAAGCAACTAGGAGGACAGGAAATGATACAAACATGACACCACGAAGTTCCAAAACGACGCCAAAACCCGAACACAGTCATCCGCCGACGCCGTCAAACATAAAAATGCGCTTTTAAAAACATTGTGAGAAACAAAAAACCAAAAGAAAAGCAGAAATGAACGAGGCACAACAAGCTTAACGAACACGCTGTCGCCTCTGATGAGACGGGACAGCCAACGATGAGCTCTTCGTCTGAGTGAGGCCTTGTGCCTCTCTCACAGCTCTTGGTAGCGACCTGTTCGCTACATCCTGCAACAGTCTCTCAAAGACCCTAAACCACCTCCGAATCGAATCCTGATGACTCGCATATTTATTCCACACACAATGAACTCCTAGCTTCCCGTCTTCAACGCTCGCACTGATAGAGAACAGTGAGAAGCATTTCACCTCTTGTCCCGCAGCACCGAGTCCACCTTCGAAATTAGTGGGTAGTTCAAACAGTCCACCCGTATCATTCTTCAATCCGTCTTGACTGCCGAGGTAGTTGATGCTGACTTCCATCTCGTTGTGGGATGAGAAGGCTTTGATACCTTCTGGATGGAGGTAGCGGCTGCAGAAGTAGTTGTACCCGTTATTAGGGATCTTGCGACGGGTTGCCATTGTACGGCGGAGGACGCTGATACTGTCTTCCTTGCCGCGGATCGGGACGTGGATTGGAGAAAGGGTAGTGTACCAGCCCACGGTTTGGGAAACATCGATGTCTGGTGTCCATGGCTCTCGACCGTGGTTGTATTTGAATATCGTGGGTGGGTCCCGGTCTTTAAAGACAAAGCTGAAGGCGTGAGAGAGAGTGGAGACAAGTATATCCATAGGCTCGGTGTTGTAGGTTTTATTGCAGGTTGTTAGAAGTGATGTCGTTGTACTGACAGGCATAGTGAAGCTATGCTCGCGAATGTCTCGGACGACATTAATACGGTTTTGCATGTTCCAGTAGCTGAAGTCTGCTGGCGGAATGCTGACTGGGAGGACAGCCTCAGGTTTGAGATGCTCAGAGGCGTATTCCTTTTGCAGTTTGGCCCAGGAAGAGAAGGGGAATGGCTTCTCGCTTGAGAGTGCTCCTGTGCTGAGTAATTCCTCGAGGTCGCGGAGGATTACGTTCCAGGAGACCATGTCCACAACCAAATGATGAGCAACAATGAAGAGGTACTGTGTATCTTGATCGACGGTGACCAGATCAGCAGCACAGATTGGTCCGTTTTCAATGTCCAGCGCGATTCGAGCTTCCTCTAGACATGGTCGTGCTTGATCCAGAGTGATGTTATTCCAGGCACAGAAATGGAAGGAATCATCAATGTTATCCGTGACCAACTGTTTCCATCCACTGGGAGCAGAGGAATCTTGTTGGAACCGAGCACGAAGCATGGAATGGCGTCCTACTAGGGTTTCCATAGCTCGAGCGAGGTCTGCAGCGAGCAGTGGCTTCTTGACA
The DNA here is from genome assembly GCA_032988195.1 of Arachnomyces sp. PD_36. Classification (NCBI taxonomy): domain Eukaryota; kingdom Fungi; phylum Ascomycota; class Eurotiomycetes; order Onygenales; family Arachnomycetaceae; genus Arachnomyces; species Arachnomyces sp. PD_36. Next base: position 1,025,375 of record JANTQE010000002.1, on the reverse strand, counting down.
TGAAGGCAGAACGTATGGTTGAAGCGTGCGTTTGTGCTCTTGGATAGCTCATCGGGCCCAAGAGTGAAATCAGCGTAGAATTGCTGGATGGGGGTAAGATCGAACAACTCGTTGGTCTTTTCTTCCACGATGGAGGGAGCGTCACTGCTGGATTTAGCCGCTTGAGCAATGAGCGCGATCGTCTTGCACTGGAAGATCTGCTGTAAGCTGATATTGATGCCTTCCTTTCGGCATTGAGCAACAACCTGCATCGCAGAGATGGAGTCACCGCCGAGAGTAGTGAAGGAATGCTTGACGCCGATGTCCTGGATGGGAAGTCGGAGGACGGTGCTCCAGATCTTTTGAAGCTGTGCTTCCATGATAGTCGATGGTGGAGCGATACTTCCGCCGCCTTCGTTCCCGAGACCACAAACTCTGTGGTAGGTCTTCTCATCCATGGTTCCGATCCACTGGTCGATACGTTTCCTATTCATCTTTCCAGATGGAAGGAATGGCACGCCCTTCACGACAATCCAGATATTTGGAATCATATAGGCGGGGATAATGCGGGCAAGTTTCTGGGATAGCTCAGCGATAATTCCTGATGCGGTTTCTGCCGAGTCGGAATCGATGATCTCGATCGAATCGCCTCCAGCAGTTACACCTGCGAGTTCCTTGAGCGTCAAGACTGCAACAAGCTTGGCTTTGCATGGGCCAGAGCCAGGGTAGAGAATCATGGAATGCCCGATTTCGGGGTTGACTGATAGATGACTCTCGATTTCGCCTAGTAGTGGTTGTTAGGAACATACATGAAAATGATGGGATAGGATAAAACATACCAAGTTCTAGACGCTGCCCTCGAACCTTCACCTGGTTGTCCTTGCGACCAATGAAATTGATGGTTCCGTCGGGGTTATAGTGAACTAGATCACCTGTCTTATATAGACGGCGAGATGACTGCCCGTCGACCTTCTCGGCCCAGGCGGGGTTTTCGATAAATACCTCCGCGGTTTTCTCGGGGTTGTTAAGATAACCGCGGGCTACAATTGGCCCTTCAATTAGCAACTCTCCAACCGTACCAATTGGCGCTAGGCGGTTGTGATCCTGGGCTTCCGTAATCCAGCAAACACCTCCGATCGCGCGTCCGATGTTGGCTGGGTCTGTTGTTCTTGTCAAGTGTGGGTTACCGGCCGCTGCAATAGAGCACTCGGAAGGCCCATATCCATTCACTAGTTGGAGATGTTCGGCCCAAGTCTCGACATCGTGAGTGGACAAGGCCTCTCCTCCGAGAATTAGAGTCCTTAGGTTCGGGACGTCCTCGGGCTTGATCAGCTTGACAACCGAGGGAGTGAGGAATGCCCAATTGATATGGAAGTTGTTGATAACATTTGCAATGCCTCTGCTTTTGGCTCGTTCGTTGGGGACGCAGATGCAAGCGCCTACTGTGAGGGCAGTGATAATCTCTAGAATGCTCACATCGAAGCTATAACGGGTTAGTTACAGGTTTAGGACTACCGGGTTTTATTCTTTGTTCATACCTATAGGAGGCCACTTGAAGGACCCTGCTCGAAGCTGTCATATTCCCGCACTCGGCTTGCGCCTTGGCTCCTGTCAAGAATGACGAGTGCTCGACGACGCAACCCTTTGGTTTTCCGGTACTTCCTATGGAATTATTAGCATGAAAACTATAGTGATCACTGGAGGCCACCTTACCTGAGGTGAAGATAACATAAAGAGCATCGTGGGGAGTAACTCCTGTCTCGGGAATATCGGTGTGTGTAGGGAGAGACTCGATGGATACCTGGTCGACGATCATAACTTCCATCCGAGATCTCCAGAGACCAGCATGTTTTAAAGATGTTAAAACGTGTTTTGCTTCAACTTGATTGACGATCTCTTGCAGTCGAGCCATCGGGTAGGCGGGATCCAAGAAGACAAAAGCTCCACCGGCTTTCATCACCGCTAGAATTGCAACGATACTCCAACCTGACTTCTCGAAGCAAAGAGGAACGACATATCCTGGCCCAATGCCCATCGATCGGAGGCAGTGAGCAAGCTTCGTGGAAAGGCTGTCGAGCTCCCAATATGTTAAGTCGACGTCCCAAGCATTGACGGCTGTCGCGCCAGGAACCACTTGGACACGACGCTGAATGACGTCGTGAGCACATTCGTTTACCCTCTCCGGCATGTTACTGTTCCAGCGCAACACCTCCGCTTTATCTTCAGGGCTGAAAAGCATAATGTCGCCAATGGTTTGTGGAAGCTCAAGATTCAGTTGCTGTACAGCAGCTGCAAATTGATGAAGCATGCGCTGCATTTGTTCTTCGGGGATGAGCCTGCCATCGAAACCAGCAGTCACAAATATTGAATCTGCTTTCAAGATGCACTCTATCCCTAGGCCGAATCCCAGCGAATTTTTATCCATGTCTCGTACCTTTTGCGTCCCGAGGAAATCGATATCCGTTTGCCCATCGGGTTGAATCACCAAAATGTTGCTGAATGCACAGGCCTCACGGGCTTGAGGGCTCAGGCGCTGGATATTCTGAAGACCCGCATGCTCGTACCGTATCATATCAGTTGTCTGCTTCTGAATGCCTTCAAGGAAGTTGGTTATGGGAGCTTCATGATCTAGAGCCACTCTAAGGGGAACAGTGGCAATCGTCGGGCCAAGCATTTCAGTGATACCGGCGATCGCTGCATTGCGGCCCGTCTGAGTCACACCGAATAGAGCATCTTGAGCGCCGGTGTAACGGCTCAGGAGGACGGCCCAAGCACCTTTCAGAATGGTCGACATCGTAAGGCTAGAGTTCGGCTTCCTCGTAACGGGGATGGAGGTGGTAATTGACTTGTCAAGCATGGGTTCAAAGGTGGGCGATGGCTTCCTAGGAAATTGACGGGCCTCCAGGGGAGCAAATTGCTCTCTCCAAAAGGTATCACAAGCTTCTTGGTCGATGCCTTTCAGATACTTGATGAAGGTATTGAACGGGGGGGCGGGTTTTGGAGACTGGTCCTGGTAGACCTGTTGAACTTGGTTCAGCATAAGTCCATAAGACCAACCGTCGTATAGGGAATGGTGGATGGTCCACACGAAGTATCTTCCATCCCATTTGCTGTCCACGATGGCGAATCTTGACAAAGGGAATCCGTAGCGGAAGGGATGAAGCATGTCATCAGCCACATACGACTTGATATCGTCGCCGGTCTTCCAAGTAATTGTGTCTTTCGTTACGACCTGGAAAGAGCCGCAGCCATAAATGTTGACAATTCTGGTTCGTAGGATGGCAGAATTCAGGACGACCGTCTCCCAAGCAGCCTTAAATCGTTCGATGTCAAGGTCTCTCGGCAGGCGGAAGATATCGCGAAGGACGTAAGCCTCGGGGTCCTTTGTAGTAAGCGCAATCAAGCCTTCTTGGAGAGGTGTGCACGGAAGGAGATCTTCAATTGATTCCTTGGCAAGATTGTATTCCGATACGACGTTATCGAGTAGGCTTTCTTGCGAATCGCTATCTAGAAGGGAGAATGGAGCGATAGCCTCATCAACTGCATCTCTGGTGACGCCCTCGGTTCTAACAACCTTGGCCATTTCCGAAATCTTGGGTTGGCGGAAGATGTCCTCGGTGGTCAGAGACAACCCATCAGCGCGAGCTGCTGCGACAAGCTGAATCGCAGAAATTGAATCTCCTCCCAGACGGAAGAAGCTATCGTCGGCGCCGATTGTCTGCGGGTCCTTGGCTAGAATCTTGGCCACGTGCTTCTGAAGCCTCCTTTCCAGGTCGGTAGAAGGAGCTCTGCCACTACTCTCTTCTGCAACTGCAAGAGAGTACATGGTGTAGTGTTCAGAAGACATATCTCGGAGCAAAGCACCCAGGGTTTTTCTGTCTGTCTTTCCAGATATGGTTGTTGGAATGCGACCCATAGGAATCCAAAGGGAGGGCACCTGTGGACGAGGTTTATTAGTTTCCTGTTTCTAAGAGCAGAGAAAGAGCTGCTAACTTACCATATACCCTGGAAGGACCTGGCGCATGGCAAACTCTAGGTCTTGTATAGTTGACCTCAAGGCGTCTGACATGGGAACAAGACTGTCGTAGGGTTTGCACTCATCGTTACTAAAACAAACAAAAGCAGCAAGAGTTTGTTTGGATGCTTGACACTTGGGCTTTCCAGCAACGACTACAACCTGAGATCCTGCTGGTGACTTGGATGCAAGTTGGTCCTCGATTTCACCTAACAATGGTCAGTAAGGAATGAGTATTTTAATCGGTTGTAAGCCACTTACCTAACTCTAGACGTTGCCCATTAACTTTTACCTGGTTATCTTTGCGGCCCAGGTAAGTGAGAGTGCCATCCGAGTTGTATCGAACAAGATCACCGGTTTTATAAAGCATCTGGGGGTGGGAATATCCGAAATCTTGAAGCCATGCAGGACTCTCAATGAATGCTTCGGCCGTCTTTGTGGGTTCCTTGAGGTACCCTCGCGCAAGTGATGGCCCTTGAACGAGAAGCTCACCAGCGCATCCAATCGGGACGAGACGGTTGTGGTTATCGGCTTCAACAACCCAAGACAAGGAGCTGACTGCCCGTCCGATGGTTTCTGGTTTGTGAATAATCGACTGTGAACACTGGCGAGATGCCACATGGGTGACGCAGAAGACGCACGTCTCGGTCGGACCGTAACCGTTCATCAAGTGAACTTTGCTTCCCCAAACATCCACATTGTCCTGTGTCATGGCTTCTCCACCGAGGACTACCGTTTTCAAAGATGGCACACTCTCAGGCCGAATGAGTTGCACGAAAGATGGTGTGAAGAAGGCCCAGTCAACCTTAAAGTCGGCAATAAACTTTACAATATCGTCCATTCGCTCGGATTCTGAAGGAACACAAACACAGCCTCCATGAGTGAGCGTTGTAAAGATCTCGGCAATGCAGGCATCGAAGGTATAAGTCGCAAATTGAAGAACCCGTCGGGGATAGAGATTGAAGCCCATAGCTTCACCGTGCCCAGCGGTACTAGAGCTCACTGCCCTGTGCTCAATGACGACGGCCTTTGGGCGACCAGTACTCCCAGAAGTAAACAGTGCATACGCTGTATTTGATGGTCCGACTCGCGAGGTGACATTCGTAGTATTCAATGGGTACCATTGGTTCATGGAAGAAGGTAACTCAACCACATGATCAGTGAAGCCAATTTTGCTTACCAAGTGGCTGGTTTGCTTAGTGACGATAATGTGGCGGGCCTCTGTCTGATCAATAAGATCCTGAAGTCTCTCAACGGGATCTTTGGGGTTCAATGGAACGAATGCCCCCCCAGCCTTTTGGATCGCCAACATAGCTATGATCGCTTGTGGAGATTTCTCGATGCAGATAGGAACCAGCGTTTCTGGACCAACTCCAAGGTCTTGCAATGTATGAGCAAGATGTGTTGTTAGCTGATCTAGCTCGGTATATGTAATGTTGTCATTCCTTGAAACAACCGCGATAGCGTTTGGTCGATTCTGCGCTTGTTGCTGGATAATTTGGTGAATACACTTGCTGACCACTTCGGGGTAGGTGCCGTTCCAGGAAGCTTGTTCTTGCTTGTCTTGTGGACTGAAAATCTCAACGTTGTCGACGAGACCCTTTTCTGACGAAAGCTGGGATATTATATGCTCGAACTGGTAGACAATGCGTTGCATCTGCGAGGCGGGGATGATAGCCGAGTCGTAGTGAGCGCAAACGTTAATCTCACCCTCAGAAAGGCCGCACTCCAAGACGATACCAAAACTTTTGAGGTAGTTTGCCTGCGCAACAACCTCGTGGGATGCGAAAATCGATTCCCCCTCACTGTTTCCGTCAGATGGTTGAATAACAAGCAGGTTTTGGAAACTGCAAGCAACTTGAGCCGATTCGCTTAGTCGTTTAATATTCTGGAGACCCGTGTGGGCGTAGGGGATCATTGCAGTGGTCTGGTTTTGAATGTCTTCCAAGAATCGTCGAACCTCAACACCTTCAGGAACTTGAATCCTAACAGGCACAGTGGTAATTGTTGGTCCAACGATGCTTTCCACATCCTGCAATGGAACATCTCTCCCAGACTGGGTTACACCGAAGACAACGTCTTTGCATCCTGAATAGGAAGCCACAAGCAATGACCAAGCAGCCCTGAGGAGAGATGATGTAGTGATGCCAGTGTTGGATTTCCTTCCGAAGGCAATAGTGTAGTCGAGGATGCTGCCCGCCGATGGTTGGTGACCAGCCGGGAGCTGAGGGAAGTTCATGACTTCCACTCCATCAAGCTGCTGCCTCCAGAATTCTCCGGAGGCCTCAGGCTTCACCGAACCCAAGTATTGAATGAAGCTGGAGTAAGGTGTAGAGCGTGGTACCGAAAGGTCATTTTGATAGGCGTGGTGAACTTTCTCCAAGGTAAGATTGTATGAGTAGCCATCGTAGAGAGCGTGGTGGATCGTCCAAACGAATCTTTTACGATGACCGTCGTCGACAATAGCATATCTAGAGAGTGCTTTTCCGTACTTCATCGCTTTTGCGCGATCTTTCTCTAGATATCCGGAAAGGCTCTTGCTCTTGCGCCACTTGATTCTTCCATCCACGACAACTTGGCATGAGCCAATCCCTTCGATAAAAGCAATCCTAGTTCGCAAGATCGCGGTCTCACGCACGACGGATGCCCAGGCTGCTTTGAATTGATCGATATCAATATCCTTCGGCAATTCGAAAACATCTTGCAACACGTAGGCCCCAGAGTCCTCTGCTGTTAGGGCCATAAGACCTTCCTGGAGGGGAGTGCAAGGATAGACATCCTGAACCATGTCTCTGTCGATGTCATAAGCTGACGAGATACTCTTCATCAACTTCTTGGCGGGCATTCGATCGGTAACCATTTGGAACCGGTTGCTGGGTTTCTTGCCGTGAACAACAACAACTTCCTCAGGCTGCTTATTAACTTGTTTGATCGCCGCCGCCATCTCGGAGAGTTTCGGGGATCTGAAGATCTCGGAGACAGAGATTTCGAAACCGACTTTGCGTGCCTTTCCAACAAGTTGCATGGCTGTTATAGAGTCGCCGCCCAGCTGTAAGAAGCCGTCGTTCGCGCCGATGGGGTCTGTGTCCACATTGATATTGAGAACACTAGCCCAAAGTTCCTGTAATTTCTTTTCCACGTCCGTGCTTGCAGCCGTTTTCGTGGTGTTTGCGAGCGAGTACAAAGAGAGCTGGCTGTGGCTCATGTTCTCAGCCATAGCTCGAAGCTGCTTGCGATCTGTCTTCCCGGAGGTGTTTGTGGGGAGTTTGTTAAGTGGAGCGAAGAATGAAGGAACCATATACTCAGGAAGAGCCTGAGAAACAGAATCCTTTAACTGCATAAGCCCGGCCCTCGTAGAATCCGAGATGGTTGCAAATTCTACTTCAGTCTCGTTTGATGAAGACTTAATCGCCGGGAGCAGGAGGAATGCGATAAGGAGTTTTCGGCCCTGGTTTGAGCTGGGAGTGAATGCCTCCACAACGACTTGGGTCTCATCGGGCGAACTTGAATGAACCTTGAGAGAGTGTTCCTGGAAGAGAGAGATTAGCAACAGAAGTCAAACAAGCATATGAGTAGCTTACTATTTCACCGAGCTCAATTCTCTGGCCATGGAGCTTGATCTGAGTATCCTTTCGTCCCAGGCAGCTGAGGGTGCCATCTTCGTTGTATTTTGCGAGATCTCCAGTCTTATAAAACCTCCTGGGGAGAGAAGATGATGACACTGCCCAAGCTGGATTTTCGATGAAAACGCTTTTGGTCTTTTCGGGCTCTTTTAGATAGCCACGACCAACAATTTCTCCCTCGATAAGTAGCTATATATAGTTAGTTAGCGGCGACGTTTTCTTTTGAGGCAAAGGGTGTATCATACCTCGCCGACACAACCAACGGGTTGTAGTCTGTTATGGTCTGCGGCATCCACGATCCACAAACGACAATTAACAGGGCGTCCGATATTAGCTCCCATGGCCGTTGTCCCGAGTTTCTTGCTAGCAGTAGCTTGAATCGAACATTCCGAAGGTCCATAGGTATTGATCAAGTCAACCCTGCTCGCCCACGCATCGATGATATCCTGCGATAGGGCTTCTCCTCCCATGACCAATGTCTTCAATGACGGGATATCGTCCGGGTTCAACATACGCGCGACGGTAGGTGTTAGATCTGCCCAGGTGACGCGAAGCCTTCTCATTGCACCCGCAAGGTCGTTGAGCCTCTCCTCGGCAGAGGGTATACAGATGCAAGATCCGTACATGAGTGTGATAATATTTTCCTCGATGGCGACGTCAAACGCATAAGAAGCGAATTGGATGACACGACTGGATGTCCCCATGCTCAAATACTCGGAGTTAGTGCGGGAAGTCGCACATAGAGATGCGTGTTCCAAAATAGAACCCTTTGGAGTGCCTGTACTTCCGGAAGAGTAAACCACAAAAGCGGCATTTCGTGGACCAGCACCAGAATGATTATCGGGCAGACCCTTGTTTGGAAGAGCCTCGATTGAAGCTCTGTCAACGGGTACGACTTGTACTCCGAGGTCGAGCGACCGAGCTTGTTCCGAAGAAGCCAAAATGACTCGAGCATCCGCATCCCCGACAATCTTCTTGTGTCTTGAAGAGGGGTGAGAGACATCTAGAGCCACGCAAGCGCCTCCAGCTTTGAGTGTAGCTAGAAGAGCAACGACAGTCCACGCGCTCTTTTCAAAGATGAAAGGCACGATCGTCTCAGGACCGACACCGAGTTGGACGAGATGGCCAGCTAGACGGTTGGCATAGGCGTCCAACTCTCCGTAAGTGAATTGGGCATCCCAAGAGTCGACGGCTGGTGCATCAGGTCTAGCCGCAGCTTGCCTTTCAACCATCCAATGCATACAGTTGTTGGTTGGGGGAGGTTGTTCGCCGTTCCAGGAAATCAAATCTTGCGAGTCCCGAGGGCTAAATACGTCGATACGCCCCACAGCGACTGATTGGTTGCTTTGCTTGCTGAGTTGTTGCAAGGTATTCTCAAGTTGGCAGAGTATTCTACTGACTTGAGCGGCAGGGATAACGTTAGTATCGAAACCTGCGTGCAGTTTAACCTCGCCGTTTCCGAGGAAACACTCCATGAGCAATCCAAAGCCCAGTTCTTCACCGGCATTTCTGCAATCCTGGCGAGTCAAGAAAGAGGGATCCTCCGCAACAGCGGGCTGCACAACGAGTAGATTGTGGAAATCGCACGCATCTGCGCATTGTGGGCTAATCCTTTTGATGTTCTGGAGGCCGGTATGTTGGAACGGGATCATTTTGACAAACTCGTCTTGAAGTCGCGTGAGGTATTCACTGACGGTTTCCTGGTAATCGACAGATACGCGGACTGGGACGGTTGAAAGGGTCGGTCCGAGACATGTCTCAACCCCAGGTAAGGGCACATCGCGGCCCGCCTGGGTAATTCCAAGGACAAGGTCAGTGGTACTAGAATACTGAGCCAGTACCAGGGACCAGGCCGCACGAATAAGTATGGCTGTGGTGAAAGATGACCCGTCTCGAGTAATCGAGATTTTCTTGTCCATTGTCTCGGAGATCCTAGGTTGGTAGGATACATTCCAGTCGAGGAACTTTGTGAGCTCCAGGTTTTCGAACCTAGATTGCCAGTAACTCCCAGCTTCTCCGTCTTTCTGTTGAGCTAAATAATTAATAAAGCTGCTAAATTCGGGGCCCTTTGTGATTTGCTGGTTGTTGTAGACGCGTTTCACCTGTTCAAGGACAGTGGTATGCATCCACCCATCAGTAATCGCATGATGGGCGGTCCAGACGAGGAACAGGTCGCCATTCCGATGTTGAACGATAGCAAAGCGGCAAAGCGGGTCGCCATAGGACATGTGCGCCTTCTTGTCACTTTCCAAATATGACGATACATCGGACCCCGTTTTCCAATCAATTGGCTCCATATCGCTGAGAACGACTTGGCAAGTACCCAATTTATCGAGGAGGACTATCCTAGTGCGGAGAATTGGGCTGTCCTGAACGACAGTTTCCCACGCATCCTTCAAAGTCTCGATATCGACATTATTCGGGATTTTCAACACTTCTTGGAGAATATAAGCTTCTGGGGAGGTCATGGTCTCGGCCATAATCGCTTCTTGAAGGGGAGTGCAAGGATAAACATCCTCGATCAAGGGAGTCGGGATGCGGTATTCGGTTTTCAGTTGGTCTCGTAAACTGCGGCTCGCGCCACCGACAAGGGAGAATGGCTCGACCTCGTAGCTATTGCTGTCTGAGGGTTCCGACGAATCAAGAAGCTGTGCCAAATCGGACAGCTTGGGGCACTGGAAAACATCTGAGACTGTCAAGATAATGTTGAGCTCCCTGCTTGCGGCTACTAGCTGCATCGCAGATACTGAGTCTCCACCCAACTTGAAAAAAGTGTCCTGGGCGCTGATAGATGCCTCAGAGATGCGGAGGACTTCTGCCCACAGCTTACAGAGTGTTTTCTGCATATCCGAGAGCGGGGCTTCAAAGGCACGCTCTTGAGTATCGGTACACTGGTTCAACTGGTCTTCGGTAAGACCAGCGGCCAACGCTTGAAGAGCCTTGCGATTTGTTTTCCCTGTTGCGCCTAGTGGAATAAATGTGAGGGGAACGAAGAGCTGGGGGGTCATGAATGAAGGCATGCAGCTTGATAAATTTTGCCTCAACTCCGTAATTAAAGCTTTCTGGTCGGCAGAGACAACCACGGTAGGGCTTGACGTGAGATCCTCGTTTGCGATGTTTCGTGGAGGAGAGACGAATGCCGCGAGCAATTGTTTTCCGTCTCGACCGGCAACGACGACTTTGTCAACCACAACTTGGTAGCCTTCTGGGGCCTGCGCCATGATTTTAGATTCGATGTCACCACATTCGAGTCTGATTCCATTGAACTTGATCTGGGTATCTCTCCGTCCAATAAAGCGGAGCCGACCATCGGAAGTGTACTGAACCAGATCACCAGTTCTATATACTTTTCCAACGCGCTCGGGGAAAGCATCAGTTAACCATGATGGGCTGTCGATAAAGGTTCCCGCTGTTTTGGCAGGGTCGTTGAGATAGCTTGTAGCCAGAATTGGGCCTTCAACAAGGAGTTCACCGACCGCGCCAATGGGAGCCAGTTTGCTGGGGTCGTGGGGTTGGGTAACCCAGAGGACACTGCCGAGAGCTTTCCCAATTACAGTAGGGTCATCGCCGGTAGTGGTCCATGTGCAACTGCATCGACTTGTACATTCTGCAGGCCCGTAACTGTTCATCAATCGGACGTTGTCGGCCCATGTGGCCACGAATTCGGGGGTCATACTTTCGCCTCCAATTTTGAGAACCTGCAACCCGGGAACATCGGCAGGTTTCAAAAATTTAGCGACAGTCGGAGTCAAAGCAGCCTGGTTGACACGCATCCTCCTCATCGCGCCACTCAAGTCATTCATGCGTTCTGAATCGGAAGGAACACATACACAGCCGCCAAAAGCCAAGGTGGTAAAAATATCACTCAAGCTAATGTCGAATGTGTAGGCGGAGAATTGCAAGCATCGAGAATTCGGAGTGATAAGCTCAGCAGTACCGTGGGCAATTGCGTTTGTGCACCAGGCCTGATGACTGCACACAATACCCTTTGGCTTTCCGGTACTCCCCGACGTGAAAATGATGTAGGCAGCATCCTTCGGGGTGATAGTAGTAACCATCTTTCCCCGAGCTGGAGGAAGGCTATCCATGAATGAGGGTTGAACGACCACAATCTCGACAGAATTTTGACGGAATCGTTCGGCATGCATTGGAGAGCAGAGGACCAACGTTGATCCACACGATGCCAGTAGCGAGGCGGAGTCAGTCCAAGCGTGAACGGTGTCGAGTGGAACAAACGCCGCTCCTGTTTTCAGAACAGCAAGCATGGCGAACACTGTCCAAGCGCTTTTTTCGAACATGAACGGAACGATCTTGCCAGGGCCGACACCTTTCGAGAGTAAATGTTGTGCGAGACGAGTGGACATGTCGTCTAAGAATCCATAGGTGAAGTCTCCCTCAAAGGAGGTCAAAGCCGAAGCGTCTGGACTTTCCGAGGCCTTTTGACTCACGATTTCATGCATAAGGGCGTCGGTGGCCTTTGGAACGGTTTTGTTCCACTGGCGAATTTCTTTTACATCGGAGTTGCTGATCGAGGCCAAATCGCCAACTTTTTGCGCGGGGTCCTCCACACACAACTGCTGCAAAAAGGATTCGAACAAATCCATAATGCGCTGCATTTGCTTCGTTTCTATAGTCGTAGGGTCATAGAACGCTTGGACAATCGCGCCTTGTCGAGTGAGGGTGCACTCCACATTGACAGCAAGATCGAGATCCACCGATGCTGCCGTCATCATGTCTTCGTGGATGATGAGCTGGTTTTGGAAGGTACAGGAATCTTGCGCATTCGAGCCGAAAGCTTTTATTCCGTCCAAAGTAACCTGGGGTGATGAGAAAAGGGTCGAGTCTTCCTGGACACCCCGGAGACAGTCCACAACAGCTTGCGAGCGATTAAGTTGGAATCTTGCAGGAAGTGCTGTGCATGATATGTCTTGATCATTGCAGTCGGAAGATGGCGCTGCAAATCCGAAGACGACATCCTCCTCGCTGTCAGAGTAATAGGCATTGACTAATGACCACGCGGCACGGAGGATGGTTGCGGTAGAATAAGGTGATGACCGCTTTCGTGAGAATAGAACTCTGCGCCTAAGAGCGCTGGGGGCTGAAGCAGCCGCCGAGTCATATGTAGGGGGGAAGGTAGGCTTGGGTGCATCTGCTAAGTATTGACACCATCTTGTCATGATAGGTGAGCTGCTTTCTGGTGAGTTGGCCATCTCGATCTTGTTAGTTAGGTTAGTCGCTAGTAGTTAGTAGTTTTAGGGGTTGGGATGATTGGGAGGATAGGTTAGTAGACTGTTTAGCAGTGATGTCTCGAGGTTGTTCTGATGGTCAACTGAGGGGGAGTTGGAGTTTGATAGGTACAGTTGTTTTCAAATAGGTTGAAGCGGAGCCGATGGACAAAGCCAGTCCAGTAAAAGGGGCCTTAGGGATAGTATAGTGAGGTCGGGGATATAGTGTGATAGAGTTAATAGTCGAGATGGCTTCAATAAGATGTGAGTATTGCGAGTTTGTTGAGGGTAATGATAATCTGAGGAGTTATTGATCAAGTAGTAGAAAGCAGCTCGAAATAGAGAGACTGGATGGTGAGTGTGGTCAGTAGATAGATAGACTGGTAGATAGTGGGGAAATATGATCGAAGATATTGCATGAATGGCATTTCCATATAGATGATAAACAACTTCTAGGTCCAACCTCGTAGCTTAGGAAAGCAAGAAGCATGTACTATTTTCAGGCAGGTTGGACCAAAATAGTATCAATGGCAGGCCACCTTCTAGAGGAACGGGTATGCAGGTCCGTTTACCAAAGGACGCCATTGTGCCAAACCGGGGGAGGGCAGCACAGCACGACCCCATTGGTGAATCTACACGACAAGATGACTACAGTAAGTTCTGCACAGTACGAGTCTCAGATGCGGAATACATTTCATCAAATGGGCCGTGCACCAAGTGGGAGTTTGGTGGCGGAGGCGTGGGTATGGCAAGCAACGTGGTTGACATGAAGGGGAAGAAAGAAATGAGACGGGAGAAAAAGGGAAGATGTGGAGGCTTTGGTCTAATCTACTTTCGGCTGAGCCTCCTTGCTTACTACGAAGCTTACTGGGACGACGCGCCAAGCCTCAACGAGTCGAGTCAGCAATATCTTGGCAAAACTGCTGACTCTTGTCGTCACGTGCCTGGTGAACCCTAATCAAGATAGTAAGCAACCTCAACACCGTGGCGGCGCGGAAATTACACTTCCACACTCCGCCGCCACGGTCGAGATGAAGACGACAGGCTAAATGTTTATTTCGCCATGCGAAATGCAGGGAAGAGCTTATCGATACTACGCAAATCAGTAACCAACCCCCTTCTAATCCACAGTCATGTCATTTACTTCAGATCTAGACAACCCGTATTGCTATTCTGGGAACCTGATATCAGCTGGATTCCAATTGCGGGACCCTCCGAAATGGCCTTCGAGAGCATGGCAATGTTTCTCCCGGGGACGGGGCTACAGTTGTGGAATGAACGTCTTGCATCGTCCATGCATTTTTCATTTCGTTTTCCGATAGAAACTGCTCTCTTTACCTCCTTGTGAAACTTTCTCAGTTTCCTTCTCTCTTTCACTTCCTCCTCAAGTTCATTTTCTCTGTTGCCTGTTTACCCCTATACAACTATGAGTAACCTTACCGCCGGTCTATCGCCGGTCTCCACCGGTTGGACTCGTCAACATTCTAGGAGACGATCTTCTGATCGCAACCCAGAGGTTCGTCAGAGAGTGCACGACGCCGACCTCAACAGTCTCATCCTCAATGGCAACGGTGCTCTTCGCCGTATCGAAGAGTCCGACGCATCGGAGTATTCATCCTCCACTCCAGCTCCGCCATATGAACGTCGACCATCTCTTGCTCCGTACGATGAGTCTGTCTACGACTACGATGGCGAGAGCTGCATCTCGCCCCTGAGTTCCCGTTCCCCGAGTCAACGAACGACGGCAACAAGGGGGAACCGACCGCTTTCAAGGTACTCTGCCTATTCCTACAGACCCGGGGATGATAGGAGTGGCCACCCCGTCCCTCCTCCCCCCGCCGTTGTTTCGAGGGATGTGCACAGCGTCTCTGATCTAGGGACGCTAACCCCCGATCTCCGGCCCCACACCCCTATATTCTCTCCAAAAGATGTCTCTGGGGATCCTCCGGTCGACAAGAAACAGCCTCTGGACGAATCTCGGTCCCAATCTGGATCCGAATCCGAGGTAGAAGACGAAGATATCAAGTCGAGAGTGTTTTCATACTTTACAGATTCTTCCGACACAGTTGTGGATCTTCGGTTTAGCTTGAATTCAACTGACGGAGATGGAATTGGGCGAAAGGTTTCGCGGAAGCTAAAGAGAAATTCTTCTCGTAAAAGTCCATTTGGAGATCATGCTATCGCCGAACATGCGCCCTCTATTCATGAGGACGAGAAAGAAGAGAAAAAAGACCAGGCAGCCGAAGATGAGCACGAATATGTCTCCGGTTTTAAGCTTATAGCTCTGGTTCTTGCACTCTCTTCTGCCGTTTTCATTGTTGCAATGGTAAGTCGCGCCTTCGCGTCAAAATCCCCACTCCAACCCCTTAGTCAATAACTAACAGCCATTTAGGACGTTAACATTATTGCAACCGCTATTCCCGAGATCACTAATCAATTCAACGCACTCGATGAAGTTGGCTGGTTTGGTTCTGCATAGTAAGTTCTCAATCTATAATTTATCTATACAAACTAACAGCCCGCAGTTTATTGACAACTTGCTCATTTCAAATCCTATTCGGCCGTATCTACACGTTCTTTCCAGCGAAATGGGTATTCCTTGGAGCTGTAGGCATTTTCGAACTCGGATCCCTGGTTGTAAGTTTTACGATTCAGCTCAGCGTTGCAAGCAACTCACAGATTACTTAGGCGGGTGTCTCTTCAAACTCCGAAATTTTCATTGGAGGTCGTGCTTTACAGGGAGTTGGAACGTCCGGAATTATCTCTGGGGCCCTGATGTAAGTGGCCATAATTCTGTAGTTCGCCGGCTTCATCAATTATTAACAATATTTTAGTATCATCTCTCAAGTGGTCCCACTTGCAAAGCGCCCTATCTTCGGGGGGGTGATCGGGGCAATGGAAGGCATTGCGATGGTTTCCGCGCCTCTAATCGGCGGGGCTCTAACCGATCACGCCACTTGGAGATGGTGCTTTTATATCAACCTACCTATTGGCGGTTTAGTTGCCGCGGTGGTGTTGTTTTATCTCAAGGTTCCGGGGACAAAGAGGTCGAAGATCCCGTGGTCCGAGAAGATCGCAAAACTTGACCTATTGGGTACCACAGCCTTTGTGCCAGCAGTCATCTGCTGCCTGCTGATTCTGCAATGGGGAGGTAAGTTCCAGCCATACATCGGTTTATCGACATAGTTGTCCACCCTCTAACTCGTCCATATAGGTTCCAAACACGACTGGAATAGTCTCGGGATTATAACCCTCTTCCTCCTTGCGTTTGTCCTGTTCGGGGTCTTCTGCGGGATTCAATACATAAAGCAAGACGCTGGGACCGTGCCCCCGAAAATTATCCGACAGCGCTCTATTGCATTTGGATGTTTCTTTTCCTTGTGCGTGGGATCCGCTTTGACGGTTATGGCTTACTATGTGAGTTTAACGCACGACATCTACTCGTTACCATTTGCTAACTTGGCTTCTTTCACCAGCTTCCACTTTGGTTTCAGGCTATCAAAGACGCATCTGCCAGCACTTCCGGTACAATGATTTTGCCGATGCTGCTTGGTGTCATTATCGCTGTTGTGGTTAGCGGCGCTCTCGTGTCAGCAGTTGGCTATTATACGCCATTTATGCTCGCTGGGTCAGTTATAATGTCCCTTGGAGCCGGCTTGATGTCGACTTTCGAAGTCAGCACTGGGCCCGCAAAGCGTATCATCTACCCCGCTCTCTTCGGTCTTGGTGTCGGAGTCGGATTTCAGCAACCCATGATTGCTGCCCAGACGGTACTACCCGATGAGGACATCCCAACCGGAACCTCGGTGGTTGTATTCGCCCAGACATTTGGGGGAGCTATTCTTCTCTCCGTGGCACAAAATGTGTTCATCAATCGCCTTGGAGCCGAACTCAAAAACCGGATCCCCGATATCGACGTGTCCCAGATTCTAGACACTGGCGCAACGAACCTCCAGAAGATGGTAGATGAAAGCGTTGTTGGGAGAGTTCTCCTTGCCTACAACGATGCGCTGACACAGACCTTCTATATTGCGTTGACCGTGGCTTGTCTTTCAATCATCGGCGGCCTCGGCATGGAATGGAAGTCCGTGAAAGCGAAGGAGAAGCAAGATGATGATGAGGAGCTTATTGCACAGTAGGTAGGGGGTGGTTTGTGGAGGTAATGTTTCATTTCTCTTCTTTCTTGTTTCATTATTCTCATTTTTCTTTCGTTTCTTGATTTTCCACTCTAGATTGTTGATGTTTGAACGCACTCACGACATCATTTTGTATCTATGATATTCCGAGATGTTATTTGGAGTTAGTTTGGTGGCATGCGAGAATACTTAATTTCATTTCTATATCTGCTTCAAAAAAATGATATATAAACGCATTCACATTTTCTCATTTCGTGCGAATAAATATACGCCCATCCCAAAGGTAATCACCTAGCCAATAAGTTAGAACTTGAAGGAATATATATTTCATCGAGTTGTCTCTTTCAATATTCTTCGAAATTCCCACCCTCTATTCTTCGCATATATATTTTTATCTACATCATCCGCAAACGATCCATCCCCAACCAACCTTCTGCAAAACCGGCTCCTGCCTGTCTCACTTCCTCAACCTTCTCCTTCGACCATCCTTCTCCCGCAGCACGGCCGTTTTCATACCCCAAAAATCCCATCTCCCCCATCAACATTTCAGGGGGCACGGTAACCCTCCCCTTCTTAAGCACATACCTAGACACAGCCGTAGCAAAAATACCTGCCCCAGGGCGAGCTCCATCACTCTTTTTCGCATCCAAATCAGTTGCTTCTCGGTTAACTTCTAAAAGAGCCTCTCCAGCAACCTTGCTTATCACCGTCCCTGGCTTCACGAAATAGGACACAACAAAAATCCACTTCTCATCCCAAGCCAGAATACGAGATTTGACCTCGTAACGCTGGTATGGCTTGATCTCACGATGAAAGGAGGTATGAACGGCTCCTAGAATGAGATTTACTCTCTTCCCTTTTCCCTTTTCGTCCGCGTCCCCGCGGGAGGAAAGTTTGTTTAGGGCAGCGGGAAAGTGTTGAGAAAGGAGTTCGGCGCGATTGATGTCCAGATCGGTGAGGAATGTGCTATTCGATTTGTGAAAATTTATGTCACAATCGAGTGCGCAACAGCGGCTAGAGGTTACTGATTCTTTGTGAAATATTGACGGTGCTGATTTCGAGGGTGGTGTTGGAGGCGGTGGCTGAAAGGCTGGGACGAATAGTCGGAATAGAGATGGGAGGAGTCGCGCCTAGTTTTTGACGTTAATGGATTGAGCCCCTTATTTCTTCGTTTGAAAGTTGAAATTACATGATAACTTATCAAAGGAAGAGATCGTAGGTTTGTGGCAGCGAAGGCAAGAGTAAGAGTCTGCCAGATCGGAAAAGAGAAATAGTATGAAGTACCAAGGGCAGCAGCGAGGTGAAGGAGAGGGTGGTCCATGATGAAAATTTGCTTCACGAGTGTGAGGAAGAAAAGAAATTGGGCTCACATGGGGGGTAAGCCGTTACTTATATATAGCTACTGAACGCTGTGATCTACCTAAATCTTGTTGCCAGAAGCATCCGGCCCACTGCATCTAGAGCTATGTATAGGGTTGCTACGAGAGCATAATAAACTGACGGTAATAGCTGCGCCACAGCAAGGAAATAATCCCAAGCTTACTACAAGATTAGCCCCTCTTCTTACTAACTTTATATATTTAAAGTGAATTTCGTAGTCGCCGTTCTATCATGTTTCCAATTTGAAAATATCTCGCGGTAGGAGCTACGAAGTATTTATTAATTAAGGAGAAGTAGTTCAGTCTACGCCTACATCAAAGAATACTAAGGTCGCATTAGAGACTACTTGAAAACTACTCCGTACCTATCCAACCAACTAGAAGCCTGTAAATAGCCTGTTCGTCGATCCCATAATGCCTCTGAAAAACGCCACACAGAAAACACTATAAATACCAAGACGAAGGAAAATACAACGAAATAAACTTAGGAAACGACAACAGTCCGTTCTTGTTCAATCCGAGGCTGCCATTCTTCCTCCCAACTCTTCAACACATCACCAACTCTCTCGGATTTCGTAACTTGATGCACTAGCTCAAAGTACTCTTTGGTAATCTGGAATGGGCTCCCCGTGACATTGGGGATATATTTCCCGACCAATCGCTCAGGATCGAGTCTCTCCCGTTCCATATTTGCGAGTAGAATTTGCCGGAAAGGCTCCATCTTTGAGAGGAGTGAAGAGGAGTGGAACGGGACGTCGACTCCAACGAGTGGGATTGTAGCCACACCACGTTGGAGGCGGATCGATGATGCGGGTGCTGTATCCTCAGTGTAGCGGAAGAGTTGTGAGCGAATTAGGGACTCATATGTCTCCTTGTTCAGGGGTAGGGGAGATGAGGTTTTTGAGGCAGAGTTAAGCGAGTCAATGACCCGTTGTAAACAATCGAGAGCGCGCAAGTCACCAGCGCAGACATATTGCGAGCCGCGAATATTGAAATTGACAATTTCGATAAACTTGCCACTGGTCTCAGAGATAGTCCGAACAAGAGTACGGAGACCTTCGTCTTTGAAACCTAGACGTGGATATCTGGTTAGAATTGCCTTTTGAGGGGATAACGGGGCAAAGGAAGGCTACTAACCAGGGCAGGTCCTGCTTGGGTCTACGGCAACCATACCGTAGCTGGAGCGATTCAAGGAATCGCGCTCAACAGCGGCTTGCATAGTCAAGCCACGACAGAAGACAATAAAAAGAAGCTTCTCGAACGGCATGAAATCTGTTATCGCAGCAAGAGCAGAATACTCTCCCAACGAATGCCCGACAAAACTGCTATTCTTCGATACAAGGCCTTTAGACTCCATATCTTTGAAGCTGGCGAGCTCAAGGATGGTCAGGGCTGGTTGGGTAAACTGTGTAGTGAATAAAAGTCCAGTAGCAGATTTGTGGGTATAGGAGGCAGTGTTTTCGTTGATGTCTTTATAGACACGCCGTCGCTCTGTAGTCCCATCGGGGAGAGGGACATCGTCGGCCAATGCCATATAATTCTGGCGGATGCGCCTTCCGCGTTGTCCGCCAAAGTATACTTTAAGCTCCTATTGTTTTATGAAAATTAGAATTCCGTGTTACCGCTTAATTTTATATAAGGGATATAAATACCTTAGGGTTCTGTTTGACGATGTCGGTGATACGGAAACCTAAGCAAGTCAGCAACCGAAATTCAAACATTAGGCTGTGAATGCATACCGAAAGTATCATCGAAATATTCATCAGCTCGATCCCAGTAGCTTCTAGCCACTGCAGAGCTCTCGTATAGGTCCATACCCATACCCTTTTGTTGGCTCCCCTGACCCGTAAAGAGTAGAGCTGTTGTGGGTTGAGAGATCAACGCCTCGCCATCTAAAACTTTCTCCCCAGCCTGGTTCCTAGCCTCGACCTTGACAACTCTGCAGCCGTCATCCATGGCAGTGTGTCGCAGCGTGACTTCTAAGACATCGCCGGGAAGGACCATCCCTACAAAAGATGCTTCATACTTCCTAACCATGCTGGCATGGAGATCAGCAGCGCATCTTTCGACGACCTGTCGGACCGCTGCAGAGCAATACATTCCATGAGTAATGGTGCCTGGAAGGTTGACGTAGCTGGCGAAAATAGAGGACGTGTGGATGGGATTGAAATCGCCCGATGCGTGTGAGTAAGACTCGTTGGAAGTCGGGATGGTGATTGTAGACGAGGAAGTCTCGAGGGGGATTGTCGTTTCCAATGGCTTTTGTTGTTCAATGACCGAGCCGCATCTGTTCAAGTATGAGAGAACCAGATTGTTTCGGGTCGCCTCAGCATTATATTGGACCGATCCAATCGATTGAAGGTCACCGGCCGAAGATCGTAGTTTAACGTCCCCTGTGGTTTCAATACTACTGTAGACGTTCTTCGCCTGATAGCGAGAGGAGGTTTGTAGATCGAATACCAGCGTCGCCCCAGATAGATCAAATTTGCGATCGTGTGGTTTGAACCAAGTTTTGGATGCGAGGACAGCAATATCCTTTGGAGATGAGAGCTTGAGTTCGAAGATCCTCTCGTCTGTGCAAGAGAAGGTAGAACCGAAATCGCCGAATGTACCTCTGAATAGGAATCGGGAGATAACCCTCATAACTTCGCGATTATCACGCGAGATACCGCAAGAGATCTCGACAATTTTGCCAGAATCCTCGATAACAATACTGCTGACCCGGGCTGAAGTGTGGATTTTGTCGTTAGCTTTGAGAGATTCCACGTTCTCGGTAAGCTTGAATGTGTTGGATAGATGAACGAGGTTAAGAACATCCCCTTGAATTGGATCTTGGAGGAGAGCTTTGGAGACAGATTTCCAGGAAAGAACGATTGCGAAGTCCATAGGTATAGAGTCAGGATCATTACGACAACCCATCTCGTAGCCGGTAGCACGGTTAAAGCGGCGTAGCTCTTCCTTGTTGATATCAAAGCTATCCTCAAAGCGATTTTTGCTTAGATCTTCCGCTTCCGTCTCGAGATTTTCGCTCCCCAGCCAAAGTTTGCGGTAGAAGCTGCATATCCGTCGGTTCCGGTCACCCATAACTTCGCGTATCGGTGCGTAGGGAGATTCTGGGTGATATTCGTAGTTCAATATCAACGGTAGGGAAGAGCCATCAGAAGTAGACCAAGTAAAGAGCTTCAGAGTAATGGTCTTCTCAACGTCCTCGACCTCAATTAGAGTCCTCAGCTCGCCAGAAGTACATTTCTCCTTGACCTCGATCTTTGACTGAGTAATCTCAATTACACCCGAAGTCATCGACAAAAAGATGCGACGAACAGGATTTTCGACCACGGAGTCTCCTTGAACGATTTCCCTCGAAGAAAAGAGAGCGTGTCTCCAGTTCTTTGTAGCACCTGCCAATAAGTCAAGGTATGCATCGGCGTCGGATTCGGAAATAGCACTGGAAAGCTCGATCGTTTGGGTTTGTTGGGTTATAGAGAGATCACACCCTCCAATATGAAGCGGTCCTAGAGAAATATGGGAGGGCTTCCCAAGGTATTCTTCTGAAGCGATGTCGTCCACTTCACCATTGTAGAGATCTTCGGTCATCTTTCGGATCGTTTCCGAGTTGATCGTATCTAGAACATCTTTAATCGGTTCGTCGACAACCCGGGATTTCTTCACGGCAACGGGACCCTGGAGAATAAAAGTCCTTCCCGCATCCTGGCCAACGACCGCGTCTAGGTCCTCGGATTGCCAAAGCGAGTCTTTCTTGAACCACGTCTCGAAGTTCTCGTCCAAGATGGGGACGAACGGGACCGGCTTCTGGCCAGGCCGTCGGCAGAGATGCAAGAAATGATGGACGTCCTCGGCGTTTAGTAGTTGGCTTCCCGCTTCAGGGTAAGCGGTGAGGATATCATTAATCAGGTCGTAAGGATTGAGGACAGTATCGTTCTCGGTGACAAGTGAGGTCTGGTTATCAGACCATGCAAAGCGTTCCTCGACGCGGAAGAGGAAGTCGAGAAGAAGGATCCGGTACGAATCATCAATCCACCTTCTCTGGCTTTCTACGAACATGAGCTCGACCATGCGGTTGAGAACCTGCGCGTAGGTCATGTCTCCCACCTCGCAAGCCTCTTCCGATAACCCTGATTTGCGACCAAACCACACTTTCTGGAAGTCATCATTTAGATGCTTGATGATCGAAGCGCGCTTGGTTTGTAGGACCTGCATGCGTTTGCTCTTATCGATCTTAAAGACGGTACGATCCATCTCGGCCCAAAAGAGAGCTCCGCGTGTGGCAAGAACATGAATAGGTTCACCAAGTTCGGAGGAAACGGTGATGACTCCGCCTGCTGCACCTTTGTATGTTCGCTCCCACTGATTATCGTCGAGTCCCTCGGTCTCAACAATGGCGGTTTTGACAGCGGTGCTGGTATGGGCCTCCTTGCATGTCATGACACGGCTTCCAAAAAGACATCCGTCAAATGGCATCGCGGCAGGTTTCCCGGCAGAGATAGACCATTGCCCTGTAAGGTATGGGTATGCATCATCTGAGTTTCCAAAGCCACTCCCAGCAACCAGATGTATATTGTCGCATTTTCGAATGTTATTATATGTCTTGAAGATCGGCTCGTGGAAGTCTTCATAAGAATGATGGCCCCCACCTCTTCCCCCCGTCCACTGTAAGATGACAGGGAATTTTGGATTCTTCTTGGCTATTCCTATCACCTGCTGGATGGACTCGACAGAGGATGGCTTGAATGAAATATGCTTCAAGCCTAGGGTGGTGATATACTCTGTTGCAACGTCGACCGATGGTACCCCGCCTCCTATAGTGATGCCGTCTATAGGTGTTCCGGATGCTTTCAACTGCTTTATAAGCGGTATCTGCCAAGCAATCGCTTTCGGGTTTATATATATGACGTTGATCGTGATACCTCGCCCTGGAGGGATCGAAGACTGAAGCTTTTTTAAAGCCCCCGTCAGCTCCTGTGCATCCCGATATCCACCTGCAGCGAGTTCGACATGATAACCTGCCTGCATTGTTGCAGCGACAAAGTCCCAATGAGTGGTCGATGGGGTCATGCCAGCAACAATAAATGGCGGTAAACCAAGAAGGCGACTGAGCTTTGTATCCACAAATGTGTCTCCGGAAGCTTTCACAAGTGAGGGGCCATGATGGTTAACCCAAGATCTACTCCATCGGATCGAGGATGTATCACGATCTAGGAGCTCGGTCCTCGAGCCGAATTCTGAGCTTGAACTCTGAAGCAAACCGGCAACGATGACTCGAACGCCAGATCCCAAGCTGTTCCTTTGCGTGAGAGCACCAGCGCCGGTCGAAGCGCCGGGCCCCAGGTCAATCACATGGGTAACATCTGGAAATGACGATGACTTATGCCAGTCCACAACTTCAGACATAACAATTCGTACCAATTCAGGAACTAGGCACGAAGACTTTCGCGATCTGAGATCTTCCCCGGTCTGCGTGTCCGAAACGGCCAGTCTGAGGGATTCGGGGCTGATATGGACATCGACAAGATCTTTCTCGATAATCGGAACAGCTTCCTCGAGAATCTTTGAGTGAAATGGGAGGGTAACAGGGAGGAATCGAGTAGTCGGGATATATTTCCGTTGTGAGAAGGGAATTCGATTCTGGTCTGAGCCAGCTGCATTCTTGAGCAAACGTAACGCAGTGTTC
Source organism: Arachnomyces sp. PD_36 (assembly GCA_032988195.1). NCBI lineage: Eukaryota > Fungi > Ascomycota > Eurotiomycetes > Onygenales > Arachnomycetaceae > Arachnomyces > Arachnomyces sp. PD_36. Next base: position 1,001,329 of record JANTQE010000002.1, on the reverse strand, counting down.
AAAGCACAGAGGGTTCGCCGTGGCCCGCTCACTACGGAATTATTGTGGCCGTTAAGGAGGGATATAGACGCATGCGCTTCCTCCGATAGATATCGGTTGATATTATCAACCTGGGCTCGCAGCTCAGGGACCGGTATCCCCGAAACGCTCAACATAGGTGATGGGGTGCCTTCTTCGTTTTCGATAGACTCCTCGAATTTTGCAGATTCCAATGGCCCTTCTTGGTAAACCTGCTGACCTCGAGCTCCGATCCAGAACAGGATCTTAATGGCGTTTGTTGCTGCGACCTGGAAATCATCCCATGTATCCGCTACAGCGACAGCGGCAGCAACAACGATCCCTTGTGAATGGCCAGTCAATCCGCCATATATCTCAAGGAATTGGCCAGGGGTTCGGCCCAAAGTCTTGCTTAGCGCCGCATAATATGCAAGTTGCAGCAATCCTATTAGGGGCACACTGACGGGTGCTGATATTAAGTACTCCTGAGACGGGGTAGATTGGGGGTTGTCAAGCCATTTCAGGGGGTCGAACCCTTCGGCAAAGTGATCGGCCGCTCGTGGGTCGTTGGAAAGTTCCGCAAAGAGTTCATTCGAAGAATGGAGAAGTTCCCAGATAAAAGAGGGATATGTTGCGTAAAGCTGGCGAAGTTCGTCGAAGTATGCTTTCGTGTTGCCTTGGCCTCCAAATACTCCATAAATTCTAGCTCGACCTTCAATCTGCTCCCGAACCAGGGCTGGATCCCTTTCAGGGGAGAGTAACTGTAACTTTGAAGCCTCTTGGATGGAATAATAGAGACTTATCAGCCTCAATTTCTCTTCTTCTGAAGAATCCAGGGAAGCCGCAAGGACGTGAATATCGTTATCTCTCAGAATATGCTGGTTTAAGGCCGACCAGAGGCATTGTAAAAGTTGCGCGTTCGTTTCCGAACTAGATGACTTTGCGGCAAAATCTATAAAACGGAGGGCGAATTCAGGGGTAGAAGATATGTCGGATTCGGTATTCGAGGATTGATGTTGGAGAAAGGTATCCCTTAGTTCGGCAGCATGCTCGTAGAATTGCGATGGTATGGATAGGGTATAGCTCAATTCATTGTGCTTAAGCTCAAGGTAACGCAAGTCATTCGACCCCGAACCCTCGACAGTAGGTGAGTCCATTACGGTTGAATATTCATGGAAGGGTTGCTGAGCTTCAACCACAATTGCTTTCCGACAATGATACCGTATCAACGTTCGAATAGATAGTACATATTCATCAAAATTATCCCCGTTCACAACGAAGGAGCCCCCCCCCCCCCCGTAGTCATTCAGTCACCAGTCAACAAGCGAAATGCTCGCCGAAGCTTGTGGTGGTTCCAAAAGTAGAGCCAAAAGACTCCAAGAATAGACACAGTTCCGCTCCGCCGCTGCTCAGGCATCCTGAAAATAACCTTCCGACACATGCTCACGGTCTGGCTCTCTCTTCTGTCCTGCGCAGTGTTAGTGTAGTAAGAAGTCGACGTGAAGCTCGTACTCGATTGTTTGCTGACTGGAGTAATGGCTGGCCTCAGGGGTTCGAAGAGCTCGGGAGCTTATTCAGAACCCAGTCAAGTTTCAAGATGATCCGGGAGCTGTCCCGAGTAAGAGAAGGCGGAGTAAACCACATCGCGTCTCAGAATGAAACCACAGCCTTCCAAGTGAATGAAGTCAGAAAACACGAGTCACGTTATCATGAGTGTGCAATAAAATTGAGTAATATGAAGCTAACCCAGATGCAGCTTAGTTGAAGCAGTTGTCCAGTAAGCAACTAGTGCAATCTTAGCGCAACGTGAGCGTGGATTCTGAGCTTGGACCAGGATTCTAATTTTATCCTCCGGGCACTTGGCAGATCCTTGACTTTAAAGTGGGGCTATGATCTGTTGTTTCCGATTTCTGAGCTGTAAATTATCGTATCTAATACTCCAGAATACGTGTATGTTGCGTATGAATACGAGTTTCTGAGATCGAGAAAACGACATGTATTTTTCGATTATCACAACCCTCGCCAATCATTTACCCGCCCGTAAGCCGCATCACATCCCAGTCACCTTTTCAACAAGATAGGGGCGACACGCCCTGCGTGTTGAGTGCGAGGTCTTCCTCTTGTTTATCCCCCTGAATGGGCTTTGATAGCATGAGAAACACCAATTTCAGTGAACGCCATGGGTTCCTTGTAGTATCTCACAAATCGTCTCCCCAGCGTGGGTGAGGGGACAAGGAAATAAGAAACAAATTCGCAGGTTTGGGGCAGTGCCATATAAAGAGAGATGGGTCAGGGTTTCTCTTTATGGAGGGAGGAAGAAGGAAGCTCAAGCCTTTTGAAAATGGAATAGGGGAACGATGGGGTGGAAAAATATATTTTCACTTTGCTAGAAAAATGTAGTACAATTTGGAAAATTTGTCTGTCATTAATTATACCGTGATCGAACTTCGAGGTAAACAAATAAAATAGAGATTTTAGTTGGTACACATTCCTAGACTCCAAAATGATATCTTAACATCCTCCTCTAGTATGCCCATAAAATGAAGGTCCACTGTCGAATTCCAAAAACAGCCTGCGCCAGAGTGCGCCCAACATAACGATGATTCCCGTCCACGTTCGCACTTGGAGTAAATCACGGATTGTATCGAGTGTCCATGTGATAGCTCTGCTCTGGTACTTCAGATTCCCAGCCGTCGGAATTACCGCCGCTTTTGTCGGGGGTATCGACATCAAGTCCGAGTTTGCGACGTTGTTTCCTGGCCTTTTTATCTTCTTTGGCTGCTACCTTTTGCGCCTTCTTCTCCTTTTTGATGGCCTTCTTCTCCTTGCGTGAGAGGCGCGGGAATTCACTCTCTGCTCCGACAAGAATGCGGCCAGGGTGCAATACGCAGAGGATCAAAAGAGCCAGGAGCATGGGGAACGCGTCGAGGGCATATGCATATTCCTCATTAAACGGAAGGGGATTGGATGGCTTGACGCCTCGAGCGTATTCACAGATTCGGAAGATAATACGAACCTGTTTCAAGTTAGACGCTGTAGCTAACAATACTCAATATGTGCTGGAGCTAGTTGACTTACTGTAATAGCAGTTAGGGTGCCATATAGCGTGTAGGTCAGCCCACGCCACGAGGTGGTGCGAGTGATACCCCCTATCTGCTCAAGTTCGGTTGCCCGCAACTGAAATCGTACCATCATGTAGGTGAAAAGGAGGATGAAAAATTCCTGCAGACCCATTCCACCCATATAGAGGTTGATTCCAGTCTTGATGATGTTATCGGAGGCAGTAGGTGACGCCATGATACCACCAATTCCCTGGACGATGAACGAGACGACATCTGCAATGACGAAGTATTTGGCAAGGGAGGATGCTCGTATACGGAGAACGCGTTGTTCAGGGAGAAAGAAGTAGACCATACGGGCAAACGTCATGTAGACAAAAGCGTTGATCCATAATGGTGCCAGGAGAAATAGCAGTTGATGTGAAGTGGAGTAACCGATGTTCTGCTGGTCATGGGCACCAAGGGCATGAACTGCAAAAGATATCGTCTCCCACAGTCCTCCCATAATGATCACCCAGCAATATCCCTATCATTACAGGAGTTAGCCATTATTTTTTGAGGCCTTAATAGCCACATCCCAAGCTTCCAGCGTGATTAACCACTCAAACCCCTGTGCAGCCATGGGGGTGACCTTGGTTGGTTTCGGGCTGGATGGGTTCCGAGAAACTCACCTTTCTGTGCATGATTGCCTGTACGATTTGTGTCGTAGTGACTAGCCCGAAAAGCACGGCCATGGCCACTGCTGGCGCAAATTCCGGGTTGAAGTTGTAGTAGGAATTGCACGCTGTGATCGGGACATTTCCGTATTTGCCTGGGACTGCTGTCACGCAGTCTTCAAGCAACTCGTTCGTTTGAGTCGGACTTGGAGAATTCGTGGTTTCGGACATCTTGAACGGGCCCAAGGTCGCAGAAGCAGCAGAAAATGAGAGATCGTTGCTAACCGCTGTTTTTCCTGAAGGAGTTCAGGGTCTGTGGTTGTTCCTGATCCAGGGAGGAAACAATGTGCTTAATAAATCGGTCTTGAAGTGAATTTCAAATATGTGCAGTGGCTTCTGCAAGGGATGAATGAGATCGCGCGCGCCAGATGTTGCTGCCGATCAAGAACAAAGAAAGGGATGAGGAGTTGATGAATGCGAGACAGGAGGTTCGTTTCAAGGCTTCAAAAAACCCTGAGCACAGTTCCTCTTCAAGTTGGGGCACAGCACCACGCTGACGCAAGAACGCCAGTTCATCGCGATCCTCAACCGCCCCTAAGATCCCATTTTGGGAGAGGCACAGCATTCGGTGTGCCAGACTGTGGGGATGCCAACAACAAAAGAAAGAAGAAGCAGCGTTGTACGATACCGACCCAACGTAAGGTGTGAAACCAACTTACGGCGGTATGCGTACAGTAAGCAAACGGGAAGGAAACGGTCATGGTATGACGGTTATGAAACATCGGGTATTCAAGTAGCGTCATGACGCCGTATTTAGAAACATGCAGCGGAATGGCTGTCTCCCAAGGACTGAGAGCGTGGGCAAAGCCATTCGGTATGCGGCTGAAGAAGGTCAAAGAACACTGGAAGCCAATACTCTTCGTTTTTCGTTTTGAGGAGGGAGAGAAAAGGCTGTGAAATGACTTCTTCGGAAAATCTTATTGGGCCACACGATCGTTCGTATTCGTGTCGGTAAAAGCTTGGCATGGGCCTCTCGGCGACACTAACAAACTGACCACACATCAACTTCCTCCCATGCAAAATTCCAGCGTGTTTCCGCCCGTGAGCCTGCAAGTGAGAATTTTGCAGTGTCAGTTTTAATGAGCCACCCATGGAAAAAGCCAAGGATTCCATGTCCAGAGAGAAAGACCGATATCTGACTCCGGCCCCAGGTGGGTGGGGAGAGCCGGAATCTTCTAATTGCAGTCTGTCTCTGTTCATGGGGACAGACAATGCAAATTGCTCCGTTCTACGAACAGACAATCTTTTAACCCATTTTCCTAACCTGAATACTGCACTTGATGCAACCTGGTGCAACCTGGTGGCTTGATGTCATGACTACATGGATATGCACATGGGCTCAGGCAGTCCTGCAGAACATTCCTAGATGGGGGTATCGACCAACGTGCAGGTTTCCAGACTGTGGTTGTAGAAACTAGTACGGGTCTGCGGATGACACAAGCTTGGCGCCCCAAGGTGCTGACATAGGGTCTCCGACGTGCCTCCTCTTCGCCGGAGCCTCTTCCCAGATACACCGAGATTCAGCATGGGGTCCAATCAAAACCATTCACGGTTCTTTCTTTGGAAATTCTAAGCCCCCGCTTCTGATAGGACGCCGCATTTTTGCCGAGCTCCTGTTTGACGAGCCATCAGGAAGGGCTCCTCCAGATTTGATAATATCCCACATCAGAAACGGTCTGCGCCGGGCTGAATAGTTCATGATTCGATGTGCCAGGGGAGGGGGTAGTCGCCTGAGGAGTGAACACCATATCTGAGAAATGAGATCCCAGGGGAAACTCCACTCATACCCCCGCCTGTACCTTTCTCTGCTGTTGCCAAATCCGGTTTGGCTTCAATCTCCGCTCTGCTATTAATAGGAATCCTAACAGTAAGAGGCAAAGGTTCAACATACCGGCAGTCACGGAGAAGTAGCTTCGCCTACCTCGAGAGAGAGGAGAGATTGACTCAGGGCTTCTGTTCTAGTTCATAAATACTTGATATCTGCCTCCGCGAGAAGGAAACTGAATTCTCTACTTCAATATCCAAATTTTTTCTTGGGGTCTTCCTGTTCAAGACGTCTCTAACCATAACTTGTTCATGCCTAACTCTTCCTACTACCACGGCTACTTGCCTGAAGAGTTCCAAATGTCTAACACAACCCAACGCCAGAAGGCCAATTCCTATGAGGATCTGATGAGGCCAGACGAAGATTGGCGGTCTCTACCCGACTCTGCTGACCGAAGGAAAATCCAAAACCGCCTGGCTCAGAGATCATACCGTATGTCATTGCCACCAATCCCTTTGATACACGGTTGTTAACAGTCCTTCCAGGGAGAAATGTAAAACGCCAACGTGAAGAGCTCGAGGAACTTAAGCTACAGCTCCAAGGGCAGTCACGCAAGCTCCAATGTAAGTGATCCGAAATACGATGCCTTGAAAATGCCCCTAATTGATTATCTCAGGCAATGCCACCAACCAAGCGCACTTCAATCAGGGCACATCTACCCAAAATTTCCAGGACCAGAACGTGCCAGTTCTTGTCCCTCAAACAGCTCCAAATTCAGCCAACGAAGCATGGGCACAGGCTGGAAAGCAGCAAACCATTGAACAATCCCCAGATATCAATGGTCGCTCTCGCGCTGTTTCTGGCCACAGTTCGCCCGCAGTCTCTTCCAAAGACCAGTACCAGTCACCTGTCCAGCAATCCCAGAGCGTAGATTTCCGGCCTCAAAATCTCCAAGTAGCTCAGACTGCACCGTCGAGGAAGCGGTCGTTCACAGATTCTTCATTCTCACCCAACCTACAACCCAACACAACATCTCGCGCTCATGTTCCACAACCACTCCCACTACATCAGCCACAGCAACAGCAACAACAATCAAGTCAGACTCCCGACATGCAGTCGCAAACAAGCGGCACCCCTGTTCTCACTCCTCAGCAACAACCATTCCTCGCCGACTTCCACACACAGGACCTTCCATATGGTGATGGTAGCACATCGCCTCCAATGGTATTCGGGGACATGAGCTGCTTTACAGAATTCACCAAGATCGAAAGCTCGGCTAGTGAAGACGGCCGCCAACGAGATGCCGGACTTGGTGTTACATCTATCCCCGGTGTTTCTCCGAACTCTCAGGCAACCTTCCCACCAACACCGCCAGTTGTAAGTAACCTCATCATCTCCCTTGAAATATATCTTCACCCCGAATATCTCACTAACTGTCCCCCAGTCTAGCTCCCTAGCTTCAAGAACTTGGCCATCATCATCATCAACCGATGAAGATAGTGTCAAGAATGAAGAAACATCCAATCAGACAATGCTGCATCTTGCAGCGGAAAAAGGCCATGAAGGCGTTTTACGATTGCTTTTAGAACGGGGCGGTATTGATATTGACTCCCGTGATTCCGGTGGTTATACAGCACTTCACCGCGCAGTTCAGCGGGGTCGTATGGGCATCGTACGGATTCTGCTTGAGCATGAGGCCGATATGAATGCGAGAACGACTCAATTTCCGTATTAGATCTACTCCTTCCCCAACCTTTGGCTTGTGCTTGTCTCCTTCTATGCTTTTCTTTTATTTCTATTCTCTGAGAGACTCATTTGGATGGATTCTGCATTATACCCCTTTTCATGTTTTTCCTTTTTTCAGCGACCTGTACATGTTTTCACGCTTGACGACTTTACGTTCATAGTTTCGGGACATCTCAATTAGGAGTATTCCAGCATAAAGATTCCAGAGCCATCTTTTCCATCGGATTTTCTTTAAGCGAAAAAATAATAATATCGCAGGCTAAAATGCCGAAATTCGCACTCTCGCTTCCCCCTGCACTTCAGCTCTCTCCGACACTCTTCCCCATCACCAGGCGAGCAACAAGCGGTATGTGATATCGGGCCCTCTCTTCACAAACTCTATTAATTAGCCACAGCTCAGATCCGATCAGCAACTTAAAATCAAGAGCGAGTCAGGAAGAAAGCAGTGACCCCGCCAGGAGAGTGTCCACCCCGAGTCTTGAAACACGTTGATGGATACGAGAACTGTGCCTATTCTTAGACGCAGTTTGCGGGTGGCGGTCATGCGATCCTCTCTGAATGATTTTTTTGTGTGCGAATGACCACACCGTGCCTTTTTTTCCCAGGTCATTGGGTTATTGATCTTTCAACAGCTATTGACGAGGTCAAGTTAGGGTAAAGATGGGAAGAGATTATTTACGAGCCTTGGTGCTGGGGCTGGGGCATAATCTGAGAAGGTGATCCGGATTATCCATTTTCCCATCTTTGGCTCCCCTCCTAAAAATTTCCCTTCCCGACACCAGGATTTCAACAATAACACCATCATCATCCCGTTAATCCGAAAGAAAGAAACCATGAAGTCTCGTGGGGAGTCCAGATCTCGGTACATTTGACCCTTTTGAACATTCTGAAGAGCTAATTATAGAAGCCCTGGGTCCTGGATCCTAGGAGACCCCTCGTGGGCATGAGCTGCATCGTCAAACCTACCTAGCTCTCGATCCTTGACAGGTTCGATTCAAATGCTACGTCCCATATCGGACTATACCCGATTGACCTCACGGCTCAAGCATAACTTGCACGCAATTAAATCGGAGCTTTCATAAACGTCCGCTTCATGCTCAAGGGTAAACCAATCAGATGTTATCTTAGCCACATACACACCATATCAACGACAGGATGGATCGAAAAACAAACGATAACAATGATGGGACTAAGGAACCCCCACCTGGCTTCAAGATCCATTGACGCCATCTCAGTTCACCCCCTCATTCTGGGCCTGTGGAGGCGATTCAACCCCTTCAACCTCCCAGCACCATCCAAACCTATCAGGTGCCACCCCGTGCTGTATATCAGCAATCATCCTCGCAAGTTCAAGCCCAGAAGCAGCGGTCCCTTTATCCTCGGGGTCCGATCCGCCAAAAGTGAACTTCTGGCCCGTCGATGGGCGAGAGATCGAGCGGATGGGGACAGCCGCTGCAGCTGTCCCAACGGCCAAGACCTCAGTAAAAGTGGACAGAGGACTGACTTCAGGGTCTTCTGAGAACTGGATCGTTCGCTTCTCGACTTTCCAGCCACGGTCCCCTGCCATGGTTACTATACTATCGCTGCTGCAGCTGCGGATAGCATTCTGGGTATCTGGTACAACCAAGGTTGGAGTCTCATCACCCGACGATGGTGTAGTGATACCAATGAACCCACTTGTGGAAAACTCCTCGATAGCCGTTCTTGTGGCGCTGTCTAGATGGAGCGTGATTCCATACCCATCCTTCTTCGCTTTTTCCATCCATTGATAGACAGGGGCATAGTTTCCTCCCACCTTGGCGCTCCCAGTCCCTTTCGGTGCTGCACGATCAAAGTCATCAAGCACAACTGCATCCAGAGCTTGGGTTCCATGATACGAGCTCGTCGGGTGGACGTAGACGGCTAGGATGTATTCTTCCGGTGGCGAGAGTGCCAATTGGGCTGATGAGCCGAAGAGGAGTGGGCGGATGTATAGGAACCCTGAGGAGTCTGCCGGTGGGACGAAAGCAGCGTTCAGTGCGACTGCGTGCTGGACACACTTTTTGAAGTGAGAGACTGGCGGACCGGGGAGCGAGACATATGATGCGGAATGAGCGAGCCGGGCACCGTGAAAGTCAGGGCGAAAGATATGAATGGTATTTTGGGGTGTCCGGAAGGCTTTCAGGCCTTCGTAGACTTGCTGCCCTGTTGAAAGTTGTAAGTTTTTCCTTGTGGCCCCGATATTGAACGGAACAAGGGGGTAAGCTACCATAATTGAGAGCTGGCGCGAGACCATGGACTTTGATAAAGGGGTCCTCGACGAATTCTGGTTCTGTCCAGACTCCGGTTTTCAAATTATAACGAGACTCGATGTGGCCATTTACTGCATGGTATTAGATTCTCGCCTAGCATAGGTACTATTAGATCAAGATACCTTTGGTTGGGGTGAGCCCCAACTTCGACCAATCTGCTACATTGTGAGCTTTCGTCCCTCATCTACCACTCGTCTGAAGATCAACCATACCGATATGTTCTGCTGGTGGAGGAGGGAACATGATGGTGGGAGCACGTCGCTAAGGCGAACTTTTTCCGGGCAGGTAAATGGTAGGTAGCAAATCAACGAATTCTGAAGATCAAAGGTGAAGAAAGTTGCCTTAGACTCGAACACAAGACTTTGACAGGTTTCCAAATAGTTTCGAGGCTCAGACAAAAGCTACTAGCTATACCAAATGCTCCAAAGATAGAAACCCCTTTTCCCGTCCACCATCATCTCCACAAATAGTATATTTTCCTATCTCACACTTCCATCGGCGATATTTCATAGTTCAGCGAGGCCCCATCATAGCGTAATCACCACGTTTACTCTTCTTACACTCCACGATAACGAGGCTGAGTGTTCTTAAATTCCCACGTTTGACAGGCCGATAAAGATAAACTGCTGAGCGCCGCATTCGTTTCTCACTGCACTAACCTTAAATCAGCCACTAAGCCCTATGAAAAATATTCCGTCTGACGATGAAAGATTGATTACGATGACGCTCTCTTACGTTTCATATATTACATAGATTACTATTATGATCGTATGGTATGGTTTCTCGTTTTGTTATCATTACTCGACACGTTATTTTACTGTATGAGATCGGATTGTTCTTCGTAATATCGTATTTTATATCAATCACAACAATAAGAGACCCTTCGTCCAGTAAGCAACAAGTAAAATGAAGCACAGTTTCACATCACACACACTATTTGCGAGACCTACGCGCCCTGTTCTTCTTGATATTATTCTTTGACACGGGAGTAAGTGAAGAGATTATTCAATATTACCGATCGTATCTCGTAATGTCAAAGATACGGCACTGGTATCGCAACCTCACCCCTCGACAGCCTTGCAGAAACTTACCCCCATCTCAACTTATCCGCCCCCCCTTTCACTTCGCCGAAGTCGATTATGGTATCGAAGTGCATGGTGGTCTGGGTGTTTCTGAGCCCGAGCCCAGCACACTTTCCATTCAAGGTCGATGTCGTCTTCTTGGTGCTCACTCAGACGCGGGAGAGGCTGTGCTAAGCTTCCAACCTCGCGAACCTTGTCGCCAGCGTCGCGGACATGACCTGTGTGGGGTTTGCTGTCGTCTGAAATTTTCTACCCATACAATGCAAGCCACATCGAAGAAAATGATGCGATGCGATATGAAAGACAGCGAACAAATCGGAGGGTTCAAGGTTGCATTTTTTTGGCCCTCCTCGCTTCGCAGCGGCGGAATTCTTCCATTTCGAGCTATTCGTCATTTAATTCTGATTTGACGCTTGCGGTCACGGCTCAAACTCGGTGACTGATTCAGAGAGAAGCTATTTATATACATCTTCCTATACGAAGAGGAGGTGAAGTTTGGGCTTTGGAACTTAATTTTAGGTTAGCGTATTCTGAGGTTTAAGGTAGGCAGATCACAACACAACATCGCGCATCGTCAGAGATCATCAACCTTCTTTCACCTGTTTACGAGTGACGCGGAGGAAGCTTTGACTGTGCAGTGTGATGTAATTCATCGAGCGCAGAATGTTGATCTTTTCCTCGATCATTATCATAATCGATCGCATGCAACACACCGGGATTTGACAAGAGCTAACGAAGACAGGTTTCACGAAAGAGCAAGTGGGCGCGACCGCTGCGCCGGCGCACGGAACCCCAGCTGAGGACAACCCAAGAACCAAACGGAGGATCGTTCCGACCACGTTTTTTCTTCAAGAACAGGAAATGTCACTATACAAATTTCTATTCTTGGGAGCAACCTAATCTATCTAGATCTCTACCGAACGAGCTGAGGGGCACCTGGGTACCTGGTACATCTGGTCATTTGGCCAGAAAAAAACACGAAAGAAAGAAATCGAGACCTATCTCTCGTATCCAGCAGGGAAGTCTCTACCTTGACCGAAGTGGACCGAAAAGGAATGCCTGAGGAAGGTTCTCTCGCGATATCATCATATCTGTAACCTTAGGCAGAATCGAAAAGGTCGATGCGGTGGGGAGGGGCAGCTGTCTCCCTTACTCCTGGTACTTTTCTCGTACATTCATCTAGTTATACGGGAATATGGCATGGGATGTACTTCGGAAGTACCAAGATTTTTAAACAGCGGGAGAGAGGGGCCGACGCCACCCGCAGATATTAGGCGGGAAGTGAAGTCTCGTATATGAAAGTGGCAGGAGACCTATCACCAGACTAGGTAGGACAAGTGATGCGACGAGAGAGCGGGGAGAGTGGATGTGTGGATTTGAAAGTGGAAAATCAAGAAGCAATCGATAACGAAGTGGGGTTGAAAAGGTAGATCGCTTCGATGGAGAGTCAAAGAAGACGGAGAAGAGCTCGAGGTCGAGGATTTACCTGGGACCTCGTGCGAACAAGGTAGGAGGAGGTTGTATCGAGATGCGCTACCCGAGTCAAAATCGACTTCGTCAAGGAAGATGATGCAAGGATTGTGAGTTATTTATAGCTCAGGAACATCGCCTCTTTTATATTGACATATTTGGCCTGCAGAGTGTGGGCTTCAGCTTGGCAGAGAAAATGGGCTTTTTGGCAAAGGGGGTCGTTGGCCTTGGTCTCAGGATGGGCCGGCGAGGCTCTGTGAAAAGGCGAGGAATTTCTCTTGAAAGGCGACGAATGGGTGCATCAGGAACCATTGACGTTTGATCCGCCTGAATACGAGGCGGGATGAGGAGGCCCAGTGCTTCAGATCAAAATTGCGGAATGGATTGGATAGGCAGTAAGGGTCAGGTAGGAAACAAATTATTCCAACATTTGCTATTTTAGGATACAAAACTAAAATCACTAAGGAAATGAGTCCCGCCAAACCCCAGACGCAATGACAGATAGGAAACCCTCGTGATACACCCGGTTATAACGGCTTTCGAAGAGCAAACTGAATAAACGGACCTTTCTTCGTCGACGTGACATGATCGTATAGCTGGTACTCGTGGTCGCGATGCCTTCCTGTCTCGTTCCCGGCTTTACCCTCCCCCACTCGGCCAAGGTTCCCCTCAGCTAACTTGAAGTCGAAAACGAAGAGGAAAGTCGCCATCGCGAGCATGACTTCGGTAAGAGCAAGGCCTTTTCCGAGGCACCCCCGAGGCCCAATAGAGAAAGGGTTGAATGCGGAATGGGCAAGGTCCACCGAAGCCTTGGTTGCCCCACCCTCACCGACAAGCCACCTCTCTGGACGATATTCGAATGGCTCTTCGTAGTAAGCAGCACTGTGGTGGATGCTGTATATTCCGGTTCCCACATCATATCCTGCTGGGATGTAATGTCCATCGATTGTTGCCCCCCCATCCGATACTTCGCGCCATAGAGAGCTTCCTACTGCTGGGGACATGCGCATGGATTCGTCTATGCAAGCCCGGAGATAGGTGCACCCGTTAAGAGTCGGTCCCATTGTGATCTCTTCCTGACTTGAGAACTTCTCACGAACCTCCTGTGCAGCACGCTGTAGTGCGCCTTGGTTGTGGGAAAGGTAGAAGAATACTGAGGCAATGGATGTCGAAGTCGTGTCGGAACCTGATGTCGACGGCACCACATTAGCTGAAGTTCTTTGTCAATGGAAAGAGTATATTCATACCAGCCACAATGAGTGTTGTGCTTTCCGCACCAATTTCCTGAGGGCGGAAACCTAGCCCTGTTTCTGGATCTTTGGCCGCGACAAGATTCGAGAACAAGTCCGCTCCTGTTGTGTCGGTCTTTTCCTTCTTCTCCATCCTCTCCTTCACTACACGACTTACAAATTTGACAAACCTATTCCTTGCCTTGATGGCACTTGGGAATACGTACTTATCAAGTTTCCAGCCGGCCAGACTTGGAGCCTGGATCAGAGTGCTGACCCGTACATTCGAGGCGTCAATCGCCTCGCAGACATATCTGAATCGAGCGTCGCCAACTAGGTTATAGGCAGCCGAGAAGACAACGTCGGCCATAATGTCGAATGAAAGGTAGTTACCCCATGATGCGATATCTAATGGTTCCGTCCAGCCAGATGAGCTTGAGCCTATCTGAGCTGTGAAATTCGAGCAAAGGCCGTTGATGTGCGAGATAATCCGCGGCTCGTATCCTCGTTGAGCTGATTGAGAAACTCCTTGGCCCATAATACGACGGCGACGGGAGTGTTCTTTGTTGTCCCGAATCGTCAGGGTGTTGGGTGCCCGATGGACCATCGGTCCGTAGCATTTGCTCTTCCGAACATTGGAACCCGAGCTATAGATGTCTACAGAGGGCAAGTCAGCTCGTCCAAGGCCACTCCGTGAGTAAAACAGGAGATCTTCTTCATTCCTTACCCTTCAAAGCTTTTGCGTTGTTGAAAAGGATGGCGTCTGGTGTGTACCGGACATAGTCCCCTATACCAAAAATCAGTTATCTCATCCACTGATGGGTTGGGTTGGCCTTGCGTACCATAACTCTGGTGGCATCTCCACATATCGAGGTGAATATCCCCCTTCCAGGCATGATAACTGGCATAGAGGTTTGTAAACTTGGCGAGGAATGGACCGGGATATTTGGCGAGCGGATGGAAGTAGAGGGTGTAGATGGCCTTTCCCAAAAGCTACAAAAATTCGATCAGTATAGAGCGATAAGCGGGGGTTTTGGAGCACCCACGTAAACCAACGCCAAACCAACCACTACTGCAAGAGCGTGAGTATACAGAAACGTGAACAAATGTGTAGATGCCATTGTCGCGCCGGATGGTAGTCAAATTTCTTCAAGGGGAGGAATTTCCATTAAGGTCAAACTGCGTACAATTTGATCTAGCAGATATGCTTGAATCGTCCATTAAACTAGAGCTCAGAACCCATAGCTGAGCTATTTTGGAATCTCACATCTCTGAGGCTGCGATTACTGCTCAAACTTCTGAAGCTCGTCTGTATGCTGCTCAGCCCTATCGGAGAGTTCATGACTGGCGCCACAACTAAATATAGATGTATAGTAAGTAGGAGTAAGCAGTCAAAGAGTAAGCAAATGGCACGTTTCCATCGAGATCTGTGGCCAGATTCATGTCAAGCAGATGGAGTAAGATAGGAAATTATCATCCAGCACATGGCAGAGCTGTAATCGTTCGTGAGGGTACCTGCATCGCCCTGGTTGGTGGCGCTTCTCGACTCAGAATTCTTCGAAATAGCACCCGTGATACCACATTCTCAACCAGTTCAAGAGACCTCCAGAGTCCTCATTAATCCCATATCGCTGGTTGCAAAATCCTGTCATGCACATATTCCACCACCTGCATACTATGTCAACTTCTCTTTGACTCGCTTGTCACCCGCTGTCGTCCAAGACGCAATCCCCTGAAGAGATCGTCAACATGTTCACCAAAACAGAACAAGAGTTGACGCACATCCTCCTAACGGAGCTCCTTGCGTTAGTTAAACCTCTCCATACCTGTCGGAGATGAGAATAATTTACTAAATCACTCATAGACATCAATTCTGTTTCCCGGTGCAATGGTTTGTCTTTCCCCCTTTTTCCTTCCCGTCGTCGGAATAAACCCTCGCTGACTAAGATCTTCAGGATCGACACGCAAGATGTCCTCCTCCGCGATTTTGCGGCAGAAAGGATCATCGAGATTGGTCCGGGGGAGACATTAGTCAACATGGCAAAGAAGACCCTCACCGCCGAGTTCAAATCACATGATATCGCTCGCGGTCTTCGACGGGAGCTTCTCAGCTTCAAGAAACACGCCGACGATATCTATTATCGTCAAGAGATAGAGTCAGAGAGCTCATCGTCATCATCATCACCCTCATCATCACTCGCTTCCCCTGTACCAACATCCCAGAAGCTCATTGAAGCTCCCACAGCACCATCCACACCATCCCCAACTCTTTCATCATGTACATCTACGGCACCTGCCCCTTCCCTTCCAGATACTCCTATTTCCGCTTCAGATATTGCCCCTGCCATCATCTCGTTTACGTTGAAAAAGCCCCGTCATGAGATATCCCTTGACCAATCAATCAAACAGCTCTGTGGAGGTAAGCTCTCGTTTTTGTTCTGTCTCTTCTCTGTTGATTCATTTCAGGGGCTAATTCCGGTATAGGGAGGTCAACCTTACAGAATGAGATAATTGGGGATCTGACCAAAGAATTTGGTTCTCTCCCAGAGCAGCCAGAAGATGTGCCCCTCTCAGATCTGTGCTCTCTGCTCCAGAGTTCATTCGCAAAAAAGCTAGGATCATGCACACAAGCCCTAATTGGAAAGATGGTATCGGCGAAGATGCCAGCTGGCTCAGGTGCTGCATCTCTCCGCCAACATCTGGAGTCCCGATGGGGGTTTGCCTCCGGTCTTCAAGACAAAACCCTCCTGCTTGCTGTTTGCAATCAACCTCCTAGCCGTCTTAGCAACGAAAAGGACGCGCAGACCTTCTTCGACGATCTGGCTCAGAAGCTAATGGTTGAGTCTGGTATTGATCCAAGCAGCGTTGCGAAAGCTACCTCAGACAATACCGCCGCAGCGGTCACAGTGGCCCCAGAAGCTTTACAAGCTCTTCACAAGGAACAGGAATCATTTGACCGTCGCCTGCTAGAGCTTTACGCAAAGAAGTGCAACTACGATCTTCAAGGCGAATCCAGAGCTGTTATTACATTGAACAACACCGTTAACGACCTCCAGAAGCAACTTGACACCTGGACCTCGGAGCATGGAGAGTCGTACGGAAAGGGGATCGTTCCGAAGTTCGAACCCAAAAAGGCCCGGACATATGACTCCTTTTGGAACTGGGTTATCCAAGACCTTTTGTCACTGGTTTACAAAGTTCTAAATGGAGCATCCGCGCTGTCGGAAAGCGAAATCGCCGTTAAGATTGCTCTCCTGGAGAGTCGCTCCACACCCCGGCTTCTCAAGATGATGGAATACATGGTCAACAGCTTGAAATCAACACAGGGTGATATTAAACGCCATGCTGCTCGGGAGATGCTCATCCACCTACACACAATATGCGCCGAAAGCTTGAACAAACCACCGGTCGCTCGAGTCCCAGCCCTACACACCGCACCACTCGTCAAAATCGATGCAAAGGGGCGAATAATATACCAGGAAGTCCCGAGATTATCTGCCCTGAAAAAGGATATGTTTTCCCAGGATAAGTCCGGCGCTCCGTTTATCACCATCGAGGAGAAAGAGTTTCCCGGATCCGACTCCAGTTCCACCATATCAATGGGCTCAGATTCGACCACTGTAGCTGGCTCACCACACATTCGGAAAAAGGGCATCTGTGGATGGCACCGTAGCGAGACTCTGACAGACACGTTTCTCCAGTGGATTGATTTCGCTTACGCTGATGGAGTTACCTTCCAGGATAAGGCCGTTCTTGTTACCGGGGCGGGCAAGAACTCCATCGGAGCTGAGATTGTCACTCTGATGCTCAGTGCTGGCGCAAAAGTTCTAGTCACCACGAGTTCATACTCTCCAGAAGTTACTAGACAATATCAGCAGCTCTACTCAGAACACGGTGGTCGCGATTCTCGTTTGATTGTTCTCCCTTTCAACCAAGGCAGTCAGCAGGACGTTGCGAACTTGGTCGACTACATTTATGACCCTATCAATGGTCTTGGTTGGGATCTCGACCATATCGTACCATTTGCAGCTATTCCCGAGGGAGGCCGTGGTATCGACAATATCGACTCCGTTTCAGAGCTTGCTCACCGCGCTATGCTTACCAACATGGTCCGCCTGCTAGGAGCAATTAAGACACAGAAAGAGCGTCGAAGAATTCGAACTCATCCCAGTCAAGTCATCCTGCCACTATCTCCGAATCACGGGATATTCGGCTACGACGGTTTATATGCCGAGTCAAAGATCGGGTTAGAAGCTCTCCTGAACAAGTGGTGGTCGGAAGACTGGAACGAATACCTCACTCTCTGCGGGGCCATCATCGGGTGGACCCGTGGTACGGGCTTGATGCACAGCAATGACATCCTTGCCGAAGGCATCGAAGAGATGGATATGAAAACTTTCTCCAAGACGGAAATGGCCCTGAACATTGCTGGTCTTATGGCATCACCGATTGCATCTCACTGCGACACGGAACCTCTCCTAGCTGATCTCTCGGGTGGTCTGAGCTCTGGATCTGATGTTCACCGTCTCCTGAACAAACTTCGTGACAACATCAATTCGCGAAGCGAGATAAATCGGGCGCTTGACGCTGAGAAGGCCATTGAAACTAAGGAGATGAATGGACCATCATCCTTTAAGCCAGGTAGGGCCTTGAAGCGTCGAGCGAATATCAAATTTGATTTCCCGGCCATGCCCAACTATGCGACAGAACTTCAACCACTCCATGATAAACTTGGTAACATGGTTGACCTCGATCGCGTGGTCGTGGCGGTAGGCTTTGGTGAAACAGGTTAGTATACCAAGTCTCCTTTCTTCAAGCTACAACATGCAGACAATTTTACTAATTATGACTAGGGACTTTCGGAAACAGCCGAACTCGATGGGAGATGGAAACGACGGGCAAATTCTCGCTTGAGGGTTGCCTCGAAATGGCATGGATTATGGGGTTAATTAAGTATCACAACGGTTTGCTCAAAGGTAAAAGTTACTGCGGATGGATTGATGTCGCATCCGATGAACCCATCGCCGATGCCGACGTGAAATCCAAGTATGAGTCCTATATTCTTGAGCATACTGGAATCCGCGTCATTGAAGCGGGTGAACACACCAAGCTCAACACCTCCGAGAAGCAATCTCTCCATGAAGTTGCTATCATCGAAGATCTCGAGCCATTCGAAGTCTCAGCGGAGACCGCTCAGGACTTCAAGAGGGAGCATGGTGACAAATGTGATATTACCGAGCTCGAGAGCGGCGAATACCGCGTTTCTCTCCGGTCTGGCGCAATCCTGATGATCCCCAAAGCCACGAAGTTCAATCATGCAGTTGGTGGTCAGATACCCTCTGGTTGGGATCCCCGAACCTATGGAATCCCAGAAGAGATCGCTTCTCAAGTCGATCCTACCACCCTATATGCTTTGGTTTCTACCGTTGAAGCATTCTTATCAGCTGGTATCACCGATCCCTATGAGCTATACGAACACATCCACGTTTCAGAGATCGGAAACTGCCTCGGCGGAGGCCTGGGTGGACAGACTTCTCTGCATAAGATGTTCAAGCAGAGATATCTTGATCGCCAGGTCCAAAAGGATATTCTGGCTGAGACGTTCATTAACACCACCAGTGCCTGGGTCAACATGCTTCTCCTCGGAGGCTCAGGCCCGATTAAAACCCCCGTTGGCGCCTGCGCTACGTCCTTAGAATCAATGGACACCGGGTTCGAGCTCATCGCAAGCGGCAAGGTCAAAGCATGCCTCGTTGGAGGTTACGACGGTTTCGAGCAAGACGTTGCCGCGGAGTTTGCCAACATGCAAGCCACCATCAATGTTGAGAAGGAAAAGGCGGCCGGCCGAGACCCCAAGCAAATGTCAAGACCAACAGCAGCTACTCGTGATGGGTTCGTCGAAAGCGAAGGGTGCGGCATCCAACTTATTACAAACGCTCGTCTTGCCCTTGACATGGGTCTACCAATTCAAGGAATTATCGCTCTCACACATACTGCAAGCGATAAGATCGGCCGCTCAGTCCCCGCTCCTGGGCAGGGAATACTCACAATCGTCCGTGAGTCGCCGACCAAATTACCTTCACCACTTCTAAGCGTCGACTATCGACGACGTAACCTTGAACTCCGTCGTCGCCAGATCCAGGAGAAGCGCGAGGAAGAACTTCTTTGGCTCGAGGAACGACTTGCCTCTCTTCAAGATTCTGACGTGTCTTCCACAATCACAGATTATGGAGAGGAATGCAGACAGCAGATCGAAGCTGATGCCACGCGTCAGGAGAAGGATGCTCTAGGCACATATGGCATGGAGTTTTGGAAGGGTGATACTCGCATATCGCCCCTACGAGGCGCATTGGCAGTCTGGGGTCTCACCGTCGACGACTTAAACGTGGCCTCGCTCCATGGAACATCCACAGTCAAAAACGACATCAACGAATCCAGCGTCCTGCAGGAAGAACTCTCCCATCTGGGCCGCAAGAAGGGAAACATCCTTCCATGCGTATGCCAAAAGTCCCTAACAGGCCACGGCAAAGGCGCAGCCGGTAAGTTTTCCCCCTACTCCCCCCCCCAAAATCCAAACCCCAAATTTCTAACAAAACAACCAGGTGCTTTCGCCCTAAACGGCTGCCTCCAAATGCTGTCCACCTCCCTAATCCCGGGCAACCACAACGCCGATAACATCGATCCCGCCCTCTCCTCCTCAGACTACCTCCTCTTCCCCAACCAACCCATCCAAACCCCCGGCATAAAAGCTTTCTCCGTGACATCCTTCGGGTTCGGGCAGAAGGGCGCGCAGGTAATTGGTGTGCATCCGAAGTATCTGTTTGCGACGCTGGAGGAGGATGTGTATGAGGAGTATAAGGGGAGGGTGCAGGTGAGGGAGAGGAAGGCGTATAGGGCTTTCCAGGATAGGTTGATGGCGACTGGGGGCCAGAGTGGCTTTGTGCAGGTGAAGGATAAGTCTCCGTATGAGGAGGAGGGAATGAGAGGGTTTTTGATGGATCCTAATGCGAGGATTGCTAAGAGGTAGATTTTGCTTTCGCGTTCTTCTTTCTCCTTTTGTTTTTTCACCTGCTTTTCAGCTTTCCAGCTTTTCAGTTCTCAATTAGCATTATAAGGGTTCGGGTTGGTTTGGCTGGGGTTACGGTTCGGTTTCTGGGACTCCTTCATGTTTGTCACATTGCATCCGCTTTCCTTAATTATCTTCCTGCTTCACATCTCATTTTTGGTGTACCAGTTTTACATATTTTTAGATTCACGACATAACAAGAGCAATGACTTCCACCTCCTGCATCTCTTTCACTCAAATACCCAACCGGGCACACAGTATGGAGTCATGCCGAAGGAAAATTCATCACGCAGTTTCATTCGTCGGTCCACCGGTATAACGTACAAGCTCCAATCGCTAATATCATAAATCATCACCGAATCCTATCCAACCCAATCCAGCGCAGCGTACAGTACAATCGTTATATATACAAGTTTGAACAAAGATTCAAGCCATACAGCATCCAAGAGAGCCCTCACCCTCTATCATCCTATCACCTTGCACCACCCTTCACCCGCTCCTCAAGACGCGCATTGAAATTCTTGATCTGATTGAGCAGTCCCCCTTGAGACCCAGCGGCAGTAGAACTGACATCATCCGCCACAGAGCGAAGGAGGAACTCAAGACCAACTGCTGGATTAGTCTTCTCTTGGGAGTCAGTCTGACGCTGATCTCGGTCGATGGCTAGTTCGAGGCTATGGAGGGAGTTATTGACGGTATTGTGTTGCTGTCGTTTACATAGTTAGTCTTCGCTCATGGTGCTTGAGAGGAAATCGGGGTAAATGGGGCATTTGGATAGATATGTACTTACAGTCTGCACCCTCTCCTCCTCCAAATGCCTCCTCCTAACCTCATCAGTGGTCAACCCAATCTCCTCCCTCTGCCGCCTAATATCCATCAACCTCATCCTCGCCTCCCCCATCTCCCTCTTCGCCCTCCTCAAATTCATCGCCAGCGCAAAATTACTATCCAACACCTCACTCATATCAAACAATCGACCCTCAAGCTCAGCACTAAACGCCTCAACAGCTTTCCGCTTTCGCGTAAACTCCGCGCGTCGAGCAGCTTGCGATTCGTTCGCGATGCCGTTCTCAAGTGCGGAGAGAGTCTTGTCGAGTGTTTCGCGACATATTTGGCTAAGAACGTCGGCTGCGTTGACGCCACCGCGGTTCGGGAATTTTTGGCGGGCGGACAGTTCGTCTGCGGAGTCTGCTTCGTTGGGGGTCTCTTCTAGTTCGGAGACAGCATCCGCATCGAGGGCAGATACGTTTGCGAGGCGGTGGACTGTTACGGGGAATGTATTCTTTCTTGATGATTCTGTTTCTGGATTTGTCTGTCTGGCTCTTCGGGGCTTTTTTCGTGGAGCAGCTTCTTCCTGGGGCGGTGCTTCTTGCCTTTGTTCTTCGTATTCGGAGTGATCCTCAGGTTCCTCTCGTACTGTTTCTAGAGATCGTCGGCGTTTTGTCGAGGGTTGCCCGCGCTTGCTACGTGACTGCGTGGGTTGTGATGGTTCTTCCGCTTCAGGTGTAGATTTATCAACGTCTTCGTGTTCCTCGGCCTCGACCTCTACGTTAACCTCATTTTCTTCCTCGGACTGTCGTTCTACAGATGGCGGCCGAGGAGCCTTCGGTTTAGGTTTCTTCTGTAATACCGACTTCCCTTTTCTCCTCTTTGGCACCTTCTTCTGTCGTGTTGAAGGTGCCGTCTCATTTGCGTCAGCGGGCTCTTCAGCCGCGTCTGACCCTTGCCTCTCCTCCACAGCTGGTGGTTCCACGTCTTCCTCATCTACCTCTGGCTGCTTGGTAGTAGACTTAGATTTTCTTCGCTTCCGCGCGGGACTGCGTTGAGGCATTTCTGGGAGCTCCGGTTCAGGATTCGTCTCTATCTCAGGCTCGGGTTCGGGTTCGGGATCCTGCTGTATTTCTGACGTCCCACTTGTCCTTCTACTAGATTCGTCCGAAGTCCTCCGCGGCTTCGGCTTCTGATAAAACGTAGACTTCCGCCTCCTCGTCTTTTTCCCTGATTTAGCACCCTGGGGTTTCGATGAGGACTGAGCAATACTCTGTTGCAAGTTTGAAGACGGTGTTTCGTTTTGGGTATTGTTGGTTGGCGTTTGTTCATGTAGCGTAGTATGTGGCCCATCGTCCTTGTTCGCTGGGGGTATACTAGAACTGGGGTCGTTTAACTGCGGTGTTTGCGTTTTCGATCGATGTGGTAGCTCTGCAGATGCCGGTAACGTTGGAGGCTGCATCGTCTCCGACGACTGCGCCTGTTCGGAGGAAGGCTCCGGATTCTGAACCCCATTCGAGGCGATGCCATTGGTATGAACTGGTTCATTCTCCGTGATACTCGGTACAGAACCATCTCTTGGTCCTGGACCTACATACACCCGTTAGTAACCAATAACCTAAATGCAACCAAAGAAATATGCGTCGCATACCGATCCTCCTCCGTTTCGCGCTACTCGACAGGTTCTGCGGTGAATCCGGCGGGATATCGTATATCGAGCTCGCCTGTCCATTCCTAGAACTACCCGGCGATCGCCTGCCCGAAACCCGCCTCGTAGTCGGAGTCTGTAGCTTCGTCTGAGAACTCCGACGCGCTGACTCTGGCGGGGGAAGTTGTTTCTGGGTTTCGGGAGTTGTGTCCGGGCCCTGCGGTAGGTTCTCGAGGGGCGCGAAACGGTTCTGCTGTTGTTGTTTTGGCTGGGGCTGGGTAGGAGGTTGTGAGGGCGGAGGGGCACCTAGTGCTCCGAATGAGAAGCCGAAGTCTACTTCTTGAATTTTACGCGTGCTGGAGGGGTATTGCGCGTTAGTTTTGCTCGTTGGAATGGTGGGAGGTTCTGGGGGAGGGGGGTATAGTATACCCAGCACCGCGTTGGCGCATCAGACGCCGCTCCTCTCGGGCTGTAGCATTGTAATTAGTATTTGGGGATTAGGAAATAGGATATGAAAATAAATCTTACTTGCTGCTTCCATGGTAAATAGTGTCGCTCCCCGGAGAGCTTGACGCGACGAGGTGCGGGCGGAGGTTGTTCTAACTGTTGATGCTGGAGCTCATACAAATGCACGGATCGACAAAAGCGGTTTGGTGCCGATAGCGAAGAAAGAAGATATGGATTTCTACCTCTTCTTAACTGACGCTCATCTTCTCAGCTTCTCGGAGCAAATTTCTTCAACATAACTAATTGAAAGGGGACAAGTACAGCTACAACTAATAAATCAATTGATCCCAATCGCAAACACACCCTCCTCGCCGCCATGGGTTGGTTCTGGAGCGACTCCAACAAAAACGACCCAACCAAGAAGCTCGATCCCGGTCTTCGAGAATACCTCCAAAAAGAGACTCCAGAGAAATACACCCCCGTCGCACCTCCCCCTCCCGCCCCAGAGTCCCCCCCTCCTCCACCGACGTCACAGCCCACCTCCGAATCCACCAACCCCGAAGACTCAAAACCTACCGTCCCAGCCGCCTCCCTCTTCCCCGACGGGCGCTACGCACACCTATGGAAAGATTACCAGACCCCCGTGGAAGCTGAGCTCTCCACGAAACCCCCTGCCGAGCGGGTGGTGGAACAGTTTAATAAACGGAAAGATTTCCTGAACCGTGCGGCGGTGGAGAATTGTGCGGAGGAGCAGGAGGCGCTAACGCTTTGCTTTAAGAGGGGGGATTTCCAGGAGAGGATGTGGGCGAGGATGACGCTGTGCTCGGCGGAGAATACGCAGTTTGGGAGGTGTTATGAAATGCAGAGTGTAAGGATGGGTCTATCTAGTTTTGCTGCTACGTATTGGAAGGTAGTGTGCTAACGATTTTCTAGAAATTCTTACAAGCTCTTGGGTACGCGTCTAACTTTGACTGGGACTCAGAGAAGGAGGAGAGGATACAAATGCATGCGGATAAGCTATATCACCAGATGCTGGACTACGAGACGAGGGTTGAGGAAGCCAAAGCCGCGGGACTGGAGCCACCACCCATGACATCCCTATTCAACCCTCAAGCGAAACCCACACCACACCCCTCATCACCGTCAGACTCAACGATGGTGCCGGGCAGCAGCGCGGAAGATCTCGCACAGATAAAAGATCCAAAGCTAAAAGCGGCGTGGAAAGATTTGTCGCCGCACGAACGTGAGGTTGAGGTTCAGGCGATCAAGGCGAAGTTTCAGAACCAACATATGTACGAGAAGGAAGTGTCAGGCTTGATGAATAAGGAGGATGCTGCAAGGGAAAAGCGGCGGCGGAAGATGGTGGGATGGTTTGGGGAGACGCTTGGGTCATGGCTCACATGAGGGGTCCCCTTCTGAGATGGCGCTGAAAAGTGCTGGCTTTCTAACTTGTATATTACCAAGGCATGGGGGGTTCGGGATCGCGAACTCGAACATAGATATGGACATTTCACTTCCAGGCCGCGGGCAGCCAATGCTATTTTCTCACCCCTCCTTTTGTTCCAATGAATTACGCTCTTGTCCGCTTCGAAGGCGCCTGCTTCACCCAGAACCGGCTCAGCTCCGGGTGACTTCTGCCACTGGACCTGTCCAAGAGCGGTCGGGGCCTAATAACGGTGTTTTATTGGGCAAGATCTAGGCCAAGAATAGAATGTCAATATGGACACACATATACGAGGTATGATGGGTGAAGATGCTGCAGGCGTGAAAGCACAACTCTGGGAGGCCTCAATGACACACCATTCAATCCAGGAAGAGGCTGAAAGGTGCATCGGGTATGCAGGCAATGCAAGCAACAAAGTGAGGGTTGCTTTGCGGAAGGGTGAGAGTGATTCCGTTCATTGATTTTGTCTGTTGGCGCTGTGAGAGTAATTGCTTGTGCTGAGTTGGCAACAAACAGGAGGGAAGAGTGTATGATGAAAAGTTGAAACAGGGAGAGAGGATGAGTAGATCTCATAGACAATGAGAGGGACAATCATCTTATTGTCTTCATCTTCATCTTCTCCATCACCTCTGCTTCTCCATCTCTTCTTGTCGTCTTGTTCTTTTGCTTCATCGTGAGAGTGAAACACCAAAAAAGCAACAAGAAACAGCGATATTACCATGTATAACCTGTATTTACGACTTATTTTGGTATGAAATGGCATAAAATACCACTTCATACCACTCCCTTACCATGATTACGCTTATCTAATCCCATCCCCTTCATCTTCATCGTGAGCTTCAACTTCGACTTTTCCTTCAGCTTCATTATTTCTTCTTAAGGAAGTGTTAGATCTTCTCTTAAACTGACTGTTAGCATTGTCTTCTTCTTCTATTGCTATTGCTGTCGGTTTCACCCGATCCCCCCTCACAAACATCCTCAATTGCTCCTCTTCGCCAACTGCACCTGATCTACTTCCCGCGCCCTACATTTCCCCCTTCAATCTATCTACTACGACTCTCTTCCACGGCTCTTCAGTTGTTACCCGGACTACTACTCTCTCATCTCTTCGTCAACCACTGACACTAACTCCATCTCTTCTCTCGCCGTCCTCTACTTCTCTTTTCCAGTCAAAGTCGACAGCAATCCCTCCAGCAACTCTTCGGTGACGTCCGTTCCCTCGAAACCAAAAAGTCTCAAAGTAAACAAGGCTATTATCCCCATTCCTCGAGACTTTCAACAACGGTTGTGAACAAAAATTGTGAGAAAGGCCTACGAGGCCTCGTTCCTTCTGTGTGCTGCTACTCTTCATCATGAAGGCCACTCCTGTCCTCATATCGTGGCATGACGGAAATGCTCCGATCTACTCCATTCACTTTGATCCGAACGGCAAGGGGAGACTGGCAACTGCTGGAAAGTGAGTGCCCACCATCCATGATCAGTTGATTCGAAATGATATGATGAGAGATGAATGCTAATCTAATTGCTACTTATAGTGACAACAATGTTCGAGTACGAGATCCCTCACCCCGCCTCCCCTCGCTCTCCTCCCTCCTTCCCTAATAATTGTTACCATAGCTCTGGAAAGTCGAAGCCACTGGTGAAGAACGGACCGTGACCTACCTCAGTACTCTCATCAAACACACCCAAGCGGTCAATGTCGTCCGCTTCTCTCCCAAAGGTACTGCATACCTCCACCAACCTTCCCGTGGACCTCCGCTAAACGATCATAACAGGCGAAATGCTGGCGTCGGCCGGAGATGATGGGAACATACTCCTTTGGGTACCGTCAGATTTACAATCACACTCTGCATTGGGCGAAGATCGATCAGATGATAAGGAGACCTGGAGGGTGAAGCATATGTGTCGATCTTCAGGTGCTGAGATCTATGATTTGGCGTGGTCTCCTGATGGAGTGTTCTTGATCACTGGCAGTATGGACAATATTGCTCGAATTTACAATGCACAGACTGGTAAGATCCTCTTCGAAGCTCGTTTTTGGTGTGCTATGTTTCCTGACAACAATTTACCTGTGTAGGGCAAATGGTTCGACAGATCGCGGAGCACTCACATTACGTCCAAGGTGTTGCTTGGGATCCCCTGAATGAGTTCGTGGCTACACAGTCGTCTGACCGATCCGTCCACATCTACACATTGAAGACAAAAGACGGCCAATTCACACTAAATTCCCATGGCAAGTTTCATAAAATGGATCTTCCCGCGAGGAGGTTGTCCTCAAATAGCCCTGCTCCCCCAGATTTCAACTCCAGGGCGCAATCATCGTCAGCCGCAGCCTCGATGGCAGTTGCTTCCCCCGTTCCGTCAACTCCAGGTACTCCAATGACTGGCACCACCCTCCCGATGGATCCTCCACGTGTGTCGCACAGCCGTCGTTCCTCCTTCGGTTCTTCACCGTCCATCCGAAGATCGGCATCCCCAGCAGCCTCTCTTCCTCTGCCCGCAGTGAAGCCACTCGAATCATCTTCGCCAAACCTCCTTGGAAGAATTGGAGTAAAGAACGCCAGCATTTACGCCAACGAGACGTTTACCTCATTCTTCAGGCGACTCACATTTACCCCTGACGGTAGCTTACTGTTCACACCAGCGGGACAGTATAAAACATCTCATATCGCCTCGCAAGATCCCTACAAGACGTCAGATGATATTATCAACACCGTGTATATCTACACCCGCGCTGGCTTCAACAAGCCGCCAATAGCCCACTTACCAGGGCACAAGAAACCCTCTGTCGCAGTGAAGTGCTCACCAGTTACTTACCAACTGAGGCAAGGTACCAAACCTACCAGCCACATCACATTGGACACTTCATCAGGGGAAGAAACTTTCCCATCACTTCCTGACTCCATTGTTGCATCGAGTATCCCGACGAGCAATCCTTCCATGGAACCTCCACCGCATGTTCATGCCACTCCAGCTGATCCGTCGAAGACCCAGCCGTCGCCTAAGGGAACAGACTCGGAAGATCCTCAGGGTGCGAATCCAGCATTTGCTCTGCCCTACCGGATAGTTTATGCTGTAGCTACGCAGGATGCTGTTCTGGTCTACGACACCCAACAACAGACACCGCTTTGTGTCGTCAGCAACCTACACTTTGCTACATTTACCGATTTAACATGGTAAGTTTGAAGCCGTTTCCATTTCATGAGGGTTGGGGTCACTAACAATGTTGTTCGCAGGTCTAATGATGGGTTGACGTTGATCATGAGCTCTTCAGACGGTTTTTGCTCGACCTTGTCGTTCAATCCTGGAGAATTGGGCCAGCCGTACTCAAGCCCCGCGTCAGCATCGCATACCCACCACCACACAACCTCTACTTCATCCACAAACGCGACCCCAGTACCTACTCCAAATGTTGGCATGTCCCCTTCGCTCGCGAAACCAAGTCCCAGCACCACAACCCCCCTTCTAGCCTCAAATCTCCCAGGTTCCAACCATGCAGCCAGCCCTCGCCGATCAGCCTCAATCTCATCCGTTAATACCATATCCTCAATCCACACCCCCGCCCCCGCCCCTATGAACAACCCCACCCCAACACTTGGTTCCGTCCCCCTTGTCGGAGCCACCAACTCAATCCAACCTTCCGGCTTACCACTAACCACACCTCCTCAAACGCCCGTGTCCGGTGTCTCTCACAGCGCGGCTAGTTCAATCAGTGGCAGCGTTTTGGGGAAGAGAGATATCAGTGCGGCGAGTGAGTCCGAAAGGGAAGATCCGAGGGATGCGAGTCAACAACAGCAACCACAGCAACAGCAAGGTCCCAAGAAGAGGAGGATAGCTCCTATCCCTGTTTCCCGAGATACTGGAGATTCAAGTTCTTCTACGGCACCAGCAGCTACGGATTCAGAGGCCAAAGTGCAGACGGAAGAGAAGGGATAACTCTCGTATCAGATAGCCCGTAGCATTATTTTCCGCTTTTTTGTTTTCCTAGTCGTCTCTCTAGGGTGGTGGGGAAGGGTGGCCTCTCTCGATGGTCTCTTGCACGGAAAATAAACGAAGTGGGTTTTTCTTTTCTCTCTCTTTTCTTTTGCTTTTTAGTTGTGGGTGGATGGAGTTCTTACGATAGGATATGATGCGTGTGTGAGAGTAGCCTAGCAGTGACAATAACAAATAATTTTTCTGAACTAAAGAGTACTTCTATAATAGATGGATAAGCGTGACCACCATGCCAGCTTAGATTTAGAGAGTATATACACGCGTGGCAAATTAGTTGCGTTGAAGTGTCACCTTGAATATATATATCCGTCACCACTAGGATTTATGTCAAGGAGTCGGGCGATCAAGTTCAACGAAATAAGAGCTACAACGCAACCACTGCTTGAATACAACACAACTAAAACTTCTACACAAACACATCCATTTAATTACTCTCTCCTCTCCGCTCTCCTCTGAGGCTTCATAAGGACTAGCAAGTATAATCATACACACACACGCACACAAACACAACAGTCAGTTGCGAATAAAGTCGTGAGAACGCAGCAGACACACAGACCAGACGAGACGAGACGCAAAGGACAAGGCACATATAAACCACACTGACACAATACGTACATACATACATTAGGTACATAAAAAGGACGGAAGTATTTTCGCATGAGCGTGGATTGGCATGAAAGCAAACATGGACGAGAAGAAGGTATGTTGCGAGGAAGGGTAAGGTAGGGTAGGTATGGGACGGAAGCAGGATAGGGACATAGACAGGAAAACGGGGAAAGGTACTCGGAAAATAAGGAAAAGTGAAAAAAAAAAAAAGAACTAAACACATGAATTCTTCCCTTTGCCGAATAGACAAATAGCCACCCCAACGGGCCGGACTCCACTCCTAGTGTTTCGTGACGTTTGCAAAATCGAACTTATCATGATGAACGAACATGCCGTTGGGAAAAGAAAAGACAGGAGAAGACGGGAAAGTAGAACAGAACGCAAGGGAGTAAAGGAAAAAAACACATCTCAACGCCATGCACCGCAGACCTGAAGTTGAAGGAAAAGGGCAAAAAAGGAGACAAACACCCCACACACCAGTTCGCCGCGAGCCGCGTTATTGCACAGTATGCTTAAAATGGAAAGCCAAAATCGATATCCTTGAGAGCTTCAGAGTCGCGATCGTTACTTCTCCTCAATCCACTCTCATCATCGGAACCCATCTCGAAACTAAATCGGTGCGGGCGCGATGTTGTGATTTCTCGGTTAAGTAGCGATTCCATATTTCCAGACTCTTCCCACCTTCTTTCGGATGAGTCTGGACCGTACGAATCTCGGGGGGAGGTAATATCGATTTCGGAATCGGAACAACTTCCCGATATGAGAGACAAACTAGCTGGATGCGAAGGGCGACTAAACAATTCCGTCGCAACAGCGGCGTCGACGATATCGGCAGCAACTGTCGTGTCTGCAGACGCAATCATCTGTGGCATTATTTCCGCCCCACAGGAACTGGAAGAGCTCGATCGTCGGAGTCGAGAGCGAAGAGATCGGAGCATCGACGGGGACAATGGACTGAAGCTTGGAATTTCACTGGTCTTAATGAAGGTCACGAGTTAGGAAAATCCTCATCACCAAATGCCCCTAAAAGAACCACCACTGGATGTGGGTAGATGAATGGGAACTAGCAAGAGGGGAAATATGCAGCAATCGCCGAGATTTCTTGCTAGCATCCTTGTAAAAATATATGAAGAGGTGGCAACCCACGCATGTTCAGTTCTGCAGATCTGAACAATAGATGTGTGCACGGTCGATCGAGATTCGGACTGCGAATTTAATAGCTTTGGGCGGACACCAAAGCAGGCTGTAATGTGTAAGTAGGTTGAAATATATGATAGATAGATGGCAAATAATAAATGTCCCGAGTCTGGACAATGGACGTGCAAGTCCGTGAAAAGGGAAAGAAGAGTAGTGAAAACTTACTGGGCTGTTCAGCATGCTATTTCGTTTGTTTCTGCCTTTCTTGATATGGCTCTTGAGTGCACTAGAATCCAAGGGTTTCAACAGCTCGAAACTGCAGAGAAGATCCCCAGACACCGACATGATTGCACCCCAATTATCAAACTCGCCGCAATACTAGCAATGCGAAGTTAGTGGTATTCCACAGAGCTGAAAGGTACAGGGGTCACTTACATTCGGAGCAGAGAAAACAGTGACCAGAATGCGATCATTGAAGAATTCGTATCCATCTTCAACAACCATATGAGCGCGACAGACAAGATCAAAGTCGTGGCGTTGCAAAAAGTCCATGATGACCTTCTTTCCAAAACAGTAGCTCACACCTCTCTCGTTGGGTTCCCAGTCTTCTTCCATATCGGCCGGATCACTCCATAGGAGGTCGTTTAGTAATCCGTAGTCAGGGACATCGGTTGGGCGAACAATGCCGCGGATGTCGTCCATATGCGACAAACTGGGCGATAGACCACCGTGAACACAAAAAATCTTTCCCGCGACAATTGAGGCGATCGGAAGGCAATTAAACGTGTCAACAAAGGTTTTCCAGATCTTTATATTACACCTGCGCTTGCACTCATCGTAAAACCCGTAAACACGGGTGACGTTCGCGCATTCATGGTTCCCGCGAAGCAGAAAAAAGTTTTCAGGGTATTTGAGCTTATAGCACAGAAGCAGCAAGATTGTCTCTAGGCTCTGCTTGCCGCGATCGACATAATCACCGAGGAAGAGGTAGTTAGCCGCAGGTGGGAATCCGCACATCTCGAATAACCTGATCAAGTCAGTATATTGACCATGGACATCCCCCACAATCTTCACGGGCGCTGAGAGTTCAACCAAAGCAGGTTGTGAGAGCAACAACTCTCTGGCAGCAGCACAGACAGCAACGATTTCCGCGTTCTTCAAGCAGACGGCTTTTGTGACCTTTGTGGAATACCCAGCATCAAGAAGTCGTGAGATCATATCGTCAAGATCCATCGCATTCAAAGCTCCAATCCCCATGCCTGGGGAGCCATTCGTTCCGGACTGGTCAATTGACGACGACGTTTCATTCAACACTGGGTTGATCATGTTATCTTTCTTTAGGAGTATGGATTCGCCTGGCTTCTGATACTGGGCCAGTGGCATGGAGCTTGGAGGGGCGTCCGAGACATGGTCAACTTCACCAGATTGGCGGGCCGCATTGACACCTTTGTGCCCTCGGCCTAGCGAAGAGGATTGTGACGGCGAGGGAGGGGGTTCGGGAACGTTGGAGGGTGGCGATGCAGCATCGTCGGAGACGCCATCATTAAGAGACACTGGAGATTGTGCGGAATTCGACGAAGCTCGCCGACCACTTCCACTTGACTTCACTGAAGCTGCGTCAGATTTGTCACCTGAAACACTGTCGATGCGCGACAACCCCGAAGTTGAAGCCCTCGGGCTATCTGTCTTGTCCCCCTTCCCAGGTATCTTGGAACGAATTGATCCACGAATAGAACGGGCAGATTCCTTTGTATCGGCTTTGGAGATTGAAGGTAGAGATTGTAGGGAGTCCCTGTCGCTCTGGGCGGCACCTACGCCGGCATCACTCCTCTTGGACTGTTGCTGACCCATCGGGGAATCGAGGATCGTCTTTCGAGTACAGACTACACGTAGTCTCGTACTCTTGTCGGATTGTGGTTTTCAGGTTTGGAGGAAGAAGGAAGGAATCGATATGGTAGGTATTATAAGGTTTTCCCCCCGCAAGGGAGATGCCGCTTCAGAGTTAACGTAGTTAGGGCGGCTCGAAGAGAGTCGAAATGAAACAAAGGAAACGAGCTTCCACGAAGGATTTCGTCTTGACTGTCTTCTTCACGGTTTTCGGAGAGGAATAGGAGGATTCGTGGTCGAGGAGGTTGTGAGTAGCCGGTGGGGGGAACGGGCTATCTAAACGTGATGGCTCCAGGGTCCAGATCTTTGCTAGCTCCCTTGACTAGAATGCACGGAGCGTACGGAAGAGGTGGCGGTCGCTGCTGGCGAGTCAACCTGAGAGTTTTATAGGTGAATAACTCTGTCGGCAGTCTCGATTAGAATCACTTTACGAGCTGAAGAGTGTCGAGCAAAGGATGCTCCTGGCGTGGAGAGCAGGACTTGGAGGAGAGGGAGAGAGAGATCCACCTTCTTGGAAGGAGATGGAGGGAATACCCCGTCAGATTCCACCTCCCAAGGAAATGGTTTGCAGCACACAGCACGACACAACTGGAATCGAATTTCAATATGTGGAGAAAGAGCTATGATAAATCTAGTTGACGACCGAGATCCTCCAAAAAGAGATGTACGATTTATCTGTCAAAACACTCACTTTCTTCGACTTTCTTTCACTGTTTCTTTTTTGCTTTGAGATCATTGATGCGTTGAGGCTCTTTTGAGGGAAGATCGGCTGTTGGTCCGGATGAACTGTCGGACCGAGAAGAGGTTTGTGGCAATAAGATATCACATGACTCAGTCTTTTATCTCACGTGATACATTACAGCCCTAATTGATGTCTTTTCTATCGCAGGAGCCATTGGAGATTCTGGAGTAACGGAGGGTTCTACCATCTTGGTCTGGCATTGCATACTACGGCTTGGGCTTTGTTCAACGGGTTCTTGGGATTGCCTTGAGAACAAATTTCATCGCAAATCTCAAACGACGCAGGTGATCTTATGGATTTGCTGATAAGCACGGGCTGCAATTCGGGAATCGGTCAATCGAATCAGGCGAACGCTCCGGTCGACGTATCGAGCCCTCTATTCGTATCGTTGAAAGACGAACAAATCAATACCTCGTTGGCGACAAGACCTCCGGGACCTTTGAAGAACTTAGACTTGAACTCGTTACAAAACGATTCGATGCACTCGAGTCAGAATAATCCATCTTTCGAAGTCTCATTCGACAGCGCAAATCGAGTATCAGTATCGTCAAGCTCTACTCAATCATCACATTTGAATATAGAGATCGACTTTGAGCACAGTCGAATTGACGACGTATCGACACTGCTAAGTTTAGTTCAGCGCTTTTCAAAAAACACAAAGTTTTCTCTCGATTGAGACATCTTTGATCGAGAGAGTGTGACTGCTCTTCTCAATTCTCTACTATCTCAGCAGTGAATCACGAGCGCTGTGATAAACTACTTCGTCGCGAAAATATCGACTTCGAACAGCGTCTACGTGCTCGACAGCGATTGATACGACTTCAGCAGTCACAGTTTTCGCGAGATAAAATCAAAGTTCTCAAAAATTCTGATTCTCTGTTGTAGTTCATATCACTGATTTCTGATCGAACTGAACTTTATCATCGATACTATGACTCACTACGATTCTCTGAATATCACTCAGCAGCACATCAAGTGCTCTCATTGCTCGAAGATCGTCGAGAAAATCGCAAAAGTCTCAGATCGACGCATTTTGAATTATTGTGTCGAAGACAATTCGCGTCAGAATAATCAGTACGATTGCGAAGTCTTTCTGCTTCGATTTCTACATGCTCGAGCTTCTAGAGAATCTACTGTTCAGAGACTTTCTGCGAACTATCGACTTCAGCTAGTTCAGCAGATCATGAACGATCTTAGAAAGTGCGACAATACACGAAAACTGCGCGAATTCGTCTCTGATATGCTCGACAATGAACATAGCTTGTTCTTCGACAAAGACGAATCAAATGAATCAGTATTGAAGCGCAAACGAGACTTTCGAGAAGATTCACAGACAGCGAACGATCTCGTCTTCAGACAGCAGCTTGAGTCTGAATTGAGAAAAGTATGTTCTGAGACAGTCGAGAAGCTAAATAGATTGCTGCGCATCGAGATCGATAACGAGTCTCTAGAGTTCTTTCGAGTCAGTCGACTGATTCAGCTGATCGTGAATATAGTCTCTTCTGCGATCTTTGTGTGACTGAAAGAGTGTGTTATTCATCTACGAAGTCTCAGTGAACGGTCTCTTTCGAAGTTTAACGAGAATCTCGAGAGTTTGTATAACGCCAGTATCTGACATAACATGAATCTGGGTGCATCTTCGATCAGCTTAAGACTGATCAGTTGATGTGTTCACGATAAGATCAAGAAGATGTTTTCAAGCAAGAAATCTTCGCAGCGAGAATTACTCGAACAAACGCTCACAAAGCTGATCACGAAATTATTCAACAAAATACTCTCTTCTGTCGAGAATATCAAGCAGAGATTGTCTATCTTGAATCAATTCGATCGCTGTTGAGCGCGCCTTGTGAAAGCTACGAGAGAGAATGTGAATATTCTCTGCTTTCTTTCACGAGACAGCAATCTGATTTCAGAACAAAAATCCATCGATCTCATCGAATATCGAGATCTCAAGATGAAAGAGGTCGAGGAGCTAGGGGCCATTTTTGGCAGAATTCGAAGAAGTTTTAGAGTTTTCGCCAATATCTCTCTTTATTTTCTCACGAACAGGGCTCCGGACCGTAAATTTCAGATTGAATTGTGAGAAGATCAACAGATTCAGAACCTCTCTATAGACTTCGCCATGCTTGAGAGAGCGTTTTTCTTCGTCGATGAATGTAATCTGAACTGACGATTGCTATCTAATATCCAGAACTAGACTTCTAGCAGAATTTGACTTCTCTCACCGATTCGCTCTTCCATACAGCAGCAGGCAAAAGTTTGTTGCAAGCGCTTGTAAAAATAATATCAAAGTCGGAAAGTACGCTACGCATTGTCTAACATTAATAAGGCATCTAAGTTCTGAGTGATGTAATTGAATTCGTCTGAATCGTTTGCTTCTTGTGCGATAGTTGATCGTCTGTTCGAGATTCGACGTTGATCAGATAACGATTCAACGTCTTCGTAATTCTTCGAGATTCTTCGTTCAATCAATAGCTTGAATCGATTCTGCTCAATTGTCAGTCAGATTCATAGAAACATAGTATGAACGACTCATCAGATTCGCTTCGAACGAGAGTCAGTATTTGTTCTCGTGACTACTGTAAATCAAATAGCTTTGAGACTTCGCTCTCTCGATAGAAACGAATACTTTGGCTTGACAGCGAAGATGCAGCTCGTTTGCGTACTTGAATAGTTTGTCGACGCGATCGAGAAATCTGAAGCTTTCAACACTCGTAGAATCATTCATCTTCAAACTCGAGAGACTCGAACGATGAGAGAAATACATTCTCTAATAAAGTGTTACTATACGACAAGACGTTTCGCAGAAAGACTGATCAGCTCGACTTTCGAAAGAAGTCAGCTCTTGTCAAAGCAACTCGTATAGTCAAAATATCGCTCATTCTTCTCAACTAATAAATAGACTTTGACTTCGCAGACAAGATGTAGCTCATTTTCATACTCGAAGAGCTTATTCTTGCGTCTCTTAAGCTTAGCTCTTTCATTCTTGACTTTTCTTCTCTCTTGTGACGTCGACATGATGTATCTCAAAATAGTTGAAGACATGAGTCTGTCTCAGACGATGCGTCGATCTTTATAGATCAAACGTCTGAAGACGTGAAATCAAATCTGCTCAGAGATGAATCGAGTGTGCGAGAGTGTATTATTGAGAGTCTTTCATCGCATTATCTTTACAATTCATTGATATATATATGCATCAATCGATCAAATAACAATTCTTTCAGAAGATTGCAGTCATCATGATGAAGAAAACTAAGAAACGTTTACAAAGAAGTCGATCAATGTACTGTATACTAAAAAGAGCTCCTGATATCGATGTTGAAAATGTGAGTGAAATTGTTCTTATGAGATTTTTTGTGACAACTGATAAGTTTAGTTTCTTTTTTCTCTGTCGACTGTGAGATAATATAAAGATGATGAAGTCGAGTTGAAGATTGAACTAAGTTGATGAAAACGCAAGATCGAAGTCGAATTGATAAGCAAAAAGAAGATTCAAAAGAAGATACAGTATTTGCAGAAGATCGTTGAAAGATCATTAAAGAATACTCGAAAGTTAGAGCAGTTGATGCAGCTGTGAAAAATCACGACGAATCATTTTCGAACAAAAGCTGCTGAAAATCAGAAAGCGACAAGTGAAGTTATATCACTTCTAGAAACAATCACGAAGCTCAGAACACAGTTATATGATTTTTTTTATCAAAGCGCTGAACAGAATTGTGTCGACTTCGCTCTGTTCAATACTTTCTCAGACATATTCTGCTACGACGAGATGAAAGTCGAGAAATAGAACTTTGTTGAATCTATCTTTACACAAAGACTTTTGACTCGTCTTCTTTTCTGAAGCTTTCAACAATCAATTGCTATAATTATTCTCACTATTATAGAGTCGACAATTACACTCGATAGAATATAGATCAGTCTTGCTTCTGCTGAAAATTTTTCTCGAGCGTCAGAAACTATGTAGCTCTTCGACGATCACTGAAATCAGAACGAAAATTTTGCTTCTGATGTAGTCTGACTGAGCTTGAACGAAGTCGTGTACATCGTGTTTGATGACGCTAAGACGTTGAAGTAGCATTCGAAGAGATAGAATACTGTTCAAAGAATCAATCATAAACTTTGTGAGAAAATTTGTAAAGTGAGACAGAGTACAAATCATAGAAGATCATACATATATATTGAAAATCTAGAACGAAAGATAAAACACAAGATAGCAAAAATTTACGTAAATAACGAATAAAAGTATTGAAAGAAAACAATAGACAGCGAAAGAATATCGAGTTTCGTATCAATAATTGATGTAAATGTCACGAATGATCGAATAATCAAGATAATTCTTGCAAGAATGAGAGAATTCTGAAGAGTACAAACAAGAGATTCAATAAGTTGAAAGATATGAAGCTGATTCTATTGTCAGAAAAGTTGACTCTGAGTATTCTTAGAATTCTACTATATAGACGATTTCTATTGTCACTCGAGTATCTCTTCGACTGATTTTCGACAGTTGACAGTGACGAATTTCATCAGATTTTTCGCTTGTGAAACTCACTCAATTTTCGAGTGTTTCGAAGATCATATATTCACGATTCGAGAATTCTTGATTTCAACAAAAGACACAGTTATGTTAAGAATACAAACGAGTTTTTTTTAATGCTTATATCTTTTTTTTTGAATTGTTCTTATTATAAGAATCAGTCTCTTCTGTAAAAATCTTCTTTTCGAATTAATTTATTCAAGATTTGAAATAAAAATGAATATTCTCACGCGCTTTTATATACACTTTTGTCTCGTTTTTTTGAGCTGATCTCAGTAAGTTGCTGCAGAGAAAGAGATATTTGATTTAGCTAACTTCAACGTTATCAGCTGTACAAATGAATCTTTGATCATCGATGCTCTCTCTACTTTCGAGATTTCTCTCGAAGAGATTCAATCTACTTCAGAAAGCGCTACTTTCACAACAGTTTCAAATCTCATCAATGTGACTGTCAATGCTCTCTCTACTTTCGAGATTTCGCTCGAAGAAATTCAATCTACTTCAGAAAGCGCTACTATCACAGTCGTTTCAAATCTCATCAATATGACTGTCGTGATGCATTATGTCAATGTTGACTGAAAAGATGAAGATTATCTTTTTCAGTCTCGCAGAGTCAATGTCACACAAAACGACATAGTACTATTTCGAATCAATAAATCATATGCAATATATGAGTTCAATCTCAGCGATTCGAATTCTTGCGTCTCAAAAGAGTTCGAAGCACAATACGATATATATTCTCACTTTGTTCATATTAATCAGTCGCAGCTGTTTTTTGCGAGTGATTCGAGATCTTCTATACACTGCAGCAACAAGACGATTTTCGAATTAAATGTCAACGAGATCACTCTTAGTCTTCTTGAACTCTTTTACGATATAACGTCATTTGCGAGCAGTTCTTCTGAATGTATCTGATAGTTGCACTTCTTTCAAGTTCTTATAGCGATGAGAAAGATGACAATTTCTGACTTCGATTCTTCTTCTGAATCAACTCATCAGAATGTCGTCAACTTAAGCTTTGCTGTGATCGCATTCTGTCTTTCTAGAGCTTTTATTGATTAAGCTTGTCTGAGAAGCTTCACTTCATAACTTTAAAAGATCACAAAAGATCGTCTTCAATCAGAGCTTGTTTTGCAGACGCACACTAAACTACAATGCTTTTCAACTTTGAAGAAAGAAAGAAGAAGAACGATAATTCGAAGAAATTTTTCATGCTCAAGTCTTTTCGAACATGTTATCTCTCTGTGTAAAACGCTCTCGAGATCTGAAGCGTTCAAGAGTTATTGAAATGAATGAAACGAGCAACTCTTCAAGAGACGAATCTTCTGAATATTGTGCAGACGAGAGTTGATTCTTAGAATTAGAGATCTTGTATCTGACTCGTGATGAATTTTCTCTTCTTCGAGTTTTCTTTCAGATCATACAGTCTTTCGAGTAATCAAGAGAGAGTAGAGAGTTGACTCTTTCTGTCTGACAAGTTCTGTGAACAGTTGAAATTCTAGCTGATTCTCAACATCAGTTTTTTCAAGACTATAGATAACTATCAGCTAATATACACTCTTGAGATGCTCGAGACGATGTTCTGTTCGTTTCTAAGTTCTCGTCGTCTCTACTTCTCTCTCATAAGTCACAGTTTCTTCATCGTTGCGAATGACTTCTGTCAATTTCTTCAAGATTGTTCGCTTTGAAGTTGAATAATACGCATTCTTTTCATCGATTAGTATGAAGAATAAAACATTAAGACAATACTCACAAGATCTTTTTTCGAAGACGATAAATTTTCATCGAAGTCGAAAATAAAGATTTCATCGCTTTGATTATATCGAATTATATTGTAAATATTTGCTTCACGTTCAATACATATTCTGCACAGCTTTGTGTAGAGTGTGTTTCTCAGTCGACGACGCTGTTGACTCTTGAACTGAGAAGTTTTTGATTGACGTTTTTTTATTATCTGACGTGTCATGCTGTCAAGACGCAAAAGAAAAACTGATAAGAGTGATATCGTCTAATTTATATCTTCAAGCTGAAGAACTTTATAAAATCGACAGCAAGTAAAGCTGTCAAAGATACAAGCTTGTAGTCTCAAATTTACTTTCAATGACTGATTATTTACGATCAAAATTTGATGTTTTTCTGTTTTGAGTGTCGAAATTTGATATTCATTCACATGCTATGTCAAATTTGAACAATGAAGTATTTGTTATAAAAGCGCTGATCGAATTTCTCAAATAACTCTTCGTCTCGATAAAAACAGTGCAAGCTTGCATGCTCGTCTACAATGACTATTATTCTGTGTCTTTCTGTCGAAATTGTTATTTGCATTGTCAGATATCTTCGTCTGAGAGAGCTAAGCAGATTAATTCGCTTCAGTCATCAATTATGTGATCTTCTCACTCACGAGCTCTATATTGAGCAGCTCAAAGTACAAGACTTTAAGACGAGCGTATCGTCTGACGACTATCTCTGAACTTTGTTGAATTCTCAGACTGATCTAATTGAACTCATGTCGCGTTGACGATTCTTTCTGATTCTGAATTTCTTCAGCAGTCTGCTCGTCAGACATGCTAATTGCATGATCAAAGAAGAGAAGAGTCTTCTATACTGCGCGATGTATTCAGAGAATGCTTCTCTGACGCAGACATTGATCACAAGCGAAGTCAATGTGCTTGACAGCGAGTTTGTGCTCATCACAGTCGCGTCTCATGAAGATGAATTTCTCATGCATATTCTACTGAAGACAGAAGCAGATTCACGAAAATCTTTCGACGAGAGCTGCGAATTTCGACTACTAAGAAAAGTTGTGACATTCGACTCGATTCAATTATTGAGATTTGTCATAGATATTATTCACGATGCGAGTGAAATTATCGATTTCAAAGATCATGAATTTCATCTTCTATCTGTCGCAGCTAAGCACGAGCACGCTCAGATAATCGAGATGCTTCTCGAACTCGAGACGAATTCACTAAGACATCATCGAAATTCATCGTTGACTGTGACTGTCTCTCAAGACAATCTGAAATGTTGTCGAGTTCTATGAAGCTTCATAATGAGACGAGAGACTCATGCAATGTCGACGTACGAGACGACTGATCTTGTGACTGATTTTCGATGACGTCACATTGTCGAATATTTTCTTGAATCTGACATGAACGTTCTTGTCTCTGCTGAGAGAAACTCAACTGTGCTTGAAGCAGCAATATCTGATGATCATCGTGCAATCGTTCAAATTATGTTTAGACATAAATCTGAACTTCGACATCTCGAATATCTACAGAACACAGTTGTCTCTGCTATGATCAGTCTGAAGATCGATTGTCTGAACATACTCATAGATCTCAAGAAGACAGAAGCGACACTTAATCTTTCTATGCAGTACGCAGATTTTCACAACGACATCGTTCTTCATCGACTTCTTCGAAAATATATCGTTATACGAAAGATGACATCATACGTGCATCTGACACAACGACTTGTGAACACTGAAATCGATCTCATCAGACAATTCAACACAGAGAGAACGTGTCTACATGTTGCAGTCGTCAACAGATGCTCGAGAAACTTGATTCTGACTATCATTCGAGAATGTCAATTCAGCTACTCAGAATTAGTGAATATGATGAACAACGAAGATCGAACATCTCTTCATGTTGCAGTCGAATGTCATGAGATTGCGATTCGATTGCTCACTAAGACTGACGTCTATGTCAATATGCGAGATAATAACGACAGAACGACTCTTAACATTGCTGCAGATCAGCACAATAGAAGAGATGTTGACATACTCATCAAAGAAGATGCGAATGTGAAGACGTTGAATGAGATAGAGAGAATGCAGATTGAGCTCTGATTCGTAAATTCTTGTTACACGACTGACATGTAGCTGACACATCATTCAGATATCTTCAAGAGTCGAGAACTGATGTCGACATAGAAGACACGCACGAACAATGTCGCTTCGAACTGACTCAAAAAGAGCTGACTGACGATGACTTCTCATCTTTATTTGTCGACGATGAGAGCGAGTTGTCTTCATACTGACGTGCTGTCATCGAGATCGAGCACGACATTTTCTGTGCTCAGCTAGTCGACTGAAGAAGATTTCGTAGATGTCAGAAGAGAATTAGATTTCATTATTCGAGAGAAGTCTTTCGTTATTTTCAACACAAAGTAAATGAGCGTCGTCGACGTCATGATCTTCACAGCTTCAAAGATCTGAGTTTTGATCTGACGCAGCAGAGCAAGTTGAGCAATTGAGTTGAGTATCAAAACTATCATCTTGCGATTCACGAAGATTTGAAAACGAGACTCGCTAAAGACGACGAACACATTGATTCTATCGAAGTTTCTGTGCTCAGACTGAACGACTGTATGAAATCTATCTTCTCTCTGACTGTTCTGCATTCGAGACATGTAGAATGAATCGAACATCAACGTTTATTGATAGCTTTCGAAGAACGATAAAATCAAGATAGCGAGATTTGACTTGATAGTGTCTCACATTTCTCATAAGAATGTCGAGTTCATCGAGCAGCATCAGAGAGAAGATCAATGCCTCATCGAACGATATTGTGCTGTCGTATTAAGTGATCATTTGCAGAATATGATTGAATTTTATGTAGCAGTTTAAATTCTTGCGAGATCGTAGATACTGTGTATTTGACTGAAATGTGCTTTTAGCTCGCTTGAGATTCTTTACGACACGATGTCGTGCAGTGATGATTGTGTCTCAAAGAACAAATGCTCATGCAGATGTGTTCTCTCGAAGCTTTCGATTGATAGATGAATTGAGAAAGAATGAATATCTGATAATGACGATCTTATCAAGTTTGTCAAGCGATTTTCCTCGAGATTTCAGAATTCTTCATTGATGAACTCGATCACAACAAATCTAAATTTAGACAGACTGTGCTCTACGAATCGCTGTATGAAGCGAAGATAAGAAAAATCACGACAATTTTATCAACAACAATTTTCTCTTTCGATCAATAAAAGTAAGCACATCACGCTTAATTTTATGAAAACAATAGTCACAAATCACATCTATTTTTTATTTATATAAAGATGCTTGATCACTTCATGTGCTCTTTTTCTCTCATCGATATTCGATTTCAAAACGACTTTTGATTCTTACAAAATGATCGTCGCAATTATCGATTCATCGAAAGACTGACAGAATTTCTCTCTCGACACAGATCAAGTAGAGCGAGTGCAGACGATGATCAAAAACTCGTTTCACATCTTTCAGTTACGTGATGAAGATGTTGTCGAAAAATCTGAAGAAGATATAGCGAAAACGATAAAAGAGAGATACAAAGTCTTGATTAGAGTTCACTCAGACAAGCAAGAGTCTCACAGTAAAGAGAAGACGAATGAAGCATTTTATAGTGAGTTGGATTTATTCTCTGCTTGAAAATAACTAACAACAGCAGAGATTAGATGAGCGCATAAGCAATTTGACTTCTATGCGATATGAAATAAAGAAGCTCAAAGAAATCGTCGTCGTTATCACATGCGTCATTTCAACATCGAATATGCTCAAGAATACGATTCTCAAGACAGATACGATGTTGACGAGAAGAACTCGAATTTCTCGAATTCGAATAATGAGAAAGACAAGGCACAGAATCAAGTCATCAGAGATGAATTAGCTGCACAAGAAAATTCACTCAAGTCATCTTCATTCTACAAGAGAGTCTATAACATCGTCACATTCTCGATGAAAAGAATTCTCAGTCGAGACGCAACATCAGACAACGAGAAAGATATCGTCAAAGCGAACGACAAAATCAGAAGTCGAAATAAGAGTGAGAATCTTGATGAGAATCTGTATATCATTCGAATTGAGAATATCATCAAAAATCTTGATCTTCTGAACTCTGCTGTCAAGAAACTTGTCGAGTCAGTCGAAGCGTCTAGAACTATCAAACAGACGATGACGCAAGTCAATCTTATAATCGATGCGCATCACTACTCTTCGAATTGAA
This sequence comes from Arachnomyces sp. PD_36, assembly GCA_032988195.1. Classification (NCBI taxonomy): domain Eukaryota; kingdom Fungi; phylum Ascomycota; class Eurotiomycetes; order Onygenales; family Arachnomycetaceae; genus Arachnomyces; species Arachnomyces sp. PD_36. The sequence goes on along the minus strand of JANTQE010000002.1, from coordinate 957,712 downwards.
AGATTGTCTACTCGTTTTCTCGAGAGAGAAGGCTTGTTGACGAGCTGGCAGAAACGACAGAGTCGTCGCTGAGTAATACTGAAAAATTCAAGTCTGGAGAGCTGAAAGAGAAAACGGCAGAGTTCAAGCCTGGAAAGCTGAAAGAGAAAACGACAGAGTCGCCCCTGGATAATATTCCGACTGGAATATCCAGGCCTGAATTCACTCAAGATGAAAGAAAGATTAAAGCGTTTATCGCGATAGACAAAGATAAAAAGTTTATTGTTGAGCACAAGAGCGATGTCTGTGATCTCATGTCTGAAATCGAAATCGATCACATGAAGACAAAAGAATATATGAGTCTGAAAAACAAGATCGACTATCGTTCGAAGAAGACAGAGATATCACGAAAAGATCGAGATAACTACAAACGTCTTCTCTGAGTCGCTTCGCATTCAATCAAGACAAAGAAAGTCGATTCTAAATCAAGATATTCAGAAACGATAGCTCATTCTGAATTTGAAAAGAAAGTCAACGAGAAAATCATACGATACAGTGTCTCGATGACGCGTACGAAACTACGAACTATTCTTGATAAAGTTGATGCAGACGCCGAAATCGATGATGTATACAGAGAGACAGATGTGATTTCTTCATGATCGAAAGAATTGTTACAGAAGCGAGTTGTTGTTTACAATCTTCTTTGAATCTTCATGAGCTGATTTCATGTCATAGTCTGCAGAATGTGCTCTAGATCACACTGAGATCAAATTCAACAAACAGATCAAATTCAGTGAGATTAGAATGTTCATTTTCGTCAAGACTTCTGATCAATCAATCATATCTCGATATTTAAGATTTTAATCAATGATATTCTTTTATTTTTACTAGTCAGTCTCACTTAGAAGGCGATGTCACACATCGAGTACGTAAGCAAATCAGCAGAAAAATAATTTCTTATATAGTCTCAAGATAATCTCTTTAGATATCTACTATCTACTATAGAGATTGAATGAAAGCTGATTTCATCATCAGCTGATTGTCACTCTCTAGAGATTCAATGAAAGCTGATTTCATCATCGACTGGTTTCCACTCTCTGAGAGTTGAACCGGCTGGTTCTCACTCTCTAGAGAAGCTGATTTCATCATTCTCATCTCTCTTACATAATTTCTTTCATGCACGTGATCTAGGTCTCTCTCGATGTCGATCGCTCAGATCGACGCGCTCAGTGTCTTGAATGCTCTTTAGAGAGTAGTCACGCTGATATAATATTGAAGCTTTGCTCAAAGTAGACTAGTTCTTAAAATTCTTCGTCAATCATCGTCTCTCATGCTTAGTCTATCTAGTCTAGAATAGTCTAGTCTCTTCTTTCTTGACTAGCTTAAATAGAAAGAAAGATCTGTCTAAAGAAGAGAAGATTCGTGAAATGCGTTCATCAGCTTTTCTCAACTCGTGTAAAACTCAGTCACGAGAGCTCGTCTCAGACTCATTATCTTGATCATTCGAACTACGATCTCTTGATCTGCGATTCAGCTTGAAAGTCGAGATTTTTCTTTCATCTCTCGCTTGATGAGACTGCAATCGTCTGTGAGATCAACGACACGACAAGAGTTCAAAAATACTTCTATACTCTCTCTCGAATCTTTTTTGTTAATTCGATCATGACACAACAGCTTCAGACACTGACGTCGAAGCTTCATGTTGAAATTATCAATCATCTTGACGATATGAAGATCGTTTGAAATCTAGCTCAAAGCTGTCGATTGTTTTATGATTTGATCTTTTCATTGAACATACATAAAAGACTAGCGATAAGTTTCGCAGTGAATGTCTCGCTTTCAAATACTAATTAATCATGAAGCATCATCAACATGACACGACGATGCATCACATTGAAAAGATGAATCGAAAATATATGAAACGATACTCTCGATATCACACTCTCTCAAGAGATTTACGCTCTATCAGTCTTGATCTTGAAATTCTTCGAAATCTCGAGTCGATTAACGTCATTTCGTTGAGAGCGACTCTATGAAAACGCATGCGAAATATTTACGATCTCTACACGAATTTCGCATTGACGACGTCATATCTGAAGTTTCGCTTCAACGCGCTCTCATCTCCTTTGAGCACTCGACGCAACGAAGACGGCGAGATGTCGTGTATGTCAATGCAGCGATTCTATCAAGCGCTAATGAATCACTGACTCTCTGTGAAATACGTCGTCTTGACTCGAATGATGAGATACTCAACGACAACGAAGCAACACGCAATGATTGATAGAACGTGTCGAAGATTTGAGAGCGAAGTACAAAGCAGTGTTAGTGAGCGACTGAACGTTGTGCGAGTGTACGACTTTGTTTGAAAATTTCTGTTGAAAACTGAATTTGCGCGCGATAGCTTGAAACGCTGGATTGAATCTCGAGATACGCGTGGAATCATGACAGAGCACGACTGATTCTACTTTTTCTACGTTGTCAGATCGTACATGAGATCACACGACATTATGAAACTTCGCACACGCGATCGAGAGAGTTCTCACTTCGTGAAAAGACTGAGAGTTTATGATATGAAGACTCAGAATATCGTTGATAACGTGATGAACGTCGTGAGTTCAGACGATACATGTTTTTCGCTCTATGTTGTTGCTCATTGTTCTGATCTCGAAACTATTGTGAAGAGTATGTCTTCAGACAGCGTCTTGTGACTGAAAGAAGACATGTTGAATGATTCGTTTGTTCACATCATTGCGACTTATCGAGATAGCATCAGAAGTTTCATCTGCTTCATTGACTCTCGAGATGATGTCTTCAGAGTTTGTATTCCCAACGCAATCAAAGCTATTCATCTCGACGAGATCAGACTTTTCTGTTAGACCTCATCTTACCTAACCTCGAGGGCCGGTGGAATCTATTCCCGTGACTGATCTTAACCAACCTGGCAGCTCGGCTTAACTATTCTACGAGGTTGAGATGAGAGCCCGGGTGTCAAAAAGGACTCGAAGGGAAGTTTTGAGGGATTTTTTTTTTGATGGACGAGAGCGGTCAAGGTGCAAGTCAGATAGCGAGCTGAATTGAGATTGAATGAGAAATTAGATAGGAACTCTTCTAGTCAAGAATCGAGATTATAATTACTATGTTGTTGTTTCTGTCGAGGAAAAATTCGTCGTACATTCAAACTCTACTGAGTCTCTGAAAAAGAGAAGTATCGTTTCGAATTTCGCGAGTCTATTTCTTTTATGTGCTCTTTATATTCGGCCGTCATACTTTGGCCGTCGTGAATTTTCATGAGAACAATAAGAGTATATACTATGACTATATTTTTTCGCTTTTTAACGCTAGCGATTCTGCTTGCTCATACAGTTATCATTCTCAGCATCGCTGAAGCGAAGGAATTGTCTTGTTTTCTCGATTTGACTGATTTTCGTTCCGTCGTGTACTTTGCAAGCTGGGTACTGCTAAATGCTACGATCTTTCGACGCACAACGCTGATTATCTTAGACAATTTATGAAAGAGCATATTACTCTATCGATCTTTCTCTCGACAAGCTGATTCATGTTCTCTATGCTTTCGTCGATGTTCGTCTCGAGATCGAGAAGATGTACGCAGACTTCACTTCTTTTTTGAATCTATCTAACTGTCGATTTGTTCGATGTTAGTTATCTGTACGACGAGAAGATCGACCTTCATCAACTGTTTCTCGATGACACGAATGACAGCTCAACGAATGTCTACGATTGTGTGAAACAACTTTTTCTACTTAAGAAGAGAAATCGCAATGTCAAGATTCTCTTGTTCATTGAAGATTGAGAATTTTTCTCTCACTTTGCAAAGCTCGCAAGCTTCGAGATCGAGCGTCGCAAATTCGCAGAAAGCGCTATCAGACTCGTAATAGACTTGAGATTCGACGATGCGTGTCTATCTCTCTATCATTTTATGAGAGCTGACTTCGATGTAGACCTTGACATCGACTGAGAGTACTCAATCGATATGTGCGATTTTCCGTTCCAGACATATGAGCTAAGACTAAGATGAGAGTAATCGAGACGATGAGAAAGTCAGAAATTTTGTAACACTTCTTCAAACTGTTAGAAAGATGAACTACTCTCTCTCGAAACTGAGCATTTATTCTAACAGTTTCAGACGCTTGATGACGTCGCTGAACTCAGTACTCGCTTTCAGCTCATCGCAGCAGTTCTCGCGAATATAGCATTCTCACTCAGATTCGTCAGACTTCGACTAATCTATCTAGAATCGAAGAATTTTCGAAAACTTCACTTGTCAGAAATGACTTCGTTAGTGAACTTCTACAATCTCATGAGCTACGATTACACGAGAAGTTGATTCACTGTCGCGAGTCATCAGACGAATCTCGATATCTTCAGATCTGAATTTCTGTTCACTTCGTTTTCTTTCTCGACTGCATTAGTCTATTACATTCGCATCGAAAAGATCTTCGCGTTCAAGATAGTTCTTGACATGTCGCTTTACGATCGCGCTTTTGCAAACACTGATGACTCTGACTCTTCTTATCAGAGCACGAGCTCGAGAAGTTGAAAGACGAGAGTTTGAGATTACAAGACTCTGTCTTCATCTGAAGCGATAGAGAAAATCGACGATGAAGCTGAGACGTCGTGAAGCTATGACTCTCAGAAGCGAGTAATGATATCGTATGACATCATACTCGTGATTCGAGATAAAATCAAGTATATCGTTGATGCTGACCTGAAAGACGAAATGTGATGAGAGACGAGTGATGATCGAGACGAGAATATCTCTGATTCGAACAAGAGTCTGATAGCAGCTTTCGTGAACGATCTCGTCGATCAAGAACAGAGTCTAGAGAAGATCAGCAACGTGTTGCAATATCTCGAGAGCTCTTTCGACAATCTGAAGACTGGCTTTTCTGATGAGTAAAATATTCTCTTTACAGCGACTCGCAAGCAACAGTTATTCATTTGTATGTATACGAAGTACTGTGAGCTCAATAGAAATAGAAACGATCTGCGTATCGTCAAGAAATATTAGTAGCTGACACTGCTTCATCAAAATTGATCTCTATTCAAACTGTCGAAGAGGTTCTCAACTTCAACGCGAAGTATCTAGAGTGGACCTTTTAGTCACGTGATACATGAATGAATGATGACTAAGCATCAATCTCTTCATCTCTTCATCTCTTCATCTTCATCTCTTCATCTCTTCATCTCTTCATCTCTTCATCTCTTCATCTCTTCATCTCTTCATC